>CM026570.1:33382847-33869968 GCA_015143295.1 Tetracentron sinense | reverse complement strand
ACATCCAGAGATTGGATTACACACAGAGGACTATGCAATTGTCGGAGCATGACTGGGCCTCAATGAAAGGCATAGTGGTGATCGAATTTGTACTCTGCCCTTCTCTATCTGTGCTAGAAGGAGAGGAGGGTCCTTTAAAGTGAGGCGAACTACTTGGTTCGGAGTCAGAAAAGCTGGTTGAGTGGTAAGCGAAGAGGGGTGACGTTTCTGAACGGGGGCCGCCTACATTGACAGGTTATCCGGGTCTGTTAGCTAGCGGGATGTTATGAAGTACTAGTTGTGTGGTGAGAGCGGCGGGCCACGGGAGCCGGTAATATGCATTGGTGTACGGAGCCACCATTGCACATTTTTGATTACTCTGCCTCGGAGACCGACATGTTTCTCTGCACCAATATACTAAAGCAGGTTATTTGCGTGGAGACAAGCCCTAAATAGCGAGTGAGAATAACAGCCACTATGATGGTTGTTTCGAGTAGCGGGCTACTTGTCTTGAAGATGGTGTGCCAGATAAGTCTAACACTAGTAGAGTACCATCAGGGTGGAGTAAGTGGATAACATCCGAGATAATCAGTGCCCCAACAGTAAACGACATGGCTTGTAGTTACTCCGTGGGGATCGGAGTCGGGATTGTCAGTACACATTTTTCCATTTTTTCAGTGACATACACAAGGAAAATCGAGTCATGTATTATTGATGGACTCATCTATTATAACTGGCCCTATGTAATAAGAGTCTGGAGCTCTATGTTGCAGCGGAATATTGCTACGACGAAAGACGAGTCATGGCTCCATGCCACTGTCTTGATCTGTGTTGTCTACACTTCATACCCCGTAGTACCGGCTTACTCCCTGTTCAGAATCTTATGTGAAAAAGAACCTCGACTAAAAAGTACGACGACATGAGAAGAGGTTGGGTATACATTGTTTGTGTTGGAGCATACAACCAACATGGAGATAGACTACAGATGTATGCACCCACCGAAAGGACTTGTCAAGATACGTGTAATGAATACCATGTCACGTGCCAATGGCTTATTCACGTAGTCTAGCATAATATATAAAGAAGAATGGAAGATCTGAATTCTAGAAAGTCTTGTTAGAAAGAAGAATTCCAACACAAGTTAAATCCATCAAACTAGACTAACGGACTTAAGAAAGATGAGGGCTAAAAGTACAAAGTGGGATAAAAAATGAGAAAATCAGCAAAAATTTCAGGCACAACTAACGGACCAAGGCAACCCGAGGCGTCAGTACCCGAATCTACCAACTCGCTCTACATACGCAACAATCGACACGATACAGGCTCTCGATTTACATGAGGGGAGCGCGCTCATCAATTGAAACGGTGGTCGGATCGCTGTTTCCTACGAGTACTTTGGCATTATAGTGCTCTCGTTTTGGCCGAGAAATTAAGGTCGGGCATGGTTATTTGACAACCCCTTTTTCTATGTAAAGCCCTAATATGGGTGTAGGGTGTCATATAAACCCTATCAAAGTTACATGTATTTGGGATGTGGAGAGTGGAGAAGGAGGACAGGAAAGATAGGGATTTGCCAAAGGTTGGAGTTGGAATAAGGGAAAAGGCTTGGAATTCATCTTTCTGTAGAACCCTGAAATTTTGTATTGCCTTGGGATGTGTAAAGGCTGCTGCCTTGTAATTCTCAAATTTGTGAAAGAGAATTGGAAGCCTTTGAAAAATTGTCAAGAGTAACTTAATGAAGAAATAAATTAGTTAATAATGTCTATAAGCCTATGAAAGGGTCTAGTAAGTGTAGAAGAGGTCAAAGGGAAGTAGGATAAGTTAAGTAGTAAGAATGGGTGAAAAAGAGACTTAGTGTACCCACACCTGCAGAGAAACGATCGATCGGTACATTGTAGCGATCAATCGAGTCCACAAAACGATCGGTCGGTAGCTATGATGGTTAACATTTTGTATGAGGAAATTTTCAAAGGGGTTTGTTGACCAAGAGCTGGTCAAGAACACCGTCGATCGGTAGGCGGAACGATGCTCTCGGAGTAACCACCGATTGCCTCGGTACTATCGACAGTTTACAGATTCATTTAAAAGCTTTCTAGTCGCTTGGGCCTTTACACCTTCAGTAATTTAAGGCTGCTCGAACTTGAGGTTTCAAGTCACCACACTTAGAGTATTTGAGAGGACGGGAGAGAGAGGGAAAAAAGGGGATTATAACCTGGTGTTTCATTTGAGAAGGAATAAAGGGTATGAAGACCTGCATCATCCAAGCGTGGATTTCTTCAAGTTTATGGCTTAAATACTAAGGAACACGTTCAAGCTAAGGGCCGTGACTCCCATCGCACGGGTTGGAGTCTTTTCATCTATTCAGGTCAGGTACCTCATGCATACCACTCCTAGGTCACCTCTTTACTCCATTCTTCTTGTTTTTGCATAAGAGTAGGCGAAAAACAAGGGAGATGAAGGATGTGGTTGAATGGTCGTTGAGAATGGATGGGTGCGAGGATGCTGTGTGGATGATGTGAGATGGACATGGGAAGGGTATTGTACCAAACTACAACGCACATGTATGTTGTGACTATATAGCAATAGAAAAGTATGAGATGTATGGTTAAAAAACTAAAATACACACTACATGTTGATGAAATGCCAAGGTGAAGAAAAAAGGGGAGGGGGTTTGTAAAGCAAGAAATGCATGCTAAAAGCTTATGGAATTGATAGGGTTGATGATGTGCGATGAAGTGCTTTCTTTAACTGGCAGAATATTTATTTGTTTTCAAATGATGTTCTATGTATTATTGAAATCCCCAAATGTTCATATTTATTTCAAGTGAAAGTAGGTTTCACGATCCCACGAGCAGGCATAGCATGACATGGGTTCAGGTCTCTTTCCAAGACACGGGGTTTAGAGGTGGCAACCTATCGTACGATATGTTTACCTCGCTTTTGACAAGAGGACAGGGAACACGCATGGCCCTAGGAGGGAGTTCTACACTCCGCCCTCTCCCATGCGAGTCTCCCTCATCACAAATGCACTAGTACATAAAAGGAGAGGTCAAGAGGAAAGTCGCGTCTCGGAAGGACAATGGCTATGCTACAACTGGAGAGAAGGGTTCCCTTAACCCTCACGAAGTGGCATCGTCAATGCCAAGTTGAGTAAATACTCGAAGCAAAAATGTGGACATGAAGCATGTATGTTAAATTCTAGAGCAAGGCAGCATGACACGCATGACAAGACAAGCACGACCCTCGGACAAGGAGCAAAGCAAGACAAAACAATCGACAACTTGTTTACAAAGCACGAAATGAGTATTTTAAGTCAAAGTGAATGATGATTTCAAGAGATTTGATCGGCGTTTTATGGATGCCAGCAATGAATATAAAAAATGTTTACTTGTTCTATGTTAGTTCTAAACTACTTCACGCTTTAATAATAATCGATATTGTGTAGCGCTGACTGCTTGAAAGCTTAGTAGTGGGTACCGCTGTGCATTGTCTGACTCAACTGTTATGTTATGCGGCAGTACTGCGGCGGAGCTACTGCTCATTGAATGTCGTGTGCCCTGGCCCTATGGGGCTGGAGAGAGCGTATGTTAAGGAACACATACGAGAAGAGGGGAGCAAATCCGTGAGACAAGTTACTCTAGGGTGGTAGCATTGTCTGAGTAAGTTAGTGGGGTAGCTTGAGAGATATGTTTATGTTTTTCGCGGGCAGGTGCACTTTCTTTTGTTTTATTCATTTTGTACCCAAAATGGATCATGTATATAATAATTAAGAGTTTGGTAGTCTTCGCTGTTTGTTAATTAATGTTTCGCCTATGTGTCCTCTATCATAGTATGTTCAAGGTATTTACAGGTAGTTTGCAAGAAGTAATGTAAGTCATGATAGTGTCCACACGATCCTCTAATCGTCCAGCGCAGCGTGTGTTTTGGGTTGCGACAGAGGTGGTAATCAGAGCTTAGCTTAGGGCTTAGGGTCACTTAGAATCTACTACCACGAATGACAAGGCATGATGTTAGGAACGCAAGCAGAAATTAGCGAAGGAAAGTGAAGTGGAAAGCGAGTCAAGTGGCCAAAGGTGAGATACACTTTTGTTTGTGCTCAAAGATTGTTTCAATCAAGGATGGAGGCTTAGAAACGCTAAGGGAAACTAGAGTCATATTTGTATACACGATGCGTATGTGCAGAGTGATAGTAAGTAGGTATATCAAAACGTACCATCTAGAGACGCTGTGAAATGGAACCTGTGAATACATTGTGAGGTTCCAAGTTTAGACGCCATTGTGTGCGTATTGATTACTCAGGAAGGTAGTCATAAGGGGGGGGCAGCAACCGGGGCGTGGGAGGCCAACAAACCAGACGCTTGTTTTTGCACGAGGAGTGAGGGAGTGAAGCCGACGAGGCCCCTCCGCATAGAGGGTATCTTAGCTCTATTGGTGAGACACTCCCCAATTGGCGGCTCGAACAGAGATCGTATACCCCCCGCGACAGCTAACTCCCACGGAGATTGACTGGGCCTACCAGCCGATAGAACTCCCGGAATTTCTCTACTCAACTGAATCACGTCGATTTCGAGCCAATGAACCGTACACGTAGGTAATAGATAACGGTACCAGGGAGAAATTGAGAATTATACAACATCACAGAAGTTAACGATTTTGAAAGCACGGGGGGGGGGGGGGGGAACCAAGCATGAGTTGACTCAGTCAAAAGCGCGCGGCGAAAGAGCAAGGATATGGCAAAGACAGTTTCGACTGCAGAGCAGCCGAATCGCTCGGGGTCCAATGCAGCAGTACCTCGAATCCAAGTCCACTACGGAGCAAGTCAAGTCATTTATTCGTGAGATCACGCAATCAGGTCACACAGACGAATGTGAATTAGCAGGTAGACACAGTCACGAGTCGGTTCACTTTTTTCATAAGTCGAGAGATATTTTTCGTAGAGAGATGTTTGCAAGCGGCGCGATCGCGGTCAAGAACCCCGATTGCAGCGGTAAGGCTGAGTCTCGAATCGGAAAGCGGTCATATAACATAACGAGGATCACTCGGTCATATCGCGGGTTTTGCAAAGACACAAATTTCAAGTAAAGGTGGGGAGCTTATTGTCCTTTTGGCAAATGACAACGCCGTTAACGCCAAATAAAATGGGAGCTTGCGAGCACTTTTAGGGACTATCGTTCGACTCATATTTGCGCCAATGAACTGGGTTCGAGGTACTTGGTACATGCATACAGAAAAACAGAGAAATAAGCAGGGTATGGACAAGGAGGGTTGGTAGTAGCCACACGGGCTGTGAGGTTGCTAGCGCATAGTCCAAGACCTCTTGTGACCCCTGTGTATGGCGAGGATGAAAATGGCTACCCAAGTGTAAATCTACCATGAATGTCAAGCACAAAAAGGAACTACAGACATGCAAGCAAGAGGCATGGCATAGCATGGGCAGGTGTTCAGGGTATAAGCCCTAGGGTATCGGAGGGCACACAAGTGTCCTGTTATGCACAAATACCATGCAGAGAAGTAGGATTGCTGGTGAATACTAAGACCACGGTGCAGGTACACGGGGATCGATATCCCAAGTAAATACCAGACATGAAAGAATTAACTGAGGTGGTACTAAGGACACCAGGTACGGGCACTAGATAATCTGTTTCCAAGACACGAATAATATGAACAGTATGACTAGGGTGTGTGACGAAGACCAGGGTACGGGCGCACTAGCATATGTATAAGACAAGCACAGCATGAAAGGGTATGTTAAGGATGAACTAAGACAGGTCACGAGCATCACTCTGTTAACCCGACACCCAATAGCATGAGAGGTGATGGTAACTAAGACCAAGGTACGGGGATACTAAGCGATCTTGATAATCCGAAGATAAATAGCCAAGCACATGTGAGAAGGGTACCTAGTGTACTAAAGAACCAGGTCAGGGCGACTCGTATCGTTCCAAGACAAAGAATACTATGAAAGTATACTCATGTCCTAGAGTCCACGTAGACGGGAACGAGCATATATTTCAAAGGCAAGCATGGAAAGGGATGTTAATGTACTAAGAGCAAGGCTACGGGGCATTATACAGTCTGTTCTCACAACCATGTATGGAGAGGATATAGAGGTGTTAATACAACGAACGCCAAGGTAAGCGAGGGCTAGTAGTCATGGTCATCCAATAGCAAGGAAGTCAAGAAATGAATGGACGAAAGGGTGATAAATGTCATAGCCGGACCAGGGCAATTCTCAGTCCTATTCCAAGTGGAAACAAGGAACACACACAAGACAAGAGGACCAGAAATAAAGGAAGCCTGAGGTATGTCTATATCATTCAATCTGTTCGTTGGCTAGCTAGCCAACAAGAGGAAACCTCATAGAATGTACGAAGAACCCACATAGAAGAAATAAAATGTAAACGTTAAAGTCAAAGAATACACCAGGCGAGGTGAGAAAAAAGTTATTTAGTCCAAGGAAGAACACCTCAGATGCGTTTACATCGGATGCAAAGATTTTCGGGTTATTTTTATTACTTCGACACTCTGAGTTTGAAAAGTGATAGATGACGGAACGCGTACTGAGGTGATGTATATTTCTATGATTTTATAGTTGTTAGTTAGTAAGGCGGACTTGCATGAGTATCCATGCTTTACAGCAGTACTTTTATGTTAGGCAAGGAGTCCATTACAGCATATGTGCACTTTGTCCACTGGATGAGTGCAATGCTCACAGCGGGCGGCAGGGGCGTTATTCGGAGGTATCCTGTCGATATAGGAGGCAGACGAGGGAAAATTAATTGGAGCCAATGGTTGGGGATGAGGGAGAGAGAGGACAGTATTTGTGGTTCTAGAGGAGTTTGGGGATGTTGTATCACTTGAGTTGGGACTCAAGTTGAAGGGCTCATGTTCATGTTGTAAATCCTATTCAATTATTGTAATCATTTGCACTTGAAATATAGTTAAGTTATGAAAGAAATTTTTAGTGATCTATTTTCATGCTTTGTATACTCTTTACAGGATTGATTAAGGTTAAGTCACGTCACCAAAGTATCCTAACTCCTAGAGGATATTTTGGGGCGTTACACCATCATTCCATGGGAGTGTGGACCCTCTTGCTGCAGAGGTATGGATCCTCCAGTTGGAGAAGATCTTTGCGGTCCTCTCACCCACAGAGGAAGAGAAAGTGGCATGGGCAATTTTCATGCTAGAGGATGAGGCACACCATTGGTGGTTGTCCGCCTTGAGGACTCGAGATTTGACCATGCAAGGTCAACTCTAGACTTGGGAAGAGTTCAAGGATACCTTCTATAGAAAGTACTTCCCGGTTGGAGCTCGGGAAAAGAAAGAGAGAGAATTCATCAACCTTTAGCAAGGTTCGATGTCGGTGGCTCAATATGGGTGCTGCCGTCGGAGGTGGTGGCTGCAGTGGAGGTGGTGGCTTTCGTAGAGGTGGCCGAAGAAGGAGGCCGGAGAAGGAGAAATTATAGCTATGTAGTGGCTGTTTTAAACATCCGCCGTAAATATTCAGTTAAAAACGATGGTTATTATATAACCACTCCTACTTTTGACATAATCATAGACAGTTTTTAAAAAACGCTGTAGATATGAGCGCAGGAATTGCCAAAGCGGGAAGCCAAAATGATGGAGGGAACTCTTTTCAATGGCGTTTATTTTATAACCGTCGTTACAAACGATTTATCAATGACGATTGTTTAAAAACCATCGTTAGAGACGATATATAAACTTAACCGCCGTTAAAATGATGTGGCAATTAGTAATCAACGGCAGTTAAATTCAAATGCTGTAAAAAAAACTACATTCAGTGGCAGTTTTTGGTAACCACCGCTAAAGGCCTGTAGTTTTGTAGTGGTGGAAATTTGTCATAAGAGCAAACATTTTAAATGCTAGAAAAAGGGTTCTGAGCTCCGCTACCACTGAAGGAAAGTGGTCCTAAAAGCAAAATTAGAGTGGATAATGTTGTTTGCAGAGAAGCCATAACAACAGACAATTTTGGGGTGAGGATGATAATTTTTCCTACCACTCCATTTCTTTAAGGTTATACCTCACTTCTTGGTTTTATGCATATTTAAAGGAATTAAAAGTATCTTTATTGCACATTAGACGTGCTTTCTTCATAAACCTCTACTACTTAATGTAGGAAAATCTTTACACTGATCTACCAATTGTTGTTCTTTCTTTTGATTAAATGGGGGGGGTGAATGACCAGCCAGAACTCTCAATTCCTCTTACCTTTGCATCAACCTCAGAAAGTTATTAAAAGATCTATACAAAAACATATCCTCCAATTCATAATTTAACCTTAAGCTTTGGGCGAGAAATTGATTAACTCATAGAAAGCAGAAATCAAAGGAATCATGGTCATCAAAACCCATCTTGAAGAGATTGCATGGGGTGCAATTTGTTACAATCAACTATCATATTCTCTATTCTTGTTAGAGAAAATCAAAATCATAAATAAAATGAACTCAGACCCATATGCTTTCCAAAACAACAACACCAAGTTATTCTAACAGAATTTGGTTTTCTGAAACAACACAGACACATGTTAGACACATGTTACCAAATAATTCACTATAAATCAAACATTTCAAATTTGTATGAGAGACAAATTGTGTTAGAAAGAAGACAGATGTCTAAAACTTCTATTCTTATAACAATTTCAAACTAAAATTAGAATGAATTGCAAAATGTTGCACAATCTGGGACTAACGTTCTGGCCTGACTTCTAAAAATAGTACAAACACATTATACTAAATAATTTACTATAATTTGGATATTTTGAATCTACAAGTGAGGTCAATTGTGTAGGAAAGAAGACAGATGGATCTAAAACATTTATTCTCATAACAATCTCTAATTTAAATTTTAACTAATTGTAAAATGCTTCGCAATCTGGGATTGACGATCAATTATGTAGGAAAGAAGACAGATTTAACACTCTTCTTCTTATAATAATTTTTAATTCGAATAAAACTGACTGTAAAATGTTTCACAATCTGGGACTGAAGTTCTTGGCCTAACTTCTGCAAATAGTAAACACATTACACTAAATAATTTACTATAAAACGAATATTTCAAATCTACAGGTGAGGTCAATTGTGTAGGAAAGAAGACAGATAGATCTAACACTCTTCTTCTAATAATTATTTCTAATTTGAACTAGAACTAAATTTAAAATGTTTCACAATCTAGGACTGACAAAAAAAAATCAATTTCCAAATTTGCAATCCAAATGAAAACTTAGCAACCAAAATCCAACTACATGTTTTCATTCAGAGAACTAATCAACAAACTAGTTACATTTTTCAGCCACTCTTCCAACAAAAATCCTCTTCTTCACTCCATGTTTTTTTCTCTAGATTTCCAAATTAGAGCATTGCAAGTTTTATATTTCTCTTTCATGAGGTAGTATGATACTTAAGATCCTTAAACACTTCAAACTAGAGAATCTAAATATTAGAACACTTGATCATTACAATTATTTGATTTTTATAAATTAATTTTATTTTTTTAATTTGAATTAATTTATTGTTTTAATTTCAACTCTTACGATAAGATACTTATTAAGTTAGAATACTGAAGATCCTACACTTCTACTAACATATTTTAACTAGAAAACTTAATTATTATGAGTTAGGACACTTGATCTCTTAATTTTTAATTATTTTTAAATTAATCTTAATCATTTAATCTAAAATGTGACCTTTTGAAGGAATAATTAATAATCCCATAACTAGTTTACTAATTAAATAAGTGATTTGTATCTAATAAAGTTATGAAAAATATGTAAATATTTTAATTTTTAACAAGAATAAAAACATAAAGGTATTTTAATTTAAAAAAATGTTAAGTTATTTCAAACGATATTCCAAAATTTATTAAAATATTCAGAACTCCAACAAGTTTCGAGTCTACAAGCTAGATTGCTAACAATCCTCTTCTAATAAATAATCATAAAAGGAAACAAACTCAACCAAATCAAATATAAATAAATGTAAGGTGAATCTTTAATGACCCGGACTTTAATCTCCTAACTCAATCAAATAATAAGTATAAAATATTAGTTTACTAATTAGATAAATGAATTATATCTAATAAATTTATGAAAAAAATGTAAATATTTTAACAAGAATAAAAAGATAAAGATATTTTAGCTTTAATAAAATGTTACTTTATTTCAAATTTTATTAAAATATTCAAAACTAAATTCGTCAAAGTGTTGGAGTTCAAAATTGTATTAAAATATTCAGAACTCCAAATCCAGTACTCTATCATGTTAGGACTGTATACAAGTCTGTAGCCTACCACATCTAAATTGCTTAGCAATCCTCGTCTAATAAACAATCATAACTGATCACCAAAAAAAAATCTCTAAACTCAATTTAGATGACCTTATGATCGCCACTAAACATTGGTGTCTGCCTACCTAGCCCCTCCGGCTTGGCAAGTGCGGGGTCTAGAACGTGCAGAGTCCGGCACGGGCAGAGCCTGGGATGACTCTATAGGTTTCTTCTCGGATTCCAGGAGTCTAATTAGCATATTCTCCACCTCCTCCAATGGCAACCGTTTGGTTTCAGGTATAATAAGCATAACGTATGCACCCGTCATTGCCGAGAACGGGGCAAAAAGCAGCATGGCTTCATCAGGGCCAAATGAGTTCTTGAAAACTAAGAAAAGCGGGTTGACCAAGAGCTTAAAGACCCAGTAACTCACTGCAGCTATCCCCGCACACATGCCTCTATTTCTCAATGGGTACACCTCCGAGCTCACGATCCAAGCTACTGTTGCTATTCCGGTTGAGTAAGAGAAAATGAATGCTCCTACGCACAACAATACATATTTGCTTGGATGATTTCCAAAAGCCATAAACGTTGGAACGAGAACAAACTGCAATAAGAACGTCACCAACACACTCAAAACCATCATTGGCCTCCTCCCAATTCTGTCAACGAAGGTGATAGTAACAATGGAACCAAGAACACCCAAACCAGAAGTAACCAGAGGCAGAGCCAGGAGGACCATCTTGTTTGAAGCAAATCCGGTGGCGGTGCGATACAAGACCAATTTCATACTCACAGCCCAATACTGCTGGGACATGTGATATAAGATACCTGTAAGGATCCCTCTATTGGTCAAGGCAACACATTCCTTCATCTGCATGGATCTTGAATGGAGTACAATCGGATTAGCAATTTTATTTTCACGCAATGCTTTTAAGGATTCCACAACTTTACTAACTTCATGCTGGGGAGAAATCTTCAATAAAATGTCCACTGCCTCCTCTTCCCTATTCTGAAACAGGAAGCAAATAAAATGAAAGATATATCAGATTTGTCATCAATCTTCAATAAAGATGTGTTCAAGCTCAAATAAAGCTTGCTTCGTGAAAAACATCCTAAGCTCAAGTATGTTTCATATTGGCTTCGTGAACCAAGCTTATATTATATACTAATAAACACGGTACATAAACTTTTTGGCTAGGTTCTTCTTAATTAAAAACGAGGCTGGGTTAAGACTGACCAACTATTGTTAAGGGGATACTTAATAAACAATTTTGATCTTTGGAAACCAATGTTGGGGTGGGGTTTTAAAACTGACCAAGGGAAATGCTAGCCTTAGTTTCTCTCTATCCCACTTTCTCTAGGAGAGGAAAATGTGTCTCCATTCCTGCTCACTTGTTTTACAGTCAATTAAAGCTTCAACAATAATACAAATTTAAACCCTCCTTTAAGCGGCTGTAAAAGCATCGTGTGTTCCTCCCCGGGAAGAGAGAAATTGGGGTTGACCAAATATTGTTAACAAGGTGAAATCGAGCCGTGGAATAGAGGGTCTCCAAGATCGAACCACAGAAGTATAAATGTGTTAGAGCTCGGCTCGAGCTTGAGGATCCTATGCTAAGCTCTGGGAAAAAAAAGTTTTAGTTGAAAGACATCATTTTTATGTGTAATCACCAAACCACCCGTGAACATTGCAGAAAAGTGTAAAATTAACGGAAAAAGTTCTAATCGGGAAATGCTATTGAGACCGTGTTAGGGCCGAGACCACCGAGACCTCGCGCCCCAACACGGGATCTCAAGCGGGGCCCACCATGTGAAGATGGGCTCCACCTGAGATCCCGTGTTGGGGCGCGAGGTCTCAGTGGTCTCGGCCCTAACACGGTCTCAGTAGCAAAGTTCTAATCTATATTATAGTATATAATAAGTAGTAACCTGTTTGTAGAGCCACCTAGGAGATTCAGGAAGAAGAAACATCAATATCAACTGAACCAGAGCTGGAATTCCCCCAACTCCGACCAACCACCGCCAGGTTCCAGGTGCCTGCGCTTATTGAATAGATTATTACAATCTGTTAAATTGACGAATAAAATAAATCAAAATAGTAATTTTCATGTACCTTAGTGAATGCTAGATTAGTAAGGTAGAACAAAAGGTTCCCCACTGTGTATAACAACCAATTTGTACCAACAAGGGCACCTCTAATTCTAGTGGGAGAAGCTTCTGAAATATAAAGAGGCGAAGCCATAGAAAGTATCCCGACTCCCAACCCCATTAATATCCTTCCAATAATCATCACCCTGGGAACTGGAGCAAAAGCCATGATTATTGCACCAACAATAGATAAAAGATCAGCAACCAAAATTGAAGTCCTTCGTCCATGGCTGTCGCTAATCCATCCACCAATCGCAGCACCAACTATAGCTCCAACTATGGCTGTAGTCACCATGGTTTCCTATTGACATATAGAGGAAGATCAAGGATCATATTTGTTTGTGATATTTGTCTATTATGCATAACAATACAAGGGTACCCTGGTTGTATGGGCAAAGGATTGCCAGAAAGAAACTTTCTGGCTCCACAAGTCAGTGGACATGTGGTGATAAAAAAGGGTAGAGATATCAAGTGGGGAGAAGTCAAAACCATGGAGAGAAAATAGAATGACTTCTCCCCTTTTTATGGCCACATGTTCGCTGAATTGTGGATTGCCAGAAAATTTCTTTCTAAATTATAAGCGTGGATATCCCACCTCAGAATCTAAATTATAAACGAAGGGATGAGTTGAGAGAATATTACCTTTATATAAAAAAACGAAGGTCACCTTGAACGAAAAGAGAAGCACCAGAGATAACTCCTGCACACCAAATACACAACAACAGAATCAAATGGTGCAAAACTTCAAGAATTTTATCAATCAATCTAACAAGCCTCAAGACCAATAAGACATATTTCCATACCTGCGTCGTAGCCGAAGATGAGTCCTCCGATGCTGGCTGATAACGTGAGGCGTATAAGAAAAAGCAATTTCCAGGTCGACTGCCTTCCTTCTGCGTATTCCTCCGGTGTGTGCAGTCCATCCTCCATGGAGTGCTTTCTCTCGACAAACCTCCCTTTAGAAATGCTGCTAATTAAGGAATGGCTGTGAGAATAGCAAAGTAAATTTGGTTCGGTGATTTTGATATTATCAAAATCTATTCAAGAGTGTGCACTCCATCCTCCATTGAGTGCTTTCTCTCTACAAACCTCTCTTTAGAAACACTGCTAATAAGGAATGGCTATGAGAATAGAAAAGTAGATTTGGTTAATGCTCCATTTGTTTGCACGTAAATGATTTTACGACGTAAATCATTTACGAAGGATTGTTAATTGAGCTTTAAGTAACTACTTTTTCCCTCTCTTCTTTTGTGGTTCGACTTGATCTCCTGTTTGTTCTAAGGTCTCCTTATCATCAAATATTGATTTATCTAATTGTATGCTTCTTATGATATCTGTTGTTTTTATAATATCATTATTATTATTTGAAGTCCTCTTCGTATTGCATCCTTATTTCATATTCTTCGATATCCTTGTCCATCGGTATTAGAATGAATATCATTATCGTTACACGAATCTATACTTCTTTCCACTTGTTCATTTACATTGGAAAGAATAATATTCTTGATACTGGTATCTCCTTCTTTTGTCTTTTTATAAGTTGAGTAAATTTAATATTCAAAACCTAAAATTAGTTCGAAATTCATATGATGATACGCTTGTGTATAACAATGTAACAAATATGTAGTTAGATCCCAATGAGTGTTATTATTATCTTCAATACTAGAAAGAGAGTATAACAAACATACCGGTGGTTAGGAGAGTTTTTTTTTTGATGCACGGAAACATTAAAATAAGATAGTATAACTAATTAATAATCGAGGTCCACTGTCTAACAAAATGTGGACACAATATTAACAAATTGTGTAAATCTCCTCCATCCAACCCACTCAACGTTACAATGAAAAAAAATTCAAATGGTCCCACCAAGAATCTACAACAGGTGTGGAATAGGCAAGCAGAACTTGCCTGCAATCCACATGGCCGTGTAGTTTGTATATTTTTACAATTTTTGAATTGCTTACTTTGCATATTTTTTTATTAGAGTTTAATTAATTTATAATCAATTATTTTCGTAATTGTAATTTTACTTTATTATAAAAATAATTTTATTTATTTTTATTTTTAAAAACTACCTGAATATTTCTTAATAGAATACATTTAATGTTTGAAGTAGTTCTTACTTAGTTAGTGTAATTACTTGGTTATCAATTAATTTTTATAATTAATTCTTATATAAATATTTTGTAATCTACAAATTTTTAACAGATTATTTCATATATTCAGTAGTAATTAATTTAAATGTTTATCGTGTCTACATGCGTATAAATTTCTTTAAATACATAAAGAATCTATTTAGAGGCATATTTTCACAACGTTGACCCCATTGTTAGCCCCCGCAAGAGAATCCTGGATCCCCTACTCGTGGTGCTGCCAAATCTCTGGTTCTTGTGAAATAATACTTTATTTTGAAGGTTGCACCCTTTATAAAGTATAGTAATAAGTGTTGGAAAAATAATAAAGAGATTGATGTGCATTTTTGGGGGATTTTCTAAATTTTATGTGAGAATATACATTTTTGTAAATATTTTATAGAAGGATATTATTTGTAATTTCAATAAAGTATTAATGTATAAATAAAGTTTACAAGGATGTAATGCTGGAGTTTATAAAACTTTAATGGCAGGTTTGTAAATGTCCATCTTCTACTTCAACACTGCAAAGTCCGCTTTTTTTTTTTTCATCGTTAAATCGACGGTAGGCCCCCTTCCCAGTTAATAGGGGTGCCGCTAGAACGGAGACTCCGTGTATACCATCCAAATGTCCGTAGGTCACGTATTCCGGCTATATCGCCGGAAAACTCAATATTTTTCTTTCTTGGGGAATTCGACGATAGGCCCCCTTCCCAATGAAAGGGGCGTGGTTAGAACCAAATTGGAAGGAGAATCCATCCAAATCTCCGGTAGGTCACGTATTCCGGTGATATCGCCGGAAAATGAAAAATAAAATTCTCAAAAAAAAATAAAAAGAATGACTTACCTATATCAGTTTGAAGCAAGATCTTCAAATTAAACGTGAGCACGAATACCTGGTATCAATTAAAAAAAATTCATGGTATGAATTGAACATGAGCAAGATCTTCAAATTAAAAAGAATAACACCAATACCTGGTATCAATATAACGGCAATTCCTACTGTTGAGGAATATGCTTCTTCCTTCGTATACACGAAGAGATAGTGAGGAGAGAAGGGAGTGCTGTACGTGATAATTTCTTCTTTCTTTAGATACATGAATTGTGGAGAAGGGAGTGTGCTCTACGGAGAACAAATAAATTAGTCTCTTTGTATGAGAGTTTCATTCACATTCCACTACTATTTAAATACAACATCACTAACTACTCTCCCATAAAGACCCGTTCTGTACGTTTCTACCCACAATGCTAAACTTCTTAACCAACTCGTAAGGACTCTTTAAAAACTCAAGGGAAAGCGTTAATTGTGAGTTGAAGACCGCACTAATCTAAGTAGAACTTTAGAGTGGAACTCTTAAGAGTTTCGGAGCTTTTAAAGTTCCACACCTGTTCTCTTGTTTAATGAATAGAAATTTTTTGTTCCATAAAATGTAAAAGTTCCACAAATATGGAACTTTTAAATTCCACCCAAAAGTCTACATTTTAAGTTCCACAAACCGGAACTTCTAATTAGAGGGAACCCGATAAAAAAAAAATTAGTATTCTCTGTCGAGATTCACCTTCTGTTCTCGAAGAGAATGATATTCTTAAAAAAAAACGATGGAAGCTGCAACCATTCTCGCATCAATCTCCGACCAATCTCCAATCAATCTTTGACTAATCTCCGACCACGCTCCAATCAGGTATGCTTTCTTTTTATTACAATTTTTTTAGGGTATCCATCATTATGTTGGGTAGATTTCAATTTTGTTTTAGGGTTTTGATCATCATTGTTCATATCAGTATTTCAATCGAGAGGTGAAACCACTGAAATCATCGAATTGGTGTTGATTTCTTCTTCTTTACCGTATTTGGCAGAGCCACATGGGGTCCAAGGGGGCTTTTGAAAAAAAAAATTTGTATTATGGCCATAGCCTGGAGTAAGGGTGGAATCGGAAAAACTGAATTTATTTTTATATTATTTCATTTAAGAGAGTATAGACGACTACAAATAGACGAGATGACCCACAAACCTAACCCTCAAAAAAAAACTTGAGGCTATGCCCCAAAACCCCCACACCCATTGTTAGCCCCCCTGCAACCAAATCCTGGCTCTACCCCTGTTTCCCGTCCAAGCTCTGATCGGGTTTTTGTTATTCTCTATTTCCTTCAAAGGTTCTTATCAGTTCGAGGTCCCAAATGAAAGCAACTTGGGATGACTCCGAGGAAAGTGGGTCAGACGACTCAAGTGATGAAGAAGTTGCAAATTTGTGCCTCATGATAAATGAGGATGAGTTAAACTCTTCTTCAAATGAATCTCTTTCTTAAAATGATATTAGAGAAGCATTTCATGACTAGTTTTCTTTCAGATTCCAATTTTTTCCCTAAGGCCAGGGGTCATGGCTCTTCTAGGGACTTCCTCATAGATTATAGGTGCCCTGAAAGCTTAAGGGAGCTACTAGACTGGGACTATGCATGCCATGATGGCTTTTTCCCTTCGTAAGGGGCCCATTTTGCCTATAGAGAAGGCAAGGGGGCCTCCTTACTAGCTGAGGATTGAAACCAGACCCCTGGAAGTGGACCAGGGGATACAAGAGTTGAAAATAGAAGGAAAGAGATGGAGGGGGGGAGTGGTCCTACCCTCTAGACTAGAGCTTCAATGAAGAAATGGTCTAGGTGCAAGAGGAGATGCTCTTTTTCAGTGAGTATAGCTCAGGCTAACCCTCAAGGTCTAATCTCTCTCTTGGTCAGATTTTGAATGGGTCTCAGGAGGCCTAAGGAGTCTGGAGCAAGGCTTGGGAGATATGGAATTCTCTAAGATTTTTAGACTGGGTTTTCCTATGATTTTGGGCATGGGAGGATAATGCTCTAACAGGTGGGTATTTATAAAATTTAAGAATGTTAGGGTAGGTGGGTAATTTGGAGAGGGGTAGCTGAGAGCTCAAAAGGCTATTGGATGGTCAACTGAGGGTGTAGGGAGGGTGGCAGACCTGTTCTGTGTATTATCCAGGAATGGCAACAATTCCAATACCGTCATTACCTGGATTGACAAAAAAGGTAATGGCAGTAAGGGTTTACCACCATTTATGAGGTTTTCTTGAGAAAAGGTCTGGCCAGCCTGGAGAAAGCTTGTGGGCATTGTAGCCTTCCACCAAATTGGAAATGTTGGTAATGTTATTACCGACATTATCTAACTTTTTTGAATTTTAAATTCTGATGGACCCCAGGGTTTGGTTTGGGTATTTGGGCTTATGTTTGGGCCCATGGGGTATCTGGTTGCGATTTTTAGGCCTTGGGTCTTAGATTTTGATTTTTAAGTGGGCCTTGGACCTGAATTGAATTTAGGGCTTAGTTTAGGTTGAGGCTAGGCTAAGCTAGGCTAGGTCAGGTGTCATGGAGTGCTTACCAACCGAAGTGACTAGCCAATTCAGATGCTGCATACTCCCACACACATGGCCCGGAACGCCCAGTACATGGCTGGTGTGGGACTAAGCATACGCACGTGACAGGCTCTCCCGCCTAAATTCCTGACGCCCTCGTTAGGGGGATCCACCCTTGAATCCCAATGTGCTATGAATCTGTCCAACACCCCCAATGTCCCTAGGTTGGCTCTGATACCACTTGTCACGGAGCGCTTGCCAACCGAAGTGACTAGCCAATTTAGATGCTGCCTACTCCCACACCAATGGCCCAGAACGCCCAGTACATGGCTGGTGTGGGAGTTACGCATGTGACAGGGTTAGATCAGCATTAGGCCAGGTCAAGATTAAAGCTGAGCTTGGTTAAGGCAAGGTAAGGGTTAGGTCAGGGTTAAGGCTTGTAGTGACCTAAAAAAAATTAATTAGCTAGTGTGAAAATAAATGAGGGAATAAGAATAACCTTGAATGAGATTTAATTATAAGTGTAGACAAACAAGAGTCATTAATGGCATTCTGGTAAATAAATAATAGGGTTAATATAAATAGAAAGTGGTAAACTTAATTTTATAATACACAGAACACAATCTCTAGAGAATAGAACGTGGGAGAGAAGAAAAGTAGGGTTTTCACGTTTGGAAGAGTTTTCAAGGAAGGAGATCGCGATTCCAAAGCTTGTTCTTCCTCATGGTACATTAAATTGTTGAGACAAGTGAATACTCCCCTTAGATCTAGGTTTTTGTGTGTAAATTCTTTAATTTAAAAGTAGATATATTCATCTTGAATCATGATTAACTTCATTCAAAGTCTTTTTATGAAGTATGTGAAGTTCGATAATCATATTTTAGGTTTAAGTATTTTAAATTGAATTAATATGAAGTCATTAGATTTCTGGAATTTTAGGACCAGTGGTGTGAAAATATTCATAATATATTCTCTCGCATTCGAAAAATTATGAAATTTTGTGGGTAGTTCTCACATTGGTAAATAAAAATCTCTACAAAATTTCAGACAAAGAGTTCGTTTGATATTGATTTCATAATTATGTTTAGGACGTGTTAAACCTGTCAATAAATTCAGAAAAACCGAACTTGTTCTACAATATTTTTAAATATTTTTTACATGAGAGTGTTGTTTTAAAATTTTTAACACAACTATAATCTAATAGAAATTAAACCCAATTGGTTTCATATTATTTTCTTTTATATTGTATATTTGGTGAATTTATTGGTGAAAGGTGTCGAAACTGTCAGAACATTTCTCACTGCATATAGGCTGTGTTCCACTCAATATTTTATATTTAAAATATTATAATTTGATTTTTATGATATTTTTATTATTGTGTTCTAAAAATATATTTTCCAGAAAAGTAAGCCTTATAATTTTTAGGTAAGAGATGAATCTCCGAGAAATTATGAAACCATAAAGGTCTCTATTTTCTATTATTTCGTGAGACAGTGCAACTGTATTGAGTTTAATTATTTATGGAATTATAAGTACATAAATGAAGAGAATGAAAATAAAGAAAAATAAAATAAATAAATAAATTATTTTATTTATTTTAAATAAGATCATTGGAAATATTATATTGTTTGTTACAATTATGTAAAACTTCATAACTTGATAGATAGACTTGAAAAGCATGAGTTATTTAATTAATGTATTGTTATCATTGATTCATTTCATATACTATTTTGATGCATGCTTGTTTTTGTTCCTCTTTATTATGATGGTATGGGACACCATAATAAAGAGAGTATATTTTGTTAATGGTAAAAACCACTACCCAAGGGATGACTTTTGTCACGACCCAAAATACCCCCTAGGAGTTAGGGATACTTTGACTCGTGACCGCCGTATCATACATCCCGTATGATACATAAGGCACATGAACAACCTGTCAGAGTACATAGACATACATAGTGGAAATGATTTCAAACATATAGCAGAAGCTAAATCATAACTAAACACTCCTATTACTCGGTCCAAGTGTGAACCGACAAAATACATGTGTAAGTATCCAAAATGTGGAGTGGACAAGTCTCACTCTCACTTAACAAAATATCATATCCTTCTAAGTCTATCAACAAAAATCGAAGTCATGACGCCTATCTAGCGGGCCATCATCCTGATAGTGGTCCATAGAAGGCTCCGGGTCGAAGTAATCCTCCTCTACCCAAGGCTCCGTACTACATAAGACGAAAGGAACCAAACACCTACCGATGATAACAAATATCGGTTGAGCATGAAATACTCAGCGTATACTAACTACTAACAATAAAGCAATAATAGCATAGAGCATGCAAATCATGGAGACTGAAATCCTTAAAACATATCAAAGCATAGAACCCGTGAAATAACACATTTGATGAAATCCGAAAACCAAAACCATGTGAGTCATGTGATAATCATAGCCTTGTGAGTTCTTGGAGTTCATAGAGTTCATGGAGTTTCTTAGAGTCATTTATGATCCGTAGAGACATAGAGCAATACCATAGAGCAAAACCATAGAGCCAATACCATAGAGATCTCAGAGCATTTGTATTTGTGATCCTTAGAGCTTGTGAGACGATCTTAGACATTATCATAGAGTTCTTGTGAGTGTATCATGATCCTTAGAGCTTGTGAACCGATCTTAGACGATATCATGGAGTTGCTTAGAATCATTCATATAAGTCATTTATTCAAAACCCTTTTCTAACTGTGAGAAATCCTTAGAAAATACCGATTCATCCGAGACATGCGAGCATATGAACATATATGAGTAATAACATGTTTAAACACCCAAAAACCCTTAGAGACATTAAGCCAAACAAATAGAGTGCATAATAGTAATAGCTTACATCCAAGTATAAAAACAACACCTTAACAATCAAGATGTATGTAGTCTAGAATAAGAAGAACCTAATGTGGTGACTAGTATTGTCACAAAATTGGTAGTAGAGTGTATCTACCTTGGTGAAATCAGTGACTTTGATTACAAAAGCTTGGAACACGTGGAAACCTCAAGTTCTTTGATTGAAAACACCAAAGGAGGGAAGAAACTTGATCTTCTCTTCAAGCTTGAGTAAACCCTAGCCGTCCTCCTTCTTCTCCTCTCAAAATCCTCTCAAAATAATGAACTAAGGGTTTCTGAAACCCTAAGGCACGACCCAAGCCTTTTATAGGCATAGAGGCACTGTTTAAAGACTTAAAAATCCTTAATGAAGAAAATTTGCGTACAACCAAGAGATCGGTGATCAGGACCGAGCGATCGGAGGCTTACCGGTCGATCGGTGGTTTCAACCAAGTGATCAGTTGAAAACACCATCTCTGGTATTTTTTTCCATACAAATTAGTTAACCAGTCGACAGCTACCGAGCGATCGGTAGAAGACCGGTCGATCGGATTTTAACACCGAGCGATCGGTGCTCCCCTGTTTTGCTGCAAAACCCCTTTTCTACTACTTGGACCTTCTCCAATTCAATTCTAACACCTTTTATGCTTAAAACACACTCCTTAAGGATACATAAACCTATCAACACGTGCACGCCATATATCCACACATTTCCATTAGTACAAATCCACAAGTGTACAAGACCCTACTTGAGCACTATTCACTACTTAGTGAAATAGCAATTCGGGGTTCTACAACTTTGAAGTGTATGATACTCTCGAAGAAGTCTAAGTCTATGATTGATCTCCAGGAGATTCCACTAGGGGAGTCTGGGATTTCTCAATGAGACAACCTTAGGTGTATTGTGAACTCAGGAGTCTGGGAGTTCTCAATGTGACAATACGACTTAAGGGTCCCTTAGTGATGGAGTAGATGACTTTAGACCACTGCCAATGGGGTAGACTCTGGGAGAACCCTATGGGCAGAGGACCAAACCAATTGGAAATTAACTACAGTAATTATTGCATATTTTAATATTGAAATATTAAATGTCAAATACTTTGGTAAATTACTGCATGCTTGTTGTATTTACTTGTTGAGCTTAGAGCTCACTCTTGCTATTGTTAAAATTTTTAGGAGACACAGAAAGAGGTTAGGGAGTCAGGAGGATAAAGTTAGTTGTCAAGACTTTGTTGAGTTTTAGTTGAACATTTATCTAAGGTAGAGTGAACTGTAGTGATGTTTAATTAATTTGTTTTAACTCTTTTATTCTTTGTGGTTTGTTTAAACTTTAATTTCTTGATGATATATCTGAATAGTATTTATTAGGAATAAATTCCATTGTTGTTGAGGTTTTTCCCCGGATCACGCCTTGGGATCTACACAAATATGAGAGATATTGTGTGCAGATTTTGGGGCCTGACAGATTGGTATCAGAGCACTAGGTTTAAGTAACCCTGGTGTTTGGAGAGATACCTAGGAGAGTTCTTATAAATCTTAGGGTCTCTTTGGAGTTTAGGATGACACTAGAGTAGTATATTGTGATTAGGATCATGATAAAACTCTAGTGTTTGTTGTTTGACGAGATTAACTATTCGTCAGGTCTGAGCTAGGCTAAAAGTATCTAGTCGGCCATTAGAATTTAACCAAATGACTCGGATGATTAAAGAGTTTAAAAGGTCCGAATCCATCGACCTTAGGCGGGACTGTAGGTCCTATAGGGAGTAGACAAGTGGATTCTCACATTCGAGAAGATCTTGAAGTTTAAATTCTAATGATCTGGGAAGGTGAGACGCACCATTGGTGAGATTTAACAATTAGGATCAAGGATGTGATCGAGATAATCTTGGAAGAATTTAAATTTAAATTCTATGCTGAGTATTTTCCTGAAATGACCAAACAGTAGAATATCTTGTGTTTAGTGCGTGAAACCTTAGAAGTAGTTTTGTTGGTCGTGACACCGTTTGGAGAGTCAGCTATTCTTGACCTTAATTGTAGAGAGTGTCCAATCAAGGTTGGAGAGAGAGAGAGATTTGCTAGTTGACTTAGTGGTACTCAAGATGTGGGAATTCAATGTGATCTTAGGTATGAATTGGTTAGCGGGCCTTTCATGGTAAGTTGTCTTATTTTGAGAAAACAATAATCTTTTTTGTCTCTGGTGAGTTATAATTTCTTTTTCGGAGTAGTCACACAAAGGAGGTGTTGACTAAAGAATTTCTCTCTCACATTGAGAGTGTGGATCAAGGTATTGGGTTGGAACAAATACCTGTTGTCTCTGAGTTTGTTGATGTATTCTAAGAGATACCGGGGTTGCCTCCTAGGAGGGTAGTGGATTTCAGTATTGATGTAGGACTGGCTACCTTACCAATTTTGAAGGCACCTCACAGTATAACGCTAGTAAAATTGAAGGAACTAAAAGGGAAAATTCAGGCAATTGAATAAAGTGACTATTAAGAACAAGTATTCTTTACCTATGATTGATGATTTGTTCAATCAACTCAAAGGAGCGCAGTTATTTCCCAAGATTGACTTGAGATCAAGTTATCACCAGTTGGAGGTGAAGTAGGAAGAGATGTAGAGCCCCAGACCTTTGCATGCTTAATACATGACACTTTCGTTGTCATTTTCCATTTTTAAGAGGTATAATTAATAAATAAGGAAGAAATTGGAAATTTTGAAACGTTAGAAATGTTCCTCTTCGAAGTACGAACACAACGCAAGTTGAATCGTCAAAATCGGATGAACGAGTCAAAAGATATGGCCAAAACAGTCTGAACCTGTAGGAAAACGTAGCTCGGTTATGCACTGAGGACGTGCTCTGACGTCGTACTCTGATAACGTAGCACAGACAACGTACTCTGATAACGTATACTTTGTGCATCCGTTGTACAACTCACCACGGGCACGTTGTACAACTCACCACGGGCACGCTGTACATAAGACAACGGACAACGTATTCAGCACTATTCACAGCACCACGAGTTGACACTATTCACAGCACCACGAGTGTGCACTATTCACAACACCACGAGTTGACACTATTCACAGCACCACAAGTTGGCACTATTCACAGCACCACGAGTTGGCACTATTCATGGACCACGAGTTGGCACTATTCACGGACCACGAGTTGACACTATTCACAGCACCACGAGTTGGCACTATTCACGGACCACGAGTTGGCACTATTCACGGACCACGAGTTGGCACTATTCACGGACCACGAGTTTGCACTATTCACAACACCACGAGTTGGCACTATTCACGGACCACGAGTTGGCACTATTCACAGCACTATTCACAGAAATCCCAGTAAGGGTATTACGGTCTTTTGGTCAGTTCACTCTTACCTTAAAAGTTTAACCCGAGCCTTTAGGGCATCATTCGACACTTAGAGAGTTTGAGAGAATAGAAGAAAGAGGTGAAGGCGATTCCAACCTAGGGTTTCCATTTGGGAGAGAAATCAAAGGGTTTGAAACCCTAGATCAACCTCAAACCCGTTATCTTCAAGATTTCGGTTCAGGCATTGTGGAGCTCGCAATCCAAGCTAGGGCAGCAACTCACAGTCATTTGGAAAGAGGGTTTCTTCCTCATTTCTTCAAGGTCGGTGCTTCTTACTACCCTCCTAGTTATAGTTCCTCTTTCCCCTTCTTTTCTTTTGATTTCCTTTCATTTACACATGTGCTATGAGATGGATGAATGGTGAATGGTGAATGGTGAATGGAGATGTAAGGGGCGATTGATGCCAGTGGTTGTGTGGTGATGATTAAAACGGGGAAGGGCATTGTTCCAATAATAAACATACATGTATGATTGAGTAAAACCATCTAGAAAAGCATGTTGTAGGGTAAATCCATAATGAACACACCATGTTTGATGAAATGCCAAGGTGAATACAGTGAGCTGTAAATTAGGAAATGCATGCCTAATAAATTCTGAATATTACTAGGGCCTATGATAGTGTGTTTCCTGTTTTCCCTAAATGCTATGAATATTGAATTGCTTAAATCTTTGACGCTATATGTGTTGTGAAATTACCCAATGGTCATGTTTAAATTTAAATGCAAGTATGTACACGGTTCCCACGAGCACGGCATGCATGGCATGATTGATCGAGGTTTTCAAGAACATGGTTAGAGGTGGGACATATCCTAAGATATGTTTTACCTCGCTTTTCACAAGAAGACAAGAACCAACATTCCACGAGGGGTCTCCCCTCACTCACAAGTGCATATCATGAAGAAGGGTCTCTCTTCCCTCGCAAGTACATACATATCATAAAGAAGGGTCTCCCTTCCCTCGCAAGTGCATTGCATAAAGAAGGGTCTCCCTTCCCTCTCAAGGCATCTCACAAGGACATCTCACAAGGATATCTCACAAGTTACATGATCACAAGCAAGCACGCATGACATGCATGACATGACACGACATACAAGAATCAAGCAAGATAGACATGACAAGCTTTCAAGTACAAAAAGATATTTAAAGCAAGTCAAGTGCACGATGTTTCAAGAGGATTTATCGGTTTTCTACGAATTACAAGCATGATTATAAACTGCTTTACTTCCTTGTATGATGTGAATTGTTTCCGTTTGACATATATGAATTGCTCCTGATTATGTATTGCTATTTCTATGCTATAATTGTTGGTTAGTATTTAGTACCCACTGAGTATTCCATGCTCAGCCGTACTTCTTATGTCGGCAGGTTCTGAGGGAGCTGCTGCTCCATTTGATGTTTGTGCTCCTGGTCCATGGGTGGAAGAGGAGTACGTCGAGGAGCCTTTGGAGGAACCTCCCGTAGAGGGTTATCAGTAGGTGGTGATTAGATTCTGAGTGGATTAGCTGTGGGTGAGATGAGAGTTAGATTCATGTATTTTGGCGGGCATGTCCGCACTTTCTTTTGGAGACTTTTTGTATAAACTTGGATTTGCGTATGTATATACATAGAGGTTTGGTAGTTTTCCGCTGTGCTATGTTAGAGTATGTTTCCGCTGTTTATATCCTTTATTGTATATGCTCTGTGGGTTTTGCAGGTTAGTTGTCAAGCAAGTCATGATTAGTCATCCAAAGTTCACTCTAACTCCTAGGGTGGGTTTTGGGTCGCGACAAGAGATCTCTAAGATTGCTTTTCAGACTCGGTATGGGCATTACGAGTTCTTAGTCATGTTATTTGGGCTGACTAATGCACCAACAACTTTCATGGAATTGATTAATCGGGTGTTTAAGTTTTTCCTAGATCAATTTGTTGTTGTCTTTGTGGATGACATTTGGATTTTTTCAAACTCTAGTGAGAAGCATAAGCATCATCTTAATATCACACTTCTGACTTTTAGAAAACATTAGTTGTATGCCAAACTTTCAAAATTTTGAGTTCTAGCAGGAGCAAGTCAATTTTTTGGGACATGTCTCAAAAGAAGGAATGTTAGTGAATCCTACTAAGGTTGAAGCGGTAATGGACTAGGGATGACCCACTTCAGTTACTGAGATTCATAGTTTTCTGAGTCTTGTCGGATACTATCGACATTTCATTGAGGGATATTCAAAGATTTCTGCACTTTTAACTCGTCTAACTAAGAAATACGTGAAGTTTGTTTGGAAGACAGTTGTGAGCAGGCCTTTGTTGAGTTAAAGACCTGACTGACATCAACACCAGTTCTGACCATTCCTAAGAGCAATGGAGGACTTGTGGTCTATAGTGATGCATATCATCAGAGCTTGGGGTATGTTTTGATGTACAATGGTAAGGTGGTTGCCTATGCATCTCATCAGTTGAAGGTTAATGAGAAGAACTATCCAACTCATGATTTGGAGTTGGCGGCATTTAATTTTGCATTGAAGATATAGAGACACTATCTTTATGGAGAGAAGTTTGAGTTTCCTTTCTGATCACAAAAGTTTGAAATACCTGTTCTCTCAGAAAGAGCTAAACATGAGGCAGCGAAGGTGGATGAAACATCTAAAGGATTATAACTCTACTCTTCACTATCATCCTGAGAAGGCTAAGGTTGTAGCAGATGCATTGAGCCACAAACCGAGAGGATTAGTTACTCTTATAATAGTTCAGGAGTGGAATATGTGGAGGTAGTTTCAGATTTTAATATTCATCCAATTTAAACAAATGTCAATGCTTTTCTCTTCAGTCTAACTATCCAACCGACATTGGTCAGTAAAATTATTCAAGTTCAATTGCAAGATGGAAAGTTGCAACCGAGAGTAGCAGAGGCAGTTGTTGGTAACACTGCAGATTAGGCTATTGGATCAAATGGCGGTGTGAGATTTCGTAGTAGATTTTGTGTATTCCAGATTTGACTGATCTAAAGAGAGAGGTTCTTGAGGAAGTGTATCACGCAAAATATACGGTTCATCCGGGTGATACAAAGATGTATCGAGATCTTTGTAGGCATTTTTGGTGGGATGGTATGAAACAAATTGCAGAGTTTGTAGCTAGATGTTTGACTTGTCAGCAAGTGAAGGTTGAGCATCAGAAGTCATCTAGGCCTATAGAGTCATTTTCCATTGCAGAATGGAAATGGGAGAAGATTTGATGGATTTTGCAGTCGGACTACCGAGGTCGAGGCAGGGGCATGATGCAATATGGGTAATAGTGGAGCAATTGAAAAAATCTGCTCACTTTCTTCTAGTTTGTACTACTTACTCCATGGATGAATTGAGTAAGCTGTATGCAAAAGAGATAGTTAAACTGTATGGAGTTCCTATATAGATAGTCTCAGATCTAGATACGATGTTTACATCTTAATTCTGGAAGAGTTTTCAGGGAGCTTTGGGGACATCATTAGATTTCAATACGACTTTTCATCCTCAAACCGATGGTCAAACATAGCGAGTCAACCAAGTTATGGAAGATATGTTACGGACTTGTGTATTAGATTTAAAAGGTATTTGGGTGGATCATCTACCATTAGTGGAGTTTGCCTACAACAATAGTTTTCATGCCAGTATTGGTATGACACCATATGAGGCTTTGTATGGTAGGCCGTGTCGCTCTCTCGTGTATTGGTGACAGAGTCGTCAAAAGAGTTATGCTGATCGACAAAGGAGAGATATAGAATTTTCAGTTGGGGAACATGTTCTTTTGAAGGTTTCACCGATGAAGGGTGTGATGGGATTTGGTAAGAAGAAAGGGAAGTTGTCGCCTAGGTTCATCAGATAATTTGAAATTTTAGATCTGGTTGGAGTTGTGGCTTATAGACTGGCGTTGCCACTTAGTCTGTCTGGGGTACATAATGTGTTTCATGTATCTATGCTGAGGAAGTATGTGAGAGATGAGTCTCACACTATTGACTTCAGTACCTTAGAGCTCAGGCAAGATGCATCTTATGAGGAGAGACCGGTTCACATTTTGGACAGTATGGTGAAGCAGCTTAGAGCTAAGTTCATCATCTTGGTGAAGGTTCTTTGGAACAATCATGACATAGGTGAAGCCTCTTGGGAGCTGGAGTCGGAGATGAAGGAAAGGAATCTACATCTTTTTCCTGATGAGGTATGTTAAATTTTGAGAACAAAATTTCTTTTATGGAGGGTAGATTGTAGTGACCTAAAAAAAATTAATTAGCTAGTGTGAACATAAATGAGGGAATAAGAATAACCTTGAATGAGATTTAATTATAAATGTAGACAAACAAGAGTTATTAATGGTATTCTTGTAAATAAATAATAGGATTAATATAAATAGAAAGTGGTAAACCTAATCTTAGAATACACAGAACACAATCTATAGATAATAGAACGTAAGAGACAAGAAAACTAGGATTTTGACGTTTGGAAGAGTTTTTAAGGAATGAGATCGCGATTCCAAAGATTGTTCTTCCTCGTGGTATATTAAATTATTGAGGCAAGTGAATACTCCCCTTAAATCTAGGTTTTTGTATGTAAATTCTTTAATTTAAAAGTACATATAATCATGTTGAATCATGATTAACTTCATTCAAAGTCTTTTTATAAAGTATGTGAAGTTTAATAATTATATGTTAGGTTTAGGTATTTTAAATTGAATTAATATGA
The DNA here is from genome assembly GCA_015143295.1 of Tetracentron sinense. NCBI lineage: Eukaryota > Viridiplantae > Streptophyta > Magnoliopsida > Trochodendrales > Trochodendraceae > Tetracentron > Tetracentron sinense. The sequence goes on along the minus strand of CM026570.1, from coordinate 33,841,132 downwards.
AGTTATTAGATTTCTGGAATTTTAGGACCAGTCTTGGGAACATATTCATAATATATTATCTCGTATTCCAAAAACTACAACATTTTGTGGGTAGTTCGTACATTGGTAAATACAACCCTATACAAAATTTTATACAAAAAGGAGTTCATTTGATAGTGATTTCATAATTATGTTTAGGACGTGTTAAACCTGTCGGTAATTTGAGAATCAGAAAAACTTAATTTGTTCTGTAATATTTTTAAATATTTTATACATGAGAGTGTTGTTTTAAAGTTTTTAACACAACTATAATCAATACAAATTAAACCCAATTGTTTTCATATTATTTTCTTTTATATTGTATATTTGGTGAATTTATTAGTGAAATGTGTCGAAACTGTCAAAAATTTTCTCACTGCAGATAGGCTATGTTTCACTCAATATTTTATATTTAAAATATTATAATTTGATTTTTATGATATTTTTATTATTGTGTTTAGGAAGTCTATTTTCCATAAAAGTAAGTCTCATAATTTTTAGGTAAGAGATGAATCTCTGAGAAATTATGAAACCATAAAGGTCCCTGTTTTATATTATTTCGTGAGGCAGTGAAACTGTTTTCAGTTTAATTGTTTATGAAGAGAATGAAAATAAAGAAAAATGAAATAAATAAATAAATTTATTTATTTTAAATAAGATCGTTGGAAATATTATATTGTTTGTTAAAATTATGTAAAACTTCATAACTTGGTAGATAGACTTGAAAAGCATGAGTTATTTAATTAATGTATTGTTATCATTGTTTCATCTCATATACTGTTTTGAATGCATGCTTGTTTTTGTTCCTCTTTATTATGATGGTATGGGACACCATAATAAAGAGAGTATAATTTGTTAATGGTAAAGACCACTCCCAATGGATGACTTTGAAGTGTATGATACTCTCGAAGAACTCTAAGTCTATGAGTGATCTCTAGGAGATTCCACTAGGGGAGTCCAGGACTTCTCAGTGAGACAACCTTAGGTGTATTGTGAACTCAGGAGTCCAGGACTTCTCAGTGTGACAATACGACTTAAGGGTCCTTTAATGATAGATTAGATGACTTTAGACCACTGCCAATGTAGAGCCCCGGACTTTTTCAAGTTTAATGCATAGCACTTTCGTAGTCAAATTACCTTTAAAGTAGTATAATTAATAAATAAGGAAGAAATTGAAAATTCTGAAATGTCAGAAATGTTTCTTTTCGAAGTACGAACCCAACGCAAGTTGAATCGTCAAAATCGGAAGAACGAGTCAAAAGATATGGCCAAAACAGTTTGGACCTGCAGGCAACCGATCGCTCGGTCCATGGAGCGATCGATCGGTCCAAAACCTATCGCTCAGAGGCTATCGACTGGTCAAGATTTTTGTATGGGGAAATTTTCCAGAGAGTGAAATTTTAACCGATCGCTCGGTTATGAAACCGATCGATCGGTAGGCAACCGATCGATCGGTCATTAACACCGATCGCTCGGTACTCGTGTTTTTGCAGAAATTTTAGTAAGGGTAATTTTGTCTTTTTGGCGTTTTACTCTTACCTTAAGAGTCTTGCCCGAGCCTTTAGGGCATCATGCAACACTTAGAGTGTTTGAGAGAATAGGAGAAAGGGGAGAAGGCGAATCCAACCTAGGGTTTCCATTTTGGAGAGAAATCAAAGGGTTTTGGAACCCTAGATCATCCTCAAGCTCGATTTTCTTCAAGATCTCGGCTCAAGCTCGTGTGGAGCTCGTGTTCCAAGCTAGGGCAGCAACTCACGGTCATTTTGGAAGAGGGATTTCTTCCTCATTTCTTCAAGGTCGGTACTTCTTGCTACCCTCCTAGTTATAGTTCCTCTTTTCCCTTTATTTCTCATTGCTTTCCTTTATTTACACATGTGCTACGAGATGGATGGTTGTGAATGGTGAATGGAGATGGAATGGGCGATTGGATGCCAATGGTTGTGTTGTGATGATTAAAATGGGGAGGGCATTGTTCCAATAATGAACATACATGTATGATTTGAGTAAAACCCATCTAGAAAAGTATGATGTAGGGTAAATCAATAATGAACACACCATGTTTGATGAAATGCCAAGATGAATGAAATGAATAATAAATAAATAAAATGCATGCTTAAACATTCATGGAAATTGCTAGGGTTATGATAGTGTGTTTTCGCGCTTTCCCTAAATTGTTTAATTTATTACTTGTATATATGGTAGTGTGCAATGTATTGTGAATTCCCCAAAATGTCATATTTAATTTCCATTGCAAGTATGTACACGATTACACGAGCACGGCTTGAAACGACGTGATTTACCGATGTTTTGAAGGACGAGATGTAGAGGTGGGGCATATCCTACGATATGTTTCACTTCACTTTTGGCAAGGACAAGATGATCATGCATTGCATAGGGAAGGGTCTCTCATCCCATCGCATTACCCGCATGGCATGGCATCGCATTACACGCATGGCATAGCATCGCATGACACGCATAGCATAGTATCTCATGACACTCATGCCATGGCATGACACGCATGGATGCTAGTTTCGACGGGCTACGAACGGCAACTAGGCATACACATTCCGCATGGATGCTAGTTGCGACGGGCTATGAACGGCAACTACGCATACCCATCTGCATATAGGGTACTAGTCGCGACGGACTATGAACGACAACTAGGCATATCATTCCGCATATAGGATACTAGTTGCGACGGACTATGAACGGCAACTAGGCATGTCATTCTGCATATAGGGTACTAGTTGCGATGGACTATGAACGGCAACTAGGCATATCATTCAGTGTACAGGGTACTAGTTGCGACGGGCTATGAACGGCAACTAGGCATGTGAACATGTTTAAATTCCGAACAAGCAAGCATGATACACGCATGGCATGACATGGCACGCATGATACAAGCATGACAAGCATGACACGGTAAACAAGTTCCCAATCACGCAAAGGGTATTTTAAGTCAAGTCAAGTGCATGGTGTTTTTCAAGGATTTTATCTGCTTTTCATGAACTGCAAGCATGATTATAAATTTCCTTATTTCCTTTTATGATATTAACTGTTCCTGCTTCATATATATCTATATGGTTTCCTGGGTATGCATTGCTATCTCTTGCTATAACTGTTGGTTAGTATTTAGTACCCGCTGAGTATTCCATGCTCAGCCGTACTTCTTATGTCGGCAGGTTCCGAGGGAGCTGCTGTTCCTTTTGATGTTTGTGCTCCTGGTCCATGGGTGGAGGAGGAGTACGTCGAGGAGCCTTTGGAGGAACCTCCCGTAGAGGGTTATCAGTAGGTGGTGTTAGATTCTGAGTGGATTAGCTGTGGGTGAGCATGAGTGATTATATCCATGTATTTTGGCGGGCATGTCCGGACTTTCTTTATTTTGATTTCTTTGTATTAAAACTTGGATCACTGTATGTATATACATAGAGGTTTGCTAGTCTTCCACTGTGCTATGTTAGAATATGTTTCCGCTGTTTATATCCTCTATTGTATATGCTCTGTGGGTTTTTGCCGGATGGTTTGTCAAGCAAGTCATGTAAGTCATGATTAGTCGTCCAAGATTCACTCTAACTCCTAGGGTGGGTTTCGGGTCGCGACAGCCAATGGGGTAGACTCTGGGAGAACCCTATGGGCAGAGGATCAAACCAATTGAAAATTACCTGCAGTAATTATTGCATATTTTAATATTGGAATATTAAATATCAAATACTTTTGTAAACTGTTGGATGCTTGTTGTATTCACTTCTTGTGCTTAGAGCTCACTCTTACTCTTGTTGAAATTTTTAGGAGACACCGGAAGAGGTTAGGGAGTCAGGAGGACAAAGTTAGTTGTCAAGACTTTTTTGAGTTTTAGTTAAACATTTATCTGAGGTAGAGTGAATTGTAGTGATGTTTAATTAATTTATTGTAACTTTTTTACTCTTTATGGTTTGTTTAAACTTCAGTTGCTTAATGATATATCTAAATGGTATTTATTAGGAATAAATTCCATTGTTGTTGGGGTTTGTCCCTGGATCGGGCCTCAGGATCTACACAAATATGAGATATATTGTGTGCAGATTTTGGGGCATGACAGGCAAGGTCAGGATCAGGGCTTCGAAAGGTCCATCATCAGCAATACTGTACACATGGATCAAGTCATGGGTCATGACCAACAAATTTGTCGTCTTAATAGAAGAGCCTATCTGTCTATGTACATATAATTTACTAAAGCAGGCCATTAGCAAGAATCATGACAATAAAGGGTATCCAATGGATACAACGGCTGATCCAAGATATTCTAGTGGGGGCATACAATGGTTGATGAAATGTAGAGCCCCGAAACTTTTTACCATGTATTGGGACTCGTGCCAAGGCATTTTGCCTTTGTAATCTTCCTTTTCTATGAAATGAAAATTTTTAAAGAACTCTAAGTGTTTAAAGGTGGGATTCCTAAGTAGGGTATGTCAAAAACTCGAGTTACGGAAACCCATTTGCGGATCAGTCGACTTTAGGGGTAATTTTTTCAATAAATAAAGAAGAAATTAGAAATTCTAAAACATCAGGAATGTCCCTTTTTGAAAGACGAATCCAACGCAAGTTGAATCGTCAAAATCGGACGAACGAGTCAAAAGTTATGGCCGAATTACCAAAGTGGGAAAAAATAGGAGAAAAACAACAAAATCTGGAAGCTGCGATCGATCGCAAGTTTGGTGCGATCGATCGCATACAAGCGTAATGGTTTCCAAACTCTCGGGTTCAGATGTGATAGATGATCCCCAGGTGCGATAGATCGCAAGGATCTGCGATCGATCGCAAGTATGTGCGATCGATCGCATGCAGGGAATTTCAGGCCAGGTATGTTCGGGTTCTGGTACGATAGATCGCAGGGATCTGCGATCGATCGCAGATAAGTGTGCGATCGATCGCACGCGGTAGCAGATTCCGGATTTGAGGGTTTTAAACCCATTCTTGTTAGGGATTTCTCATTTAGGGTTTTTCTAACCTAGAGGAGAGAAAAAGGGAAGAAGGAGGAGGAGAGGAAGATTGTAGGAATCCTCCATTTGGCTGTGATTGGAGATCAAGGGGAGCTCATTTTGAAGATTTTCAAGCAAGGGCCTTACCCAAAGCATCAAGAGTTCTTCAAAAACCCAAGAGGGGTTCTTCCTCAAGTTGGAACTACACATCAAGGGTTTTCTCCAACCCATTCAAGGTCGGTACCCTATACTAACTTTCTAGTTCACCTATACTTCTTGTTTTTCCTTCATTTTATGATTTTCCCTAAATTTCTAAACAAGATAAGGAGAATGGATGGATGGACGGATGTTGGAGGTGAATGGGCGATTGGATGCCGTGTGTTTGTTGAAATGAATGAAATGGGAAGGGCATTGGACCAAAAAAAAACGTACGTGTATGCTATGCGCTTAACCCACATAGAAATACAAGATTTAGGGTTAAAAATAACGTACACACCATGTGTTTGATGAAATGCCACAATGAAGAAATTTATGATTCGTTATTAGAAAATGCATGTAAAAATGTGTATGGAAATTGCTAGGGCTTATGATAGTGTGATTCTTGTTTTCCCTAAATTGCACGACTATTTACTTGCCCAAATTATTGATGTTTTATGTGTGTGTGAATTACCCAAATGTCATATTTAAATTCCAATGCAAGTATGCACACGATCCCACGAGCACGGCATGCATGAAATGTTTTGTCGGTATTTTCAAGAACGAGATTTAGAGGTGGGGCATATCCTACGATATGTTTTACTTCGCTTTTGGCAAGAGGACAAGAACAAACATTTCTTAGGAGGGAGTTTACACTTCCCTCCCTTCCATGAGGGGTCTCCCCTCACTCACAAGTGCATTGCATTAAAGAAGGGTCTCCCTTCCCTCTCATGGCATATCATGAAAGAAGGGCCTCCCTTCCCTCCCAAGGCATCTCACAAGAGCATCTCGCAAGCGCATCTCACAAGTACATGAGCAGGTTGAACTCTCAAGCAAGCACGCATGACAAGCATGGTACATGCATGATACACGCATGACATGACACGACATGGCAAACAAGACACATGACAACACGAGTTTTAAGCACGAAAGGGATGTTTTAAGTCAAGTCAAGTGCACAATGTTTTTCAAGGATTTTGTCGACTTTTACGAAATACAAGCATGATTATCAACTGCTTTACTATCGCGTGATGATATGAATTGTTCTTACTTTATAATTTCGAACTGTTTCCTGCTTTCCATATAGTTATTGTTTACTATGACTGTTGGTTAGTATTTGGTACACGCTGAGTATTCCATGCTCAGCCGTACGTTTATGTCAGCAGGTTCTGAGGGAGCTGCTGCTCCATTCGACGTCTGTGCTCCTGGCCCATGGGTGGAGGAGGAGTACGTTTAGGAGCCTGTGGAGGAACCTCAGCATGAGGTCTACTATTAGGTAGTGGTTGTAGATTCTGAGTGGTTAGCTATGGGTGAGTTGAGAGAGAGATATCCATGTATTTTGGCGGACATGTCCACACTTTCTTTGTTTTGTCTTCTTTTGTATTAAACTTGGGTTATGTATATACATAGAGGTTTGGTAGTCTTCTGCTGTACCACGTTGGAGTAGGTTTCCGCTGATTTTATGTCCTCTTTGTATATGCTCTGTGGATTTTTGCAGGTTGGTTTGTCAAGCAAGTCATGTAAGGCATGAATAGTCGTCTGAGATTCACTCTAACTCCTAGGGTGGGTTTCGGGTCGCGACATGAAAATTATGGTAATTTTTGAATAATTTTGTAGAAATAGATTAGGTGAGCATGGAATATTTTGAGTCTAGGGGATAGGGTGCCGCGCCCCAAAATACCCCCTATGAGTTACGGGATACTTTAGTCGTGACTATACTTAACCTGGCAAACCATCTTGTGATGAATAAGTAGAACAAATACCATAACGACAATAATCAGAGTACGGAAGCTCAAAAAAAAGTGCGGAAGCATAAACAAAATTTCTTTTCTATACGAAATTTGTATTCCATGTCAAATATACAAGACATGATGAAAGTAAAGGTGAACATGCCTACCTATCAAAATACAAAAGAACTCTCGCAATCACTCTGCTCAATAGTAATCTAAGTATGGCCACACATCCAAATCTCTATCCGCCTGCGACTACATTGGGATAGGTAGCTCCCTCTCCTCGACGTATTCTTCCTCAACCTAAGGCTCAGGGTTGAAGGCATCCTCCGGACCTGCCAACATGAAAGTATGGCTGAGCATCGAATACTCAGGGAGTACAAGCTACTAGCTAATAATAGTAATAACAAACACAATAGAAACAACGAGATATAATTCATCCCATCAATCAAAACAATTATAACAACATATGACATTCATAGCATTAAAGTTAAAGCAATATAATAATCGTGATGTGCCTGAGTGAATGCGAGAACTCCGATAAAACTCATACTTTAAAAGTCATGTCTTGTTCTTGAAAATAGTCTTTCGTATATATCAAAACTTTCTTGTCATGTTAAAACTTGTTCTTGTCTCGTGGGAATCACATGTATTTTTTCTTGCTTGGAATCACTTGTCTTGCTTGCCATGACTTGACTAGTTTTCTTGTGAGCCAGATGTTAGTGCTCTTGTAATGACTTGTGAGCCGGGAATGTAAATTCCCTTCAGCGAATATATATATTAGAAATTCCTTGACCGGCCCTTTGTCTGGCTTGATCAACTTGTTTTCTTGTGAGCCAGGTATGACATATCTTGCGATATGCCTTACCTTTGACCGGCCCGATGTCCGGCTTTATCATTCGTAGTGTAAATTACATGTCGTGTTCTTATTTGTTTATATATATATATATACTTATACTAGGAAAATCACTACTTATGCATGCATGGGTGTGTGTGTATAGCAATACGTAGAAATCATCATGACATGTGCAATTCAAGAATACCACGTGGCATTTCAATCCCGTCAATGGTCATGTGAGGAGCTAAGAACATATCCTTACATCTAGTAAAAATTATAATTTAGAAAAACTACACAAGTCATGTATTCGAAATCTTCATTTAATTTATTTAATTCTCATTCATGCATTTTGTCGAACACTTGGTAAACATCACATTCATAGTCATTTTATTCAAGTTCGTAGTGCATACATTTCACCAAACCCTTGGGGTGTATTCATTATGCATGAAATGCCCTTCCAGCATTTTCCATCACACACAACACAACCGCACGGCATCCAATCACCACATCCACCATCCATTCATACATCCCCACACATTCATTTATTTCTCTTGTTTATATTTAGGAAATTAAAGCATTTCAACAAGAAAGAAAAAATAGGGGAGATCAATACACCACATTCATAAGGAAATCTAGGTTATTACCAAAGGAGTTAGTAGGGTGTACTAACCTTGAAGATCAAGCTTGATCTTTGAAGAAAAACCTTGATTAGGAACCCTAAGCTTGGTAGAGGAGAACCCAACCTTGAAGATGAAAATTCCTTGCTTTATTGGGAAGATCAAACCTTGATCTTGATCTCCTTTTTCCTCAATCCCAAACTCCTCTTGGAAATCCCCCAAATCTCTCCTCCCTTTCTCTCTCTCAATCCTCCTCTTAATCTCTCTAGGTTTAGGGTAAGCCAAAACCCCCAAATAGGAAGCCCTATTTATAGACAAAGGGTTTAAAACCCTCAAATTCAGCATCAGCTACAGTGTGCGATCGATCGCACACTAACTGCGATCGATCGCAGATCCAGTGTGATCGATTGTACCCTAAGGCGATCTGTCGCACATGAACCCGAAAAATTTGGTCTGATTTTTCCCTACATGTGATCGATCGCACACCCTTACGATCGATTGCAAGTCCCTGCGATCTATCGCACCTAGGGACCCATCTATCACACTTGGTTCAGAATGTTTTCGTTCAATTTTGCCTGTATGCGATCGATCACACCTAACCTGCGATCGATCGAACTCCCCAGATTTTGGTTTCTTCCCCCTGCAGACCCATAGGGGTGTTTCCAACCTCAGTTTCATCATCCTTAGGGCTTTAAACTCCCTGCTTCATGTTGCACATAGGTTGTTATCACCCAATTTATCGTAAACACTAATTTCAAACACGGGGAATGCCATTTGGCTTCAAATACACTATTCATTAGGCATAAAAGTTTTCGGGGTGCTACATCCTCCCCCTTACAAAAATTTCATCCACAAAATTTGGACGATATATACATGTACAAAAAAACAACAATTACAAAAGAAAATGCCAAAGTTCTAATCAAACAGTCGAGGATATTTTTCCCTCACTTCGGCCTCTCGCTCCCATGTAGCCTCTTCCCTCGAATGGTGTTGCCATCTTACAAGGACTAAGGGAATGGTATTGTTACGTAGGACTTGATCTCGCCTATCCAAGATCTGGATTGGTTGTTCTATTAGCGTGAGATCCTCCCGAATATCTACCGGATCAAACTCAATTACATGCGAAGGGTCCTGGATATATTTTCGTAGCATAGAGACGTGAAACACATTGTGGACCGCCCCTATATGAGCGGGTAGAAAAATCCGGTATACGACCTCACCAACTCTAGTGATGATCTCAAATGGCCCCACATATCTAGGGCTAAGCTTACCTCTCCTTCTAGACCTCATAATGCCCTTTGTCGGCGAGACTTTAACAATGACCATATCACCCACACTAAATTCCAAATCTCGTCTTAGGTTGTCGGCATAGCTCTTTTGGCGATCATGTGCAACCTTCAACCTTTTTCTGATTACCTTGATCCTTTCTGCTGTCTTTTTAATCAACTCGGGGCCCAACACTTTGCTTTTCCCAACTTCATCCCAATACAAAGGGGATCTACAACTTCTCTCATACAAAGCCTTCAAAGGCGCCGTTTGAATGCTCGCCTGATAACTGTTATTATAAGCGAACTCTACCAAAGGCAAGTGGTCTTCCTAACTTCCCTTGAAGTCTAGGATGCATGCCCGGAGCACGTCCTCTATTATTTGGTTCACCCTCTCGGTTTGCCCATCCATCTGTGGATGAAAGGCGGTGCTAAAGTCTAATTAGGAACCCATGGAGCTCCGAAAGCTCTTCCAGAACTTGGATGTAAATCTTGGATCTCGATCTGATACAATACTGACTGGCACCCGTGCAGCCGTACTATTTCCTTGATGTACAATACGGCTAGTTGGTTCAAATTAAAAGTAGTTCGATACGGCAAGAAATGTGCAGACTTCGTCAAACGGTCCACCACAACTCATATTGCATCTATGTATCTTGTCGTCCGTGGCAAGCCAACAATGAAGTCCATGGAGATGTGCTCCCATTTCCACTTGGGAATAGGGAGGGACTGTAATAGACCCGCCGGTCTCATGTGCTTAGCCTTCACTTGCTGACACACCAAGCATCGGGATACATACTCCGCAACATCCCTTAAGGTTTCGGTACATCTTCATACCCCCAGGATGCACTGTATACTTGGAACGGTGGGCTTTATCCAAAATCTCTCTCCGGAGATCTACATCTGCCGGGACACAAAGTCTACCTTTAAACGTGATTGCCCCATCACCATTCGTGGCAAACTCCTTGCCTCCTTTGCTAACCACCTTATCACGAAAAGCAAACAACTCGGCATCCGCTACTTGCAACTCCTGAATCCGATCAAAGATGCATGGTTTCACTGTGATATTTGACATCATTGGCCTATGAGTAGGAGGACTGAAACTACCGTCAAGGTTGGAGGTATCCTCCAACAACCTCCTGAAAGTATGCCACTTCTTAAATTTAGAAAAACAGTTCTTGGGGAGCATACATTGAATCCCAAGATCTGACTAAGATTCTAATTGATTTTATTCAATGAGAGTAAAAATCACAATACCTTTGCGACTTTGAAATTGTTAAGTCAAATCAACGATAAAAGCTATACCGGCAAAACTTCACAAGTGCCAAGTCTCCTTCGCAATCCACATGGACCTTCTTTTTCTTTAAAGCTTTCTCTAATGGAAGCTAATGGCTCTTCCAAAAATTTCAGCTCTTGATTCTTGATTAAAAGATCCAATCTTTAAATTCAAGAATGGATTCTTGAATCACTTCTTGATATTCAAGACTAAGAATGTCATGCCCCAAAATACCCCCCTAGGAGTTAAGGGATACTTTAGGTGTGACACTCCGTACCTGCTAAACCATCCTATAATTAACAAGAGAAATACAGTACTTAAAATGATAATCAGAGCACGGAAGCTAAATATAACTGCGGAAGCGTAAACTAAAATTTTTCTTTTCTCTATAATGATCCAAAATGTAGTATTCCAAGTTAACATAAATACAAGACATATCTAAATCTAAGGTGGACAGGCCCACCTATCAAAACACCAAAATACACAAAATACAACGCTATCTCGCTCAATAGTCACCCCCGTGGGGCCAATGGTCTAAGTCCCTCGCCTCCGCCTGAGGCTCGACTACTAGATCCTCGTACGGTTCTTCCTCGCCGTAGTCCTCCTCTATCCAAGGACCCTGATCACAGATGTCAAGAGGGGCTCGTGCACCTGCCGACATGAAAGTACGGCTGAGCATGGAATACTCAGCGAGTACAAGCTACTAGCTAGCCATAACAATAATAAAACACACAATAGTAATACCATATAAAGCAGTAATAGAAGTATCACAAACTAAACAGTGTTTGGCATGGTACAATACAATCATCTAGAAGTGTGTGCATGAATGCAAAACACCGATAAAACCCATGCTTGAAAACCCACGTCATGTCTCGGTATGCCTCGTAGAAATCATGTATGCGTGCATGAATGAATGAATGATCATCTTCTTGTAAACTTCCATCTTGTTACTTCTGAGCCAGAGGCTAGCACCCGAATCTCCCTGGGCTGCCAACCTCCTTGATATGCAATGCACTTGTGAGCCAGAGGTTAGTACCCGAATATCCCTAGGCTACCAACCTCCTTGATATGCAATGTTTGGTTTTCTTGTGAGCCAGAGGCTAGTACCCGAACGTCCCTGGGCTACCAACCTCCTTGACAATAGGTGATTTTTATTACTTGTTTAGTTTTCTTGTGAGCCAGAGGCTAGTACCCGAATTTTCCCTGGGCTACCAACCTCCTTGACAATAGGTGTTTTAGGGGTTTTCTTGTGAGCCAGAGGCTAGTACCCGAATTCTCCATGGGCTACCAACCTCCTTGACATGCAATATTTTCTTGTTGTTTATTATATGCACATGCTCTTGAAATCTCGGTTCATGCTATCATGCGTGCTCATGTGCGTGCCAATAATAACAATCGTGGGAATGCGCTTAACAAAAGAGATACGGCATTACAATTCAATTCATAATATTAGCATAGGTAACTTAAGTAATTCACATGACATTGGATCAATTCATCGTCTATAAAAACACATGCATAAAACCTATTTCCATTTTCTTCATCTAAGTCGTTTATTCATAGTTTAGGCATTTTGTCAAACACAACACATGCAATGTTTCTTAATAATTCATCTTGTTCTTTTTAGCGCATATTTTCTATCCAAACATCAAGGTAAGTTCATTATTGGTAAAATACCCATCCACCATTTCCATCACACACATCACATCCAACATTCCATCCACACTTTCACACCTTTTCCATTATCTTGTTTATATTTAATGGGGGATAACACATTTCATAAGGAGGAAAACATAATATAAAGAATCACATTTTTATATAGAAAACCTAGATTTTTGCTAGGGTAAGTTAGTAGGGTGTACTAACCTTAAATCAAGGCTTGATCTTGGTTGTAAACCTTGATTGGAGCTTCCACTTGAAAAGAGGAACCCTTTGCTTGAAGGAGACTTGTGTTGGGGAAGAAACCCCTTTCAAAAACGTGAGTGAGTTGTAGAGCCCCGGACCTTTTCACATTTAATGCATGACACTTTCGTTGCCATTTTTCCTTTAAAGAGGTATAATTAATAAATAAGGAAGAAATTGGAAATTCTGAAACTTCATAAATGTTCCTTTTCGAAGTACGAGCCCAACGCAAGTTGAATCGTCAAAATCGGACGAACGAGTCAAAAGATATGGCCAAAACAGTCTGGACCTGCAGGCAAATCGTAGCTCGGAAGGCACTAAGGACGAGCTCTGGAGAGGCACTAAGGACGTAGCTCGGTTATCCACTAAGGACGTAGCTCTGATCACGTGCTTAGACAACGTACTCTGATAACGTATACGTTGTGCATCCGTTGTGCAACAGACAACGGGTACGTTGTATAGCACCAACGGGTACGTTGTACAGCTCACAACGGGCACGTTGTACATAAGACAACGGACAACAAGCTCAGCACTATGCACAACACAACGTGACAACGGGTTCGGCACCCATCACAACGGACAACGGGTTCAGCACCCCTCACAAAGGACAACGTACTCGGCACTATTCACAGCATAACGTGTTCGACACTATTCACAACACAACGTGTTAGACACTGTTCACAGCACAACGTGTTAGACACTGTTCACAGCACAACGTGTTTGGCACTGTTCACAGCACAACGTGTTCGGCACTCGTGTCTTTGCAGAAATGTCAGTAAGGGTATTATGGTCTTTTGGGCGGTTCACTCTTACCTTAAGAGTTTAACCCGAGCCTTTAGGGCTTCATTTCGACACTTAGAGAGATTAGGAGATAAGAAGAGAGGAGAGGGCGATTCCTAAACCTAGGGTTTCCATTTTGGAGAAGAATCAAAGGGGTTTTGAGACCCTAGATCACTTCAAGTCCTGTTTTTCTCCAAGATCTCGGCTCAAGCACTCGTGGAGAGCGTTCTCCAAGCTAGGGCAGCAGCTACACAGTCGTTTTGGAAAGGGGATTCTTCCTCACTTGATCAGGTCGGTACTTCTTACTACCCTCCTAGTTATAGTTCCTCTTTTCCCTTTATTTCTCTTTATTTTCCGTTATTTACACATGTGCTATGAGATGGATGGTTGTGAATGGTGAATGGAGATGGAATGGGCGACTGGATGCCAATGATTGTGTTGTGATGATTATAATGGGGAGGGCATTGTTCCAATAATGAACATACATGTATGATTTGAGTAAAACCCATCTAGAAAAGCATGTTGTAGGGTAAATCAATAATGAACACACCATGTTTGATGAAATGCCAAGGTGAATAAAGTGAGTTGTAAATTAGGAAATGCATGCCTAATAAATTATGGATATTGCTAGGGCCTATGATAGTGTGTTTTCTTGCTTTCCCTAAATGATATGAATATTACATTGCTCAATCATTGATGTTATATGTGTTGTGAAATTACCCAAATGTCATGTTTAAATTTAAACGCAAGTATGTACTTGTTTCCCACGAGCACGGCATGCATGACATGATTTATCGAGGTTTTCAAGAACATGGTTAGAGGTGGGACATATCCTACGATATGTTTTACCTCGCTTTTCACAAGAAAACAAGAACCAACATTCCACGAGGGGTCTCCCCTCACTCACAAGTGCATATCATGAAGAAGGGCCTCCCTTCCCTCGCAAGTACATACATATCATGAAGAAGGGTCTCCCTTCCCTCGCAAGTGCATTGCATAAAGAAGGGTCTCCCTTCCCTCTCAAGGCATCTCTCAAGCGCATCTCACAAGGACATCTCACAAGTTACATGATCACAAGCAAGCACGCATGACATGCATGACATGACACGACATACAAGAATCAAGCAAGATAGACAAGACGAGTTTTCAAGCACGAAAAGATATTTCAAGCCAAGTCAAGTGCACGATGTTTTCAAGAGGTTTTATCGGCTTTCTACGAAATACAAGCATGATTATAAATTGCTTTACTTCATTGTATGATATGAATTGTTTCCTGCTTTATGTATGCTATCCCTATGCTATGACTGTTGGTTAGTGCTTAGTACCCGCTGAGTATTCCATGCTCAGCCGAACTTCTTATGTCGGCAGGTTCTGAGGGAGCTGCTGCTCCATTTGATGTTTGTGCTCCTGGTCCATGGGTGGAAGAGGAGTACGTCGAGGAGCCTTTGGAGGAACCTCCAGTAGAGGGTTACCATTAGGTGGTTGTAGATTCTGAGTGGATTAGCTATGGGTGAGATGAGAGATATACATTCATGTATTTTGGCGGGTCTGTCCACACTTTCTTTTGGTTACTTTTTGTATAAACTTGGACCATTAGTATATACTTAGAGGTTTGTTAGACTTCTGCTGTGCTTTATGGTTATGTTTCCGCTATAATGTCCTCTATTGTATATGCTCTGTGGGTTTCTGCAGGTTGGTTTGTCAAGCAAGTCATGTAAGCCATGATTAGTCGTCCAAAGTTCACTCTAACTCCTAGGGTGGGTTTTGGGTCGCGACAGAAGTGGTATCAGAGCTTAGGCTTTAGGTCTCTAGGGTCACTTAGAATCTTATACCACGGCTTGACAAGAGCATATGTAAGGAAACAAGTTAGGAAGAAAGTAAGTTGGAAGAGAGTCTGGTTCCAAGTTTAAGACTAAACTTTAGTCTTAGTCTAAAATGGTTGCTTTAACCAAGTACGGTCCTAGGTACGCCCGAACACTAAAGTATAAGTATAATGTGATGAATACTCTGATGACTTGATGTGATGTGTATTAGTATTATACAACTAATACAAATTGAATTATTGTGAAATGGCATTGAAATAAACTGTGGTTTCAAGTTAGACTCATGTGGTGTTATTATTCTCAGGACTTTAGTCATGAGACGGAACACACGGGGTCGTGGACCACATTCCAGAGCTTCCTCTTCTTCACGGGATGAGGATGAGCAGCTGGACCTCTCTCAGGTCTTAGGCTCTATTGCTGAGACACTCGCCATACTGGCGGCTCGGCAGGCTATACCATCATCGGCGGCACCTACTCCACCGCCCGCAGCTCCAGTACATCATACCGCTGGAGTTGAGGCATTCAGGAGATTGAGGCCTCCACCCTTCCATGGGAGTGTGGACCCTCTTGCTGTGGAGGCATGGATCCTCCAGATGGAGAAGATCTTTGCAGTCCTCTCGCCTACAGAGGAGGATAGAGTAGCATGGGCAGTTTTCATGCTAGAAGGTGAAGCCCACCATTGGTGGTTATCCGCATTAAGGATGCGAGATTTGACCATGCAGGGTCAACCTTGGACTTGGGAGGAGTTCAAAGATACTTTTTACAAGAAGTATTTTCCGATTGGAGCACGGGAAAAGAAAGAGAGAGAATTCATCAACCTTGAGCAAGGTTCGATGTCAGTAGCACAATATGAGGCTAAGTTCTCGGAGCTATCACGCTTCGCGACTCACATGGTTGCCACCGAGGCAATGAAGGCAAGAAGGTTTGAGCAAGGGCTCAAAGATGTTATCATGGAGAAGGTTTCAGTTTTCAGACATGCTACCTACCCTGAGGTAGTAGACAAGGCCTTATTGGTCGAGGCCAATTCAGAGACAGTGTCCAAGAAGAGGGAATTGACGAGAGGCCAATCTAGTAGTTCAGCACCTCTAGAGAGGCGGGCTCGTACCGGCCCTTATCAGTATGCGTGGCCAGCACCACCGATGAGGCCATCTTATGCGCCTCCGGCTCCACGGCAGTATGTGCCTCAGGCACCGCGACCTCAGGCTCTTCCAGCTCCACGGCCAGTTGCACCTCAGACGGTGAGGTATGCTCCACCTCCGGCCCCTTCGACTTATACACACGAGGTCTGCACTTCATGCGGCCGAAGGCACCCGACAGGAGATTGCCGAAGGGCATCGGGAGGATGCTTTCATTGTGGTCGCCAGGGCCATATGATTAGGGATTGCCCCAGTTGGCATTTACCAGGCCAGTCTCAGGAGATTAGGCCACCAGCACACCAAGCAGGATCATATCAGGCGTCATCCCAGACTACCCGGTCTACACCTCCGCCTCGCCAGGCGAACCAGGGGTGAGTTTTTGCCTTGACAGAGGGTGATGCACTTGCATCTGACGATGTGGTGTAAGGTACGCGTTTGGAGTTATTTTCTTTATTCGTGATTGTTATGTTATGTTTTATTTCTTGTGTACGTACTTGGTGTGCTATATATATATATACCTATGTGTATACACTGTTGATGCTTGAATTGACGTAACTAGCTAAAATTTCAGGAACCCTACTAGTCAATGAGTGTTTGGCTCGAGTGTTGATTGATACCGGGTCTACTCATTCGTTTGTCTCGCCGAGTTTTTCAGAAGGCTTTTCTGTAGAGCCAAGTCAGCTAGGACCGGAGTTAGCCATTTCGACTCCTCTCGGCAAAACAGTATTGGCAGATAAAGTGTATAGAAATAGTGTGGTCCAAGTTGGAAGCCACGAGTTGGCGGTTGATCTCATCGTCCTTGGATTCCAAGACTTTGATGTTATATTGGGAATGGATTGGTTAGCAGCACATCATGGGCATGTAGCTTGCTTTGAGAAAATGGTACTCTTCAAGCCAGTAGAAGGAAAACCATTCCACTTTCGCGGGTTGAAAAGTAGATATAATGCTCGTTTTACGGCGTTGAGCTTAGCTAACCCCGAGGCAAAGGACTCATCGACTATTCCGATTGTGAGTGAGTTCCTGGATGTATTTCCAGAAGAGTTGCCAGGATTGCCTCCAGACAGGGAGATTGAGTTTGTGATCGAGCTTGCACCAGGCACAGCTCCTGTTTTCAGGGCTCCGTATAGAATGGCCCCTATTGAACTCAAGGAGTTAAAGACCCAGTTGGAAGAATTACAAGGTCTTGGTTTCATTCGACCAAGTGTCTCACCGTGGGGTGCCCCGGTGTTGTTTGTTAAGAAGAAAGATGGCTCGATGCGGATGTGTGTCGATTACCGGCAATTGAACAAAGTCACTATAAAGAATAGGTATCCCTTGCCTAGGATTGATGACTTGTTCGATCAGTTGAAGGGAGCGAGATTTTTCTCAAAGATAGATCTTCGATCGGGCTATCACCAGTTGAAGATTAAGGTGGAAGATGTTCCCAAAACTGCTTTCAGGACTCGGTATGGACACTACGAGTTCTTGGTGATGCCTTTTGGACTCACGAACGCGCCGACAGCCTTTATGGATTTGATGAACCGGGTGTTCCGACCATATCTTGATAGGTGTGTGATTGTATTTGTTGATGACATTTTGGTCTATTCCCAGACAAGGGAAGATCACGTGCGCGACCTTCGCCTTGTATTGGAAATGTTAAGAGAGCACAAGCTATACGCCAAAATTAGCAAGTGTGAGTTTTGGTTGGAAGAAGTGGCATTCCTAGGCCACGTTGTTTCTGCAGAAGGTATCTCGGTAGATCCGAAGAAGATCGAAGCAGTTATGAGTTGGGCGAAGCCCAAGAGTGTTACGGAGATACGCAGCTTCCTTGGGTTGGCAGGCTACTACAGGAGATTCATAGAGGGTTTCTCTAGCCTTGCAACACCGCTTACTTACCTGACAAGGAAGAATGCGAAGTTTGTATGGAGCGACAAGTGTGAGATCAGTTTCACGGAACTGAAGAAGAGGCTTACTACAGCCCCTGTCCTTACAGTGCCATCCGGACCTCTTGGGTATGAGGTGTACAGTGATGCCTCACACGTTGGACTCGGATGTGTGCTTATACAACACAAGAAGGTCATTGCCTATGCATCGAGGCAATTGAAGGAGCATGAGAAGAATTACCCCGCGCACGACTTAGAGCTTGCCGCAGTCGTGTTTGCACTCAAGATCTGGCGACATTACTTATACAGGGTGGAATTCTATGTGTATACGGACCACAAGAGCCTCAAGTACCTCTTTCCCAAAAAGAATTGAATCTAAGGCAACGGCGTTGGATGGAATTTCTGAAGGACTATGATTGTACCGTTCAATACCACCCGGGTAAAGCAAATGTAGTGGCTGATGCTTTGAGTAGAAGACCTCAAGGGTTATTAGCACACATGTTGGTTCAAGAATGGAAGCTACTAGAAGATTTGGAAAATCTGGACATCAGTGTGAATAACTCTGTCCGTGGTCCTACCTTGGCAAATGTTACGGTTCGGCCGTACATTATAGATTTGATCAAAGAATATCAAGCCATGGATGCAAAATTGTTGGCTTTCCGGGACAAAGAAGTTGCCAAGGGCAGTGAAGACTTTTCTCTCACTAGCCGGGGTGCTATCACATTCAGAGGAAGGTTGTGTGTTCCGGCCAATGCAGATCTTCGACGAGAGATCATGGATGAAGCACATCGTTCGAAGTACACAGTGCATCCGGGGGGTACAAAGATGTACCGGATCCTCAAGAGTCACTTTTGGTGGCGGAATATGAAGAGGGAGGTTGCGGAATATGTAGCACGGTGCTTGGTGTGTCAACAGGTAAAGGCAGAACACATGCGGCCCGCAGGTCTATTACAGTCCCTTCCGATTCCCGAGTGGAAATGGGAGAACATATCCATGGATTTCATAGTTGGCTTGCCAAAGACGGCAAGGGGCTCAGATGCGATATGGGTAGTAGTGGATCGTTTGACGAAATCCGCTCACTTCTTACCTTACCGAACTACTTTCAACTCTAGTCAGTTAGCCGCTTTGTACATCAAAGAAGTGGTGAGGTTGCACGGAGTGCCCGTTAGTATTGTGTCAGATCGGGATCCAAGATTCACATCACGATTCTGGAAAAGCTTCCAGGAGGCTATGGGTTCCCGACTTGATTTCAGCACTGCTTTTCATCCACAGACGGATGGACAAACCGAGAGAGTGAACCAAGTCATTGAAGACATGCTTCGGGCTTGTATGTTGGATTTCAGAGGCAGTTGGGAAGAGCACTTGCCTTTGGTTGAATTCGCTTATAATAACAGCTATCAGGCGAGTATCCAAATGGCACCATTTGAGGCCTTGTATGGGCGAAGTTGTAGGTCTCCTCTCTATTGGGATGAGGTAGGAGAAAGGAAAGTACTTGGTCCGGAGTTGATTGAGCAAACTGCAGACACAGTTAAGATCATTCGGGATCGATTGAAAGCCGCTCACGATCGCCAGAAAAGTTATGCGGACACGCGCCGTAGGGACTTGGAATTTCAAGTAGGGGATCAAGTTTTTGTGAAAGTATCTCCTAGTAAAGGGATCATGAGATTTGGAAAGCGAGGCAAGCTCAGTCCTCGGTATGTTGGGCCTTTTGAGATTATCACACGAGTTGGTGAGGTTGCTTACAAGGTAGCTCTCCCACCTCACATGGCCGCAGTTCACAACGTCTTCCATGTGTCTATGCTTCGGAAGTACATTGCGGTTCCTTCGCATGTCATAGACTTGGAACCGTTGGAGATTCGAGAGGACCTCACCTTGATTGAAAAGTCGGTTCAGATTTTGAATCGAAGAGATCAGGTGCTTCGCAACAAGACAATCCCTTTGGTTCTTGTGCAATGGCAACACCATGCTCGGGAAGAAGCTACATGGGAGCGTGAAGCCGAAGTCAAAGCAAAGTACCCAGAATTAATTGAATGAGTTTTCGTATAAGTTTGTATGTGACTTGTAATTTTCTTTTAGGTTGGTAATGCAAGTAGCGTCTGAATTTCGAGAACGAAATTTTTGTAAGGGGGGGAGGATGTAGAGCCCCGGACCTTTTCACATTTAATGCGTGACACTTTCGTTTCTATTTTTCCTTTAAAGAGGTATAATTAATAAATAAGGAATAAATTGGAAATTCTGAAACTTCATAAATGTTCCTTTTCGAAGTACGAGCCCAACGCAAGTTGAATCGTCAAAATCGGACGAACGAGTCAAAAGATATGGCCAAAACAGTCTGGACCTACAGGTAAATCGTAGCTCGGAAGGCACTAAGGACGAGCTCTGCAGAGGCACTAAGGACGTAGCTCGGTTATGCACTAAGGACGTAGCTCTGATCACGTGCTTAGATAACGTACTTTGATAACGTATACATTGTGCATCCGTTGTGCAACAGACAACGGGTACGTTGTACAGCACCAACGGGTACGTTGTACAGCTCACAACGGGCACGTTGTACATAAGACAATGGACAACGAGCTCAGCACTATGCACAACACAACGTGACAACGGGTTCGGCACCCTTCACAACGGACAACGGGTTCGGCACCCCTCACAACGGACAACGTACTCGGCACTATTCACAGCACAACGTGTTCGACACTGTTCACAGCACAACGTGTTAGACACTGTTCACAGCACAACGTGTTTGGCACTGTTCACAGCACAACGTGTTCGGCACTTGTGTCTTTGCAGAAATGTCAGTAAGGGTATTATGGTCTTTTGGGCGGTTCACTCTTACCTTAAGAGTTTAACCCGAGCCTTTAGGGCTTCATTTCGACACTTAGAGAGATTGGGAGATAAGAAGAGAGGAGAGGGCGATTCCTAAACCTAGGGTTTCCATTTTGGAGAAGAATCAAAGGGGTTTTGAGACCCTAGATCACTTCAAGTCCGGTTTTTCTCCAAGATCTCGGCTCAAACACTCGTGGAGAGCGTTCTCCAAGCTTGGGCAGCAGCTACACAGTAGTTTTGGAAAGGGGATTTCTTCCTCACTTGATCAGGTCAGTACTTCTTACTACCCTCCTAGTTATAGTTCCTCTTTCCCCTTTATTTCTCTTTATTTTCCGTTATTTACACATGTGCTATGAGATGGATGGTTGTGAATGGTGAATGGAGATGGAATGGGCGACTGGATGCCAATGATTGTGTTGTGATGATTATAATGGGGAGGGCATTGTTACAATAATGAACATACATGTATGATTTGAGTAAAACCCATCTAGAAAAGCATGTTGTAGGGTAAATCAATAATGAACACACCATGTTTGATGAAATGCCAAGGGGAATAAAGTGAGTTGTAAATTAGGAAATGCATGCCTAATAAATTATGGATATTGCTAGGGCCTATGATAGTGTGTTTTCTTGCTTTCCCTAAATGATATGAATATTACATTGCTCAATCATTGATGTTATATGTGTTGTGAAATTACCCAAATGTCATGTTTAAATTTAAACGCAAGTATGTACACGTTTCCCACGAGCACGGCATGCATGACATGATTTATCGAGGTTTTCAAGAACATGGTTAGAGGTGGGACATATCCTACGATATGTTTTACCTCGCTTTTCACAAGAAAACAAGAACCAACATTCCACGAGGGGTCTCCCCTCACTCACAAGTGCATATCATGAAGAAGGGCCTCCCTTCCCTCGCAAGTACATACATATCATGAAGAATGGTCTCCCTTCCCTCGCAAGTGCATTGCATAAAGAAGGGTCTCCCTTCCCTCTCAAGGCATCTCTCAAGCGCATCTCACAAAGACATCTCACAAGTGTATCTCACAAGTTACATGATCACAAGCAAGCACGCATGACATGCATGACATGACACGACATACAAGAATCAAGCAAGATAGACAAGACGAGTTTTCAAGCACGAAAAGATATTTCAAGCCAAGTCAAGTGCACGATGTTTTCAAGAGGTTTTATCGGCTTTCTACGAAATACAAGCATGATTATAAATTGTTTTACTTCATTGTATGATATGAATTGTTTCCTGCTTTATGTATGCTATCCGTATGCTATGATTGTTGGTTAGTGCTTAGTACCCGCTGAGTATTCCATGCTCAGCCGTACTTCTTATGTCGGCAGGTTCTGAGGGAGCTGCTGCTCCATTTGATGTTTGTGCTCCTGGTCCATGGGTGGAAGAGGAGTACGTCGAGGAGCCTTTGGAGGAACCTCCAGTAGAGGGTTACCATTAGGTGGTTGTAGATTCTGAGTGGATTAGCTGTGGGTGAGATGAGAGATATACATTCATGTATTTTGGCGGGTCTGTCCGCACTTTCTTTTGGTTACTTTTTGTATAAACTTGGACCATTAGTATATACTTAGAGGTTTGTTAGACTTCCGCTGTGCTTTATGGTTATGTTTCCGCTATAATGTCCTCTATTGTATATGCTCTGTGGGTTTCTGCAGGTTGGTTTGTCAAGCAAGTCATGTAAGCCATGATTAGTCTTCCAAAGTTCACTCTAACTCCTAGGGTGGGTTTTGGGTCGCGACAGAGTGCTGCCCTAGCTTGGAGAATGCACCCCACCCGAGCTTGAGCCTTGAACTTGAAGCAATCCAAGTTGAGGATGATCTAGGGTTCTTAAACCCCCTTTGATTTCTCCTCAAAAACAAAACCCTAGGTTAGAGTCTCTTCTCCTCTCTCAAACTCTCAAAATCTCATAAGTATGGTAAATGAATCCCTAAGGCTCGTGCAAGCCTTAAGAAGAAAGGGTTTAACCCCCAAAAGACGAAAAAGCCCTTAATGAAATTTCTGCAAAAACGCGAAGACCGAGCGATCGGTGGTTATGACCGATCGATCGGTTGCCTACCGAGCAATCGGTTGATTGACCGAGATCTCGGTCAAAAATCAAATCTCTGGAAAATTTCCCCATACAAAATTTTCGACCAGTCGATAGCCTCCGATTGATCGGTTTTGGACCGATCGATCGCTCCATGGACCGAGCGATCGGTGCTCTGCTGGTCCCGACTGTTTTGGCCATATCTTTTGACTCGTTCGTCCGATTTTGACGATTCAACTTGCGTTGGATTCGTCTCTCGAAAACGCACATTTCTGACGTTTCAGAATTTTTGATTTCTCCCCTATTTATTAATTAGACTACGCGGAAGGCCATTCAACTATGAAATACTTATTCATTTAAAGATGGAAAAGTCTGGGGTGCTACAAAGAACACAAGATAGGATAAGAAAGGGGGAGGGTTTGTGACGTACACTCTTAGAGAAGAGAAGCTTGGGAGTGGGACCTAGGGTGATGATTAACCCAACTTTGCCCAAGCTTTCGCTTTAATAGCCAAAACTTTGGCTCTATTAGCGGCAAGGCAACCGGCTACTCCTCCTAATGCCGCGCTTATAACTGCTCCTCCTAATCAAGCACAAGCCGGAATAGAGGCTTTTCGGAGGATGAGGCCTCCAACATTTTGTGAAAGCATTGATCCACTTGTGGCCGAAGGATGGATTCGAAAATTAGAAAAGATATTCTCAGTGTTAGCGCCTACGGAGACAGAAAGGGTTACTTGGGCCGCCTTCATGCTTGAAGGTGGGGCCAATCATTGGTGGAAGTCCGTACTTTGGACCGGGGAGTTGTCCCGACAGAGTCAAGACTGGACTTGGGGAGAGTTCTTGGACGTCTTCAACAAGAAATACTTCCCAATAGGGATGAAAGAGAAGAAAGAAGTTGAATTCATTACCTTGGAGCAAGATAATATGTCAGTAGCTGCCTATGAGGTAAGTTCTCGGAGCTATCTCAATTTGCTTCACATATGATAGTTATCGAGGCTATGAAAGCCCAGAAATTTGAGAGGGGGTTGAGGGCCTACCTCAAAGACCGAGTTTCGATGATTCGGCATGAGACATATGCCGAGGTAGTGGAAAAGGCACTATTAGCGGAGGCTAATTCTGAAGAGTTCTTCAAGAGAAGAGGGATGGAGAAGGGCCAGTCTAGTGGTTCGGCGGAAAAGAGAGCTAGAACTATGTCGTATCAATCCGTAGGACCAACTCAGTCACAGAGGATGTACTCCACACCTCAGCCTCTTCGCCCTTTTGCTCCACCGGCTTTTCATCCGGCTCTCACTCAGGCTCTTGGCCCCGTAATGACTCAGGGGTTATACCCCTCCCACCTATTCACATGATGTCTGCACCCTTTATGGAAGGAGGCATCCAGCAGGGGAATGCTGGAAGGCTACCAGAGGTTGTTTCATTGTGGCGACCAAGGCCACATGATTCGGGATTGCCCCCGACGTCATCTACCAGCTCAGTCTTAGGAGAGTGGGCCCCCTGTTAAGCAGGCATCTCAGCAGAACTCTTCCCCGGCGTCGAGGCCCGCACATTCTACGCGACCACCTCGCCCAGCCACCCAAGGTCAAGTTTTCGCCCTATCAGAGAGATACACATGTGCATCCAACGATGTCGTGCAAGGTACGCAAGAATTCTAGAGTTTTAAGTTGTGAATAATTTCCATTATGTGATGAGTCATTATTTGTCCTATGGGTTACCTATGTATGATGTATATTCTTGTCTGAAATCTATTGATGTTAGCGTTTAATCGCACAGGTGCCTTATTAGTGAACGAGTGTCTCGCCCAAGTGTTGATCGAAACAGGATCCACTCACTGCTTTATCTCACCCAGTTTTGAAAAGTGCTTTTTGACTGAGGCTGCTCAATTGGAACGAGAGTTGACCATTGCAACTCCACTTGGCAAATCAGTCGATACGGACAAAATGTTTAGAGATTGTGTGGTTTAGGTGGGGGAGAATGAACTGTTAGCCGATCTCATCATCCTAAATTTCTAAACCTTAGATTTCGGTGTCATCCTAGGGATGGATTGGTTGTCAAATCACCAATGTTCCATGTTCTGAAAAGATGGTGAACTTCAAGCTGAAAGGAGTTAAGCCATTTCATTTTAGAGGATTAAGAGAAAGGGATATTGTCTGCTTCGTAGCTTTGAGCTTAGCAAATCTAGAGGCACCGAACTCCTCAGCCGTTCCGGTAGTGATCGAGTTCTTGGATGTGTTTCCGGAAGAACTTCTCGGATTACCTCCTGATAGAGAGATCGAGTTCGCTATAGAGCTTCTCAGGGCACAGCTCCCATTTCAAGAACTCCATATAGACTGGCCCCGATTGAACTCAAGGGAGTTGAAGGTGCAGTTAGAAGAACTGCAAGGCATGGGTTTCATTAAACCGAGTGTCTCACCATGGGATGCCCCAGTGCTATTTGTGAAGAAGAAAGATGGGTCGATGCGTATGTGCATTGATTACAGACAGTTGAATAAGGTCACAATTAAGAATCGTTATCTTTTGCCACGGATAGACGACTTGTTCGACCAATTGAAGGGAGCGAGATTTTTCTCCAAGATCGACCTTCGATCCGGCTATCATCAATTGAAGAACAATGAGGGAGATATTCTGAAGACGGCTTTCAGGACTCGGTATGGGCACTACAAGTTCCTTGTTATGCCTTTTGGTTTGACGAATGCACCGGCGGCGTTCATGGATTTGATGAACCAGGTGTTCCGATCGTACTTGGATCGGTGCGTGATTGTATTCATTGACATCTTAGTATATTCCCAAACCTAGGCAGATCACGTACGAGACCTCCGCCTTGCTCTGGAGATGTTGAGAGAGCATAGGTTATACGCCAAGTTAAGCAAGTGCGAATTTTGGTCGGAGAAGGTGGCGTTCCTAGGCCATGTGGTGTTGGCCGAAGGTATTTCAGTAGACCCGGCTGGGTAGAGGCAGTGTTGAATTGAAAAAGACCTAGAAGAGTCACCAAGATACGTAGTTTTCTCGGGTTGGCAGGCTATTACCAGAGATTTGTCGAGAGATTCTCCAGTTTGGCTGCACCTCACTTATTTGACGAGCAAAAATGCCAAATTTAGTTGGAGCAACAGATGTGAAGTTAGCTTCCAGGAGTTGAAGAAACGCCTTACGACGGCTCCCGTCCTCACAGTGCCATCCGGGAGTGGTGGTTTCGTTGTGTACAGTGACGCCTCCCACATAGGATTGGGATGTGTGCTCATGCAGCACGGAAAAGTCATTGCCTACGCCTCAAGATAATTGAAAGAGCATGAGAAGAATTATCCCACGCATGACTTAGAACTCGCCACGGTTGTTTTTGCTTTGAAGATTTGATAACATTATCTCTACGGGAAACAGTTTGAGGTGTTCACCTATCACAAGAGCTTGAAGTATCTATTCTCCCAGAAGGAGCTGAATCTGAGGTAAAGAAGATAGGTAGAGTTTTTGAAAGACTATGAGTGCTCCATTCAATACCATCCGGGTAAGGCGAATGTTGTAACCGATGCTCTTAGCCGGAAGCCTACTGAACTTTTGGCTCACATGATGCTAAAGGAGTGGAGGTTTTTGGAGGATGCCTCAAACCTCGACATTAGTTTCAATCCTCCAACTCATGGGCCAGTGATGGCAAATGTCACAGTGTAACCATACTTCATTGATCGGATCCGGGAGTTGCAAGTAGCGGATGCCAAGTTGATTGCGTTCCGTGACAAGGTGGTTAGCGATGGAAGTGTTGAGTTCGCCACGAACGGTGATAGGGCAATCACATTCAAGGGAAGACTTTGTGTCCCAGCCAACGTTGATCTCCGGGGAGAAATTTTAGATGAAGCCCATAGGTCCAAATATACCATACATCTTGGAGGAACAAAAATGTATCAGAATCTCAAAAGGTTACTTTGGTGGCAGAACATAAAGCGAGAAATAGTAGAGTATGTATCTAAGTGCTTGGTGTGCCAGCAAGTCAAGGCCGAGCACAGGAGACTGGCTGGACTTTTGCAGTCCCTCCCTATTCCCGAATGGAAATGGGAACACATCTCTATGGACTTTATTGTGGGATTGTCAAAGACGGTTAGAAACTCCGATGCTATATGGGTTATAGTTGACAGACTCACGAAGTCCGCCAATTTCTTACCGTACCGGACTACCTTTAATTCAAGTCAGTTAGCGGCACTATACATCAAGGAAATCGTTCGGTTACACGGGGTGCCGGTAAGTATTGTGTCTGATAGAGACCCGAGATTCACATCCGGGTTTTGGAAAAGCTTCCAAAGTGCAATAGGTTCCGGATTGGACTTTAGCACGGCTTTTCATCCACAGACGGATGGGCAAACCGAGAGAATGAATCAAGTTATTGAAGACATGCTTCGAGCTTGTATGCTAGACTTTAAAGGAAGTTGGGAAGACCATTTGCCTTTGGTGGAATTCACCTATAATAACAGTTATCAAGCGAGCATCCAAATGGTGCCTTTTGAGGCTTTGTACGAAAGGAGTTGTAGATCCCCTTTGTATTGGGATGAAGTTGGGAAAAGGAAGGTGTTGGGCCCCGAATTAATTGAACAAACTACGGATAGGGTCAAGCTTATCCGGGAGAGGTTGAAGACCGCACAGGATAGACAGAAGAGCTACGCCGACAACCGAACGAGAGATCTTGAATTTCGAGCTGGCGATTTTGTTTTTACCAACCAAGAGTGTTATGAGATTCGGGAAGAGAGGCAAGCTTAGCCCGAGAAATGTGGGTCCATTCGAAATCATTTCTAGAGTCGGTGAGGTTGCTTACCGAGTCACCCTACCCGCTCACATAGCAACAGTGCACAACGTGTTTCATATCTCCATACTTCAAAAATATATCCCGGACCTATCCCACGTCATCGAGCTTGATTCGGTAGAAATCAGGGAGGACCTCACCCTTGTGGAGAAACCGGTTCAGATTCTGGATTGAATGGACCAAGTGCTTCGCAACAAGACTATCCCATTGGTTCTCGTGCAATGGCAACATCATACTCGAGAAAAGGCCACTTGGGAGTGTGAGGCTGAAATCAAAGAAAAATATCCAGATTTGTTTGCACAGGGTATTATATTTTCCCTGTAACTTTTGTTGTGGTTTTGTAATGTAAGTGCCGCCCAAATTTTGAGGACGAAATTTTTATAACAGGGGGAGGATGTAGCACCTCGTAAATTTTGTGTATGTCTTGGAAGGAGTGTCCATGCATGGAGCCTTGTAAATTCCATTTTCATGAAATGAGAAATTAGAAACCTTTGTAAATTTTGCAGGAATGCCATAAAATAACTAAATTAAATATTTAATAGCGTACCATGGCCTTAGAAGGGTCCTAGTCATGATTATAAAATATTAAAGTGGAAGTAGAATAAGTCTAGGTAGTGGATTGGATGGAAAATGGACTAAGTGTTGAAATTTGCAGACAACCGATCGCTCGGTCATTATTAGCGATCGATCGGTCCATAACCGATCGATCGGTAGCTATCGACTGGTTAACTAATTTGTATGGGGAATTTTCTAGAGATGGTGTTTTTTACCGATCGCTCGGTCAAGAACACCAGTCACTCAGTAGGCGACCGATCGCTCGGTATTAACCACCGATCGATTGGTCTATCGCATTTTGCAGAAATTTTATTAAGGGCTTTTTCATCTTTTGGGTGTTATACCCTTGCCTATAAGGGCTTGCCCGAACCATTAGGGGTTCATAAACCCTAAGGCAAACAAATTAAGAGAAGGAGAGAGAGGAGAAAGGGGTTTTTCCTCCTACGGTTTCAACTTGAGAGAATCAAGACCTTGAAGACCCTAGAACCATCCCAACAACTTGGATTTCTCAAATCCAACCTCAAGCACGCGTGGAGCTTCTCCTCCAAGCTAGGGCAGCGTTTCCACGATATTTTCAAAGGGTTTCTTCCTCAAATCAAGTATCCTTCAAGCAAGGGCTTTCCTCTTCCAAGTTGGAGCTTCAATCAAGGGTTTTCATCCAAGTTCAAACTTTGATCTCAAGGTTAGTACACCCTACTAACTCCCTTAGCAATAACCTAGGTTTTTCTATTGTGTATGATGACTTTTGATCTTATGTTTTTCTTCCTTTTGAAATGTATCATCTTCCCTAAATATAAACAAGATAAAGTAAAAGGTATGGATGTGTGGATGGGATGGCGATTGAGGCGATTGGATGCCGTATGGATGTTGTATGATGAGTGACATGAAAAATGGTGGAAGGGCATTCTACAAATAATAAACGTACCTTGATGTCTTGATGGAAGATATGCACTAAAAGAGAAAAATGAAATGACTAAGGAATGTTGCACACCATGTGTTTGATAAAACACCTAAACAAGGGTTAAATGGATTTAATGAAGAGAATAGAAATAGGATTTTTGTAAGTTTTCTTATAAATGATAAATTGTTCAAATGCACTATATGTTTCCTAAATGTTCATATGATTATGTTAAGAATTGAAATGCTACACTTATGTGATCTTCCAATTCAAGCATGTCATCATGTCTACTACAAATGCTACACACACGCACCCATGCATGCATAAACCGGGTTTTCAAGAGTATATGTATATGATAAATCAAACAAGAAAACAAGTACATGTTAAGGAGGTTGGTAGCCCAAGTGAAGGGTGCTAGCTTCTGGCTCACACGAAAATGAAACAAGACAAGGAGGTTGGTAGCCCAGGGATGTGCGAGTGCTAGCCTCTGGCTCACAAGTGAAGAAAACAAGTACATGTCAAGGAGGTTGGTAGCCTAAGTGAAGGGTGCTAGCCTCTGGCTCATAAGTAAATGAAATGTCCAGGAGGGATGTAGAGCCCCGGACCTTTTCACATTTAATGCATGACATTTTCGTTGTCATTTTGCCTTTAAAGAGGTACAATTAATAAATAAGGAAGAAATTGGAAATTCTGAAACGTCAGAAATGTTTCTTTTCGAAGTACGAACCCAACGCAAGTTGAATCGTCAAAATCGGACGAACTAGTCAAAAGATATGGCCAAAACAGTCTAGACCTGCAGGCAATCGTAGCTCGGAAGGCACTAAGGATGTAGCTCGGAAGCTACTAAGGACGTAACTCTGACAATGTGCTCTGATAAAGCACAGACAACGCATAGACAACGTATACGTTGTGCATCCGTTGTGCAACAGACAACGGGTACATTGTGCAACAGACAACGGGTGCGTTGTACAGCAAACAACGTGTACATTGTACAGCTCACAACGGACAACGAGCTCAGCGTTGTACATAAGACAACGGACAACGGGCTTAGCACTATGCACAAGACAACGGACAACGAGTTCAGCACTATTCACAACGGACAACGAGTTCAGCACTATTCACAACGGACAACGTGTTTGGCACTATTCACAGCACAACATGCTCGGTCCTCGCGTTTTGCAGAAATTTCAGTAAGGGTATTATGGTCTTTTGGTCGGTTCACTCTTACCTTAAGAGTTTAACCCGAGCCTTTAGGGCTTCATTTCGACACTTAGAGATTGGGAGATAAGAAGAGAGGAGAGGGCGATTCCTAAACCTAGGGTTTCCATTTTGGAGAGAATCGAGGGGTTTGTGAACCCACACTCAACTCAAGCCCATTTTTTCTTCAAGATCAAGGCACAAGCTCGTGAGGAGCATCTCCTCAAGCTAGGGCAGCAACTCACGGTCGTTTTTGGAAGGGGATTTCTTCCTCACTTGATCAAGGTCGGTACTTCTTACTACCCTCCTAGTTATAGTTCCTCTTTTCCCTTTATTTCTTTTGATTTTTTTTTCATTTACACATGTGCTATGAGATGGATGGTGGTGAATGGTGAATGGTGAATGGTGAATGGTGAATGGTGAATGGTGAATGGTGAATGGTGAATGGTGAATGGAATGGGCGATTGGATGCCAATGTTTGTGTTGTGATGATTAAAATGGGGAGGGCATTGTTCCAATAATGAACATACATGCATGATCTGAGTAAAACCCATCTAGAAAAGCATGTTGTAGGGTAAATGAATAATGAACACACCATGTTTGATGAAATGCCAATGTGAATAAAGTGAGTTGTAAATTAGGAAATGCATGCCTAACCAATTATGGATATTGCTAGGGCCTATGATAGTGTGTTTTCTTGCTTTCCCTAAATGATATGAATATTACATTGCTTAATCATTGATGTTATATGTGTTGTGAAATTACCCAAATGTCATATTTAAATTTAAATGCAAGTATGTACACGGTTCCCACGAGCACGGCATGCATGACATGATTTATCGAGGTTTTCAAGAACATGGTTAGAGGTGGGACATATCCTACGATATGTTTTACCTCGCTTTTCACAAGAAAACAATAACCAACATTCCACGAGGGCTCTCCCCTCACTCACAAGTGCATATCATGAAGAAGGGCCTCCCTTCCCTCGCAAGTACATACATATCATGAAGAATGGTCTCCCTTCCCTCGCAAGTGCATTGCATAAAGAAGGGTCTCCCTTCCCTCTCAAGGCATCTCTCAAGCGCATCTGACAAGGATATCTCACAAGTGTATCTCACAAGTTACATGATCACAAGCAAGCACGCATGACATGCATGACATGACACGACATACAAGAATCAAGCAAGATAGACAAGATGAGTTTTCAAGCACGAAAAGGGTACTTTAAGTCAAGTCAAGCGCAAGGGGTTTTCAAGGGTTTATCGGCTTTCATGAATGCAACATAATGAATTATATTGCTTTACTTCCTTGTATGATATGAATTGTTTCCGTCTAACATATATGAATTGTTTCCTGCTTTATGTATGCTATCCGTATGCTATGACTGTTGGTTAGTGCTTAGTACCCGCTGAGTATTCCATGCTCAGCCGTACTTCTTATGTCGGCAGGTTCTGAGGGAGCTGCTGCCCCATTTGATGTTTGCGCTCCTTATCCATGGGTGGAAGAGGAGTACGTCGAGGAGCCTTTGGAGGAACCTCCCATAGAGGGTTACCAGTAGGTGGTGTTAGATTCTGAGTGGATTAGCTGTGGGTGAGCATGAGTGATTATCTCCATGTATTTTGGCGGGCATGTCCGCACTTTCTTTGTTTGATTTCCTTTGTATTAAACTTGGACCATGTGTATATACTTAGAGGTTGTTAGACTTCCGCTGTATTTATAATTATGTTTCCGCTATAATGTCCTCTATTGTATATGCTCTGTGGGTTTTACAGGTTGGTTGTCAAGCAAGTCATGATTAGTCGTCCAAAGTTCACTCTAACTCCTAGGGTGGGTTTTGGGTCGCGACAAGGGATGTGGGGGTGCTAGCCTCTGGCTCACAAGTATACAAGTGAAGAACAAATCAAGACCAAGCAAAACATATGATTCCCAACAAAACAAGACACGCATGCATGATTTTCACAAGCAAGATCGAGACATGAAACAGGTTTCTAAACATGAGTTTTACCGGAGTTTTTCATATTCATGCACGCATGTCAAGATATTCATATTGCTTCATTTTCAATGATAAATGTCATATGTTGCTATTGTTGCTTAAAATTGATTATTGTGTATTGTGCTTATTACTGTTGTGCATTGTTATTGCTATAGTTAGCTAGTAGCTTGTACAAGCTAAGTATTCCATGCTCAGCCGTACTTTTATGTAGGCAGGTGCACGGGTCCTTTTTGACATTTGTGCCCCTGGTCCTTTGGTCGAGGAGGACTACGGCGAGGAAGAACCATATGAGGAGTCGGTAGTCGAGCCTCAGACTGAGGCGAGGGACTTAGACCACTGGCCCCACAGGAATGATTATTGAGAGAGAGAGTTGGTAGGTTTCTCATTCTGTATTTTGATAGGTGGGCATGTCCACCTTTACCTTGTTATGTCTTGTATATATTCACTTAGGATACAGACCACCTTATATAGAAAAGAAAATTTTGGTATACGCTTCCGTATTCATGATATAGCTTCCACTCTCTGATTCATGTTATATTATGGTATGTTTACCTTATTCATTACAGGATGGTTTGTCAGGTACGAACAGTCACCTCTAAAGTATCCCTTAACTCGTAGGAGGTACTTTAGGGCACGACAGTTGGGTATTCTGGTGCCGATTGGGCCGGAAATGCCGATGATAGGAAGAGCACCTCCAGAGGATGTTTCTATATTGGAAACTGCTTAGTTGTTTGGCTTAGCAAAAAGCAGAATTCCATTTCGTTTTCCACTGCTGAGGCTGAGTACATAGCAGCTGGCTGTTGTTGCACTCAACTTCTGTGGATGAAGCAGATGTTGCATGATTACGGGATTGAACAGGGCACTATGACAGTGTATTGTGATAATACAAGTGTCATTAATATTTCCAAAAATCCTGTACAACACTCTCACACCAAACACATAGACATTAGGCATCACTTCATTTGTGATCTACTTGAACAAAATGTTGTGTGTATTGAGTATGTCCAAACTGAGAGTCAATTTGCGGACATTCTCACAAAATCTTTAGATTCTCTTAGTTTTGAGTACCTTAAGAAATCAATAGGTTTGTGCGGAGTTGAGTGATTGAGTGCCTTCTTTATAGCCTAGGTGATTCATAAAGTCTATTCTTTCCCTAGAGCTATTTCTCCAGTGTATTCTACTAGTTTTTATTAGTATTTCTTTAGCATTTTGCTAATTTGATAAATGAAAATAACAAAAAGTTTGAAAAGTTTGGTATTGTGTTCTCTCCTACCATGATTTGATTGCTTAATTTCCTTGTGATCATCATTTACAATTCATACCCTATGACAAAAATTGGATTAGGATTGAGTTTGAAAAGATAATTACCAATATTGGTCTAATGAGTGCTTAATAATGGACAGGATCACTAAACTAATTTAGAGTAAGGTGGACTAGTTGCTTTGTGTATAGCACATGCACTCTGATTGATCCAAGAAGACAGGCTATGCTCCTATGTGTAGGTGCTGGTTTTATACTTTGTGGTCCTCTAAGGTTATTCAAGTCTAGATTTACCTGGAGGTTCAGTTTACTTTTCATGTGCCCTCTAAATAGATTTTACATTGGAAAGGGCTACCTGTGAGCTAGTGTGATAGCTTCTAGTTGATGCAAACAGTGAGTAATGGCTACCTAGACAAAAAGTAGTTATCTATATGGATTGCTAGAGTGAAAGTCCCCACTGCCATTAAAGAGGGCTGCCTACTCACTTGTGTGAAAGCCACCAATGTCAGCAAATAAAGATTTTTAATATGTGTAAAGTTTGACAGAAAAATTACTTGCATATTGTTGGGTCAAACTGGAGGTCAAAATAGCACATGACTGAAAATTTATTTACTGAACTTCATTGGTCTGTCTTTATAAGTTTGAGAAACTTAGAGTCCCTAATAAGCTATTATGCCAAAACTTCATCTAGGGATTAAATCTAACTTTTAGATCAGTCTAATTTTTCACTTCACACTCATTTGCAATTACGTGATATTCTTTCTCTAAATGAGCTTTAGAGATTTCAGCCCATTGTTGATCAAGTCCTTAGATCATAATTGCTTAAACTTCCTTACTAAGTCAATTCTATTCAATATGACTCTGTAATGAATGTTCATGGTTGATCACATGCAAATTTGTATGAATTCATGTAATGGGAAGTGGTGAATTTGAAAAAGAAATTTTTTTTTTTTTTTTTTTTTTGTTTTGAAGTGAGGGGGAGATTGGATTTGGGGTTGAGTTCAAAATTTTCACAAATTTTTAGAAAAAAATTTATTTTGAACCAACCGGTCGATCGGTAGCCAATTCGGTCGACCGGTCATCGATTTTTTTTCCTTAAAATCCCCAATCGTGCCTCATTTTTACTATTTCAAAAGGGGAGTGGGACCTAGGGCATCATACGGATTCTTGTTTTCTTCCTCCAAAAAGGTATTTTCTCATCCTTTTCTCCTCTTTTCAAGGTCAATTTCACTTTTAGTTCCTCAATTTCATTATGGTATTCGGATATTCTCTTCTTATCCTTGCCTTCCTCATGGCTGGAAGCAAAAAACACCAAAAGGTGATTTTGTCTGAGTCTGAGGAGCATTCTTCTAATGAGGATTTGACTCCTCCAGAGACCTTTGTCAACGTAGGGCATGGCATCTCCATAGGAGAAGGCCGGTCATCCCGTTTGAGAAAATCCCTAGTTTCGAGTTATTCAAAGAAAAATTCCAAGGACAAAGGCAAAGCTCCTGCCTCGTCCAGTGAAACTATTTTCCCAAAATTTGTCTCTCCAAATGCTTCAAAATTGTATGCCGATTTCTTTTCTAAGAAATCTGTTATGGTCGAGAGATTGATTATTCTTGATGATTTTGGGGAGTTTACTTTACCGGATGTTATTCGTACTCGTAAATGGGAGGGTATTCTTAATCTTTCTGGTCAAGTCCCAGTTTTGTTGATTAGGGAATTCTATGCCAATATTCATAAAACCAGTCGCAAGACTATGTCTTTTCATTCTCGTGCCCTTGGTCGCCTGGTCAAGATTGATGCTGACATTATTGCATCGTATCTTGACTGTCCTCATGTAGAAGTACCCTTTTGGGTATAAGAAGGACGAACAGAAGGACTCCTTGCATAGGGTTGCTTCTTTTCTAGTTGGGTATGCATCCGAATGGATTGGTCCTTCACTTCAGGTGAGCTCTCTTTCTAAAGAAGCTCGTCTTTTTAATATGGTGATGAGTGCCAATATTCATCCCAAGATTCATACTACTGAGCTCACAGAGGATCGTGCTAGGTTTCTCTATGTCTTTATGCGTGGTCAGGGGATAGACCTTGCAGCACACATTGTGGATCTTATTCTAGGTGTCCATGAATCCAATACTGTGATTGGTGCATTGCCGTTTGGATATCTGTTATCTCAGTTATTGGGGGTGCAAGGTGTCAAGGCTTCTCCCAGTGATGATTTCCGAAAGCCCAAGGGGCCAATCAATGGGAAATCCCTTGCTAGCAGAGTCTCCCATGCAGCAGCTCGAGACCCTGATGCTGCTCCTGATTCATACGTTGGACCGACTCATCAGTGTATCACGATGTCCAATCTTGCTATATGATGGCAGCCATGCGCATAGAGTCTAGCCAGATTGCCTCCTCTCTGACTGAGTTTCAAGGAGAGTTTCGGTTGTTCCAGACTAAAGTTCGTGGTCGCCTCGGCTTATTGGTTGCTGCAGTACTGGGTGTTCAGCGCGATATTCAGAATGTGCATCGCGATCTGCGTGATTTCAGGACTTACTATGAGACTCAGCCGACTTCTGATGATGAGTCGTGATGGTGATGCTGGCTTTGTTTGGTTGACCTAGGACACTAGTGTTACTTTTTGGATGGTGTCTGCAGTTTGGTTGAGTCAGTAGTCTTAGTTAGTAGTAGTTTGCATTTTGCTTTCAGACTACGTACTAAACTTTTACCTTGGATATGGGATTACTGTATAGATGGTTTATGTTTCAGTTGAACTACTGAATGTTTATGTTATTTAGAGATTGCTTGCTATAAATGTTCTTTTTTTTTTGCATCTCTATATTTTCTATTGTTGTGATGCTCTGCTCTTTTATTATTTCTTTGGCATTGTGAGCAAAAAAGTAGGAGAAAGTTTTATGAGCTCACATATGTCTCTGCTGTATATGGATCAATTATTTACATCTATCTCTATTTCTCCATGTTTCACAGGTATTGTTTGTTTTAGCATGTGTAGATAACAGCTTGAAGACTTCAACATTGGATTGCATGACAACAATGATGAGTCAGTTGTGTATGATATAGGTCATGTAATTTAAAGTTTTGAGTCATGTAAAGTTCGTCTTTCTATTTTTTGAATCAATTTGGGAAAGAACGACCTTTGTATGTTCGTTGTTTTATTTTTGACACAGAATTGCCAAAGGGGGAGATTGTAAATCCAAAATGTTTTGGCAAATTATGTGATCAAAGTATAGGTCTAGGGGTGTCACTGTAAGAGCTTTCTTGTCATGCTTGGTGAAGTTTGAAGAAGTCAAAGAAATTGGAAGATATCTACATCAAGCATCGCCTCCAGTTTTAAGAAGGTAATTGACTTAGTGACCCATTTCTTAAGTTGGTTTTGACTTAGATAATCTAGTTATGAACCTAGGAGGTTAGTATAATACCCATAATAAAAGGCCCAAGTAAAACTCTTTTTAATTTATGGGAAAATATGCTTAACCATTCGACCGAAGGACCTGACCGGTTGACCGATGGCCTACCGGTCGACCGATGGTCCCTACCAGTCGACCGAAGGTGCAATATTTTGTTAGGCTTATTTTTCCAGAGAGGGCTTATTTGACCGGTCGACCGATGGGAGTGAAATTCATGATTTTGGAATCCTAACCTTATCCAAACACTTTGGGGGTCTATATATACTAATTATAGAAGACCTAATCCAGGTGTGTTGATAGTTTTGTGAGAGTGGAGGCTGGAGAACTCTATACTAGGGTTTTCATTGTTCTTTATTGATTATTATTAATCCCTCTTCTCACAACCTCTCTAGAGAATGCAAGAATACTCTTTCGATTCTTAGATCTTGCATTGAGTGATCTTCATGTCATTAAGATCCCTCTAGAGATTACTTGAAAAATTGATTCAGCAACCCCGACATGTGTGTCTTTGGCCGGAGTGTGTGATCCGGAGCCTTCGAAGAAGGAGATCGATCTTTGGAGATCGTGGTATTGAAGTAGCTTTGAGAAGAGTTGATCGGTGAGGAACTGGATCTGTTGCGGTGGAGATCGAACCTGCTGGTTCATGGAGTTCAAGATCAAGAGTCTGTACCAAGGAATAGAGTGTCAAGTTCATGGTTGGTAGGGTCTTGTCTTGTACATTATAAGTTTCTCATAGTGAATTGTTTGCTGGACTACGTCCCGTGGTTTTTCCCCGAAAAGGTTTTCCACGTAAAAAAACCTCGTGTCAGATTGTGTGGATTGATTGAATGTTTGTTTCTGCTTATTAATTAGATAAATTTTAAAAGTAGAAATCGATAAATAGACCTATTCACCCCCTCTAGGTCTTAGAGATCATTGATCATAGGAATTTCATCTCATATCGTATAGATCATCTCATGATCATGGTCAATTACTCATAATGAATTCACAATAGATAAAGAAGATGTCTTTATTAATCTAATTAATAAGAATCTTACAATATAAATGACTTTTATGGGCATCATGTCTAACATAGTCAACCCAAGTTTAATTTTTTTTTCCTAAAATCCAAGGATAGATGTATGAACCCTAGGGATGGGTGAGTCTTAACCACAATTAGTTGAAGTTAAAAGGGACATGTGACAATTGTAGGTGCAGGTAACATAGGGAGAGAGAAATTGGGTGCTCTTTGGGGAGAGGAGAGAGAAAAGTAAATAATATGAAATTTGTGGGCCAACACCAAGGAGAGAGATTTGAGATTTTTTTTTTTGAAAACTTGTGAGTGTTCGAGAGCTTTTTTTTTTTTTGATGAGAGATATCATCTACCTACATTAGTAGAGTCAGACGGTCAAAAATTAGCTTGAGCAGTGGAATTCTTGCAACTCATACCCAAGTGGAATTAGATCCCTAGACCTCCTCCATGGGAGGCCACACCCCTACCACTCACGCAAGATTCGAGAGCTGGACACAGTTGATTTAACATCCAATGGTGTCATGTCTACAAGTGCTTTAAATGATGGCCCACTTAATGCTTTAAGCCCGATTGGAGATATGAGCACTACCAATTGCAATTGAATTCAAAGGAATTTAATTGTGGCACAAGTAGATTGGGCGAGATTTTTTTTTTTGAAATCTTAATTTTTCACTTGTTTTTGTTAACCTAATTCATATTGTGAGCACGGATTTCGGTACCCACATGGGTATGTTCTGAGTTACCAATTATTAATTCGGTAGTGATAAGTCTCAAGTAATAGATAAGGTCTTTAAGGCTGCTTAGAGTTCCGAATAAGAGGTTCGGTTAAGCCTAGATAGGTGTTAGGCACCCCGGCACTTCTGTTTTGCAACGGTTCCCTACTTACTAGGTTTAAGCCAGATTAATGTTAAGTGTTTAGTCAAATGCCTTAGGTTTAGTTTATATTAATCCAATAAGGAAAAAGCTAAACTAAGGTCGAACCCGGGTTGGGTTGCCTACGTACTCACATTGGGGTGAGATCTGACCGAGCGTAGTTCTAGCACATAGGCCTGTGCCGAGGCTAGGGAAGTGTTGTGTGTGCACCAAGGGTGGTTTATGGTCTAGTCCGTTAGACTAGGGGTGGTTGACCGGGTTGGTCAAGTACTAGGTTATGTTTGAATGGGTCAGGTAGGCCAAGAGGGTAGTTTGGTAAACTAGGGTTTGGGCCTGGTAGGCCAAGACTAGGCCCGGTAAGCCAAGGTTGTAAGCCCGGAGGCTAGGGTTTAGTCCGATGGACTAAGGATTGGGCCCGATAGACCAAGATTAGGCCCGGTAGGCCTTGGATGGACCTGGAGGTCAAGAACAAGCCCGGTAGGCTTTGGATTGGGCTCTGTAGGCCGAAGATAAGTCCGGTAGGCTTAGGTTGGGCCCGGTAGGCTTAGGGTTAGGCCCGGTAGGCCAAAGGGGTGTTTAACTGCAGTTAGAATTGTTAACCGGGCTTAAGCAAGGTCCAAGATATGTTTATGGTCCTTAAATGTTGTTTGAATAACTTTAGGGTTTTTTCCAATTTCTTCCCAAGTTAAATGGGCTAACTATGGTTAAAATATCAATTTAACCATGGTTAGTCCGAATAACTAAGGTTAGGCAGTGTACAAAGCAGGATTTTGACTATGCTGTCATTTGAGATTTTCCATGATTTTTTGGGATTTTTCAGGGTTTAAATGAGCTTAACCATTGTTAAGCTCATCTAACCACAGTTAAACATGTTTGCACAGTCCAAATTCAACATTTTCTGAAGTTTTAGAATATTTTGGATTTTCTGGGATTTTTTAGAATTTTTCCGAAAGGTTAGACCAATTAACTATGGTTAACTCTTAACCATGGTTGAGTTAACCACGGTTAAGGTAAGGGCCAGGTCTGGGCATGTTGGGAATGGACCCTAAAGGTCACGTCAGGTCTGGTGGATGGCCCCCATGAGCTGTGGGCCACTGCAAGGCCCAAAAAAAACCCAAGATCAATATTGGCGGTAATCGGATTACCGCCAATATGACGTATTTTTAACCACAGTTAGACCCCTTTTAACTCGGGTTAGGTGTTAACCTAGGAAAGTTTGAGAGCATGAAGTTAAAGAGGAGAGTCCAAGGAAGAATTTGAGCCTAGGGTGGACCCCAGGGATGGCCTGGAGTGGGCCCCACAACGCACCAAAGAGGCAATGTTCATCTTTTACATAAAATGTTAAATGGTGGTAGATGGTCTATTGCCATTTAGCACAGTCCTGCTTTTTTGACTGCTAACCATGGTTACGGTTAACCCTGAAACATGGGAGGGCCAAGGTGAGTTAGGGGAAGGTCTGGGGATTCAACCTAGGCTTTGGAGTGACCCAAGGGGTGCTCAGGTTGGGCCCACAAGCTCTGAAGCAGGACGCACCATGGGTGTCGGTACTGAATTTACCGACACCCTGTAATTTTCTCAGAAAATAAAAATCACCCTATGGGCTCCTGCAGGGGAGGAACCAGGGGTTCCCTCATGGTGTGAGGGACCCCCAGAAATTCAGGGAGGTGCCTAAGGTGATGTTATACCCCTAAGGGGTTCCTCATACCTATGATGAAGGTGAGGGAGACCCCCACAAAGGGGTTCGCTGCAAAACCAGAAATGGGAAGTCCCCTAGAAGGACCAGGAGCTCACAATGAGTGTAAAATGGAAAAAAATAGGGGTAGGGGGAAGCCCTACCCTGCTGGAGTGCAGGTGAGGAGCGTGGTGGCCGCTGGTGACGCTGCTACAGGTGGTGGAGCTTGGTGGCGGTGTTGCACATGAAGGGAGGGAGTTGTGGAGGTCCCTAGGGCTTCGTGGAGCTACTGGGGTTTGCTAGGGAGCCTAGGTAGAGGTTGAACTTTGAACTGGATAGGGGTTCGACTGTTGGGATTTTGAGCTGATTCTACAGCCATAGGGGTGTCCCCTTTAAAGGCCAAGGGTTGGGGACACCCTTGGTATTTGTACCAAGGTAGGTGGGGTTCAAGAGGTGGAGAGGTGGTCTACAGGCGGAGAGGGGGCTCAGGTGCATGCCAGACCTCCGCAAGAGGTGGGTGTGCTACAGGTTGAAGAAACAGGGAATGTTGGTAATGTATCTACTGACATTCCCCAGCCTTTGCAAATGGAGGGCATCGGTAATGCATTCAGCGACAGACCTAGACTTTAACCAAAGGGCCTGGCCCAAGCTGTGCATGCGGTACGGGGAAGGTTTTTTTTAATTTCTTAGGCCTAGGCTTGGGCCCAAGCCGAGAGGCTTGACCCTTGAGGTTTTGTTTCGGACCTAGGGTTTAAGTAGAGTTAGGGTTTAACTAGGGTTAAAACCTAGGGTTTACTAGGGTTATACCAAGGGTCTACTAGGGTTCTATCTAGAGTCTACTAGGGTTATACCTAGGGTCTACTATGTAGAACCCCGGAACTTTTGTATATGTCTTGGAATACTAGTCAAGGCATGAAGCCTTTGTAATCTCCCATTTCTATGAAATGAGAAATTTTAAAGAACTCTAAGTATTAAAAAGTGGGATTTCCTAAATCGGATATGTTCAAAACCCGGACTGCCGAAAACCGTTTTCCGACCAGTCAACTTTAGGGGCAATTTGTTCAATAAATAAATAAAAAATTGAAAATTCTAAAATGCCAAAAATGTTCCTTTTCGAAAGACGAGTCCAACACAAGTTGAATCGTCAAAATCCGACGAACAAGTCAAAAGTTATGGCCGAAATACCAAAGTAAGAAAATCTTGAAATTTTCTGCAAGAGTTACGAACGATCATACAGACCCTACGAACGATCGTAGGTGAGCTACGATCGATCGTAGAAAACTTACGATCGATCGTAGAAACTTACGACTAATCGTTGAATGTTACGATCGATCGTAGGTCGCGAACCCAGAATTTTATTTCGGGAATTTTAGGGTTTCCACACTACGTGAAAATGCGCTAAAAACGACGGCCCATACCCGTCGTTGAAACACAATTACGACGTCGTTTGGCCGTCGTGTAGTCCGTGGGGAACGGGGGTGTAGTTCACCATAAACGACGGCCTAAAGCTGTCGCTATTATGTCGGAAAGAACGACGGTCATTAGCCGTCGTTTATTTAAACGACGTATTAAAGCCGTCGTTGATTTCGCGACATACTTTTTTTAAAAAAAATTAATTTTATTAGAAACGACGGCCAATAGCCGTCGTTTTTGACGAAAAATTTTAAAAAAAAATAACTATTTTTTCCTGGATGAACCTGTCAATTATACATTTTTACCTGAATGAACCTGTCAGTTATACATTTTACCTGCAAATTCGCTTAATATACATTTAGTCCAACCCATCACACAATACAATACACGAGCCTAAATCTTCTAATTATCAAGCAAACGAGGCAATCACACGCACAAACAACGAAAACATAAATACTTAACCAATTTATATGTTAATACAAAAGTCAAAGAAATTTAACACAATATTTGGGCCAAATGATAGTTTCGCCAATGCTAATATCTCCAAGTGTTCCTACTCGTTCATACAAATCTGTACTTTGATCATAGATGTCATCTACTATAACGCTATAAACTTCAGGATTTTGTGCTACATCGCCATGAATCCGTCCCAAGGCAATAATTGCCCCTCTAAAATTCTTTAATAAACATTGCCTGGAAGTTGGGGGTGACTCGGGGAGAGAATGCCGCCTTCCCTACAAACATTAAAAAGAGTTTGTTAAACAATAAACCTCAAAAGAAAAACAATATAAGAGTAGTCAATATGATCATTTACATGTCAAGCTTCCATAATAACAAATAAACCAATAAGATACTTTACATATATGCTAAGCTTACAAAAAATATATAATAGCTAAGTCAGAAGTATGGATTCCAATCTGGGATTTTGAGGATACACAAATACGGGCAGTGATGGTCATTTCTGTGTTTTGTTTCTGATCCTATTGTTGGGCTTGAAGCTGTGGTTGTCGCTTTGTGTGGGTCTTGTTCTCAAGCTTTTTGGATGATTTCTTTTGAGCTCCATTAGTAATGCTTATTTCTGTTGTCATACTTGATATAGATATCTGATTTCCCAAGATTTTAATATCACTCCTATCAAATAAAAGACTTATCAATCTACCTACATTCACATGAACTACAAACATTCCGGAATTCACAATTCAAAATCAAAGAACACCCATTAAGATATTAATTACAGATTGCTTGAGTTTCTTAAGCTTACGACGGTGTATGGGGGAAGGGAGTTGGTTTCCCAGCACACCTTCAACCAGCCTTTGACGCCTCATTGCACTTACACGAGCCACTCACTGCACTCTCTCCCC
Source organism: Tetracentron sinense (assembly GCA_015143295.1). Lineage (NCBI taxonomy): Eukaryota > Viridiplantae > Streptophyta > Magnoliopsida > Trochodendrales > Trochodendraceae > Tetracentron > Tetracentron sinense. The sequence goes on along the minus strand of CM026570.1, from coordinate 33,797,451 downwards.
CGCCGCCCGAAGAATTGCCATTGTCCATGATCCTCTTATAGCATTTGCTGCCCAAGATGTTGTGTCCCTCCCCAACTCCGAAGCCTATGCCTTACTGTGTATGTAAAATGTGTAAAGTATTTTCTTTTGGTGGGTTAATGATTGTTGAGATTCTTAGTAGTCGTTCATGACTCTTAAAATGTGTCCATGGCTATTTATTTCAATATATGATCAAAGTGGTTGATGAAACGCAGAAACGATGAAGCTTTAACGAGTCCGGGTGAGATGATTCTAGACAAGAGAAGCCGTATCTGGTTGTTCTGGATCTATTAGGGATCACCCTTTTTAAATTTTCCAACTTAATATTCTGCGATGAGAAAACTATATTTCAAGTAAGCCATTGATTACCTTACTGTGTATGTAAAATCAATACTGCTTTACATGATTACACCATATCCCTCACCCAATCTCAACTACACAACAGTGTCATTTATCTTCCTCCTTCCCAAAACCAAGCAACTTCAACTTAGTCACCTCCATGAATGCAACATAACAGATACGAAAACACACTGTTTATTAAAAAAAATTCTTCTATGTTTTTGCACCATAATTTGATTCCCTTTGAATCCCCTTTGAATCCTATATCACGTGTTTGTTTGGATATCTTTTAGAGTTTTGTTTTTTTTAAAACTAAAGGCTATTGTGAAGTGTTAGGTTAGGTAAATGACATCAAGCACTTGTCACACTCATACCTAACCCCTCTTAAATTTATTCCCAAAATTAAAATATCTCATTAGATCCTCCTTATATTTATTTACAAATATAGATAATTACACTTAGCCTCTCTTAAATGTATTTCCAAATATATAATATAACACCTGGCCCCTCTTAAATTCACCAATAAATGGAGTGCAATGCAAGTATTACTAGGGATTTACCCACCCTATAAATTGCCCATTACATGTTCTCATAATGTATCTTCGTGGATTTTGCTCTTTGTTACCAAACTATTTGCTAAATGTATTGTGTCATGTCTCTCTACTTATATGTTGATGCAAATTCAGTCACTCTCACACTCATACCTAACAAAGGAGAGGTGATGACAGCGATGTCAAGTGAATCAGTCTTCGTTATTCGGCAGAGGTAGTTGAAGCTATGGCGGCTCGAGAAGGTTTAAACTTTGCTCGCATTCTTAGCTGTCACTATGTTTTATTGAAAGAAGATTCTATCCAAGTGATCAAAGCTTTTGCTTCTAAAGAGTTAGACTTGTCAGCTGTTGGTGTTGTCGTTAAGATGTAAAGGTCTTGACATGTCATTTCAGAGAGTGCATTTTTCCTTTGTGAAAAGGGAGGGCAATAAGGTGGCTCATTCACTAGTATAATATGCTTGTAATGTGACTGATTTTACTGCATGACTAGAAGAATTTTCAGATTTGATTAAGCCTTACGATGTAGCTGACACCATGTAATATTTGCATATTAAATGATCGTTTCACTATAAATAAATAAATAAAAACTTCGTTTGTTAAGTATTGTAATGGATGAAAGTTGTATTAAATTTTTTTTTTTATTACATAATTTCTATTTATCTTTTTTGGGCAAAAATCCTGGTCGGTATGTTGTTTTAATTTCTACACCCTTCGATGGATTCCATATGAGAGAACTCGTGCACCAGAACAACCATTAATTCGAAAATATGACGCAATGAATTTGGGTGGAACCCATCAAATTTTCAATCGCAGCAGTTGGGTAGCCTGAATACTCTAACTGGGTGCTTGATTCATGTCGCTTTTAAGGTACACTACACACAGCTATAGCTTCATACGTAAGGAATTTCTAATAATAAAGATGATTGGAGTCAGCTATTGAATGGGATGATGAGTCAAGGTCAGAATTGCCATATATTATTTTCCGGTTGACCGTTACTATCCTTCTAAACACCTCTACCTCTGTGTTCTAGAAAAACAAATTTGGCCAACTTACCTAAACTCTATGCTTGTCTTGGTAGTCAGTGTCGCCTAGTCCCTTCACAATTGATAGAACTCGGGTTGGGACTGGAAGCATCAGGCTGGCCATTCATTTGGGTGATAAAAACAGAGGACAGATTTTCAGAATTAGAAAAATGGTTTTTGGAGGAGGGATACGAGGAGAGGATCAAAGGGAGGGGCCTTCTAATTAAGGGTTGGGCGCCACAGGTTCTGATACTGTCGCACCCAGCAATAAGAAGGTTCTTAACGCATTGCGGTTGGAACTCAGCACTAGAAGGGGTGTGTGCAGGTGTGCCAATGATAACATGGCCTCTTTAAAGCTCTGAAAATTGAGTCGATGGAGGGAATATAGCAAGTAGACTTGTATGGGTCATCAATATAACCCAAAGCCCTTCTTTTGCGGTTTCACTCAACGAAGAAATATCTCTACTCCAACCTGACCCTACTCGAGTTCTGCTACTCTGACCGCTTGATCTCGTGCGCGTTCGTTGGAAAGTTCATTGGTAAGTCGTCCCTCTCATCCTCCTGTCTTTCTTAAGTTTTTTTTTTTTTTTCTGAATTTTTCCTTCTCTCCTCGTCTGTAATTTGTGCCCCAAAATTGTTTTTTTAACATGGTCTACTTATGTACATGGAAATTATTTTGGTGTAATGGAGATGGGATTTGAAATTGTACCTTGTAGGTACGAGATGGTGAAAGCGACCCTTCTCCTTCCCTCTATTTTTTCTTGCTTCCCTTTAATTTTGGGCATTTCTGTTGGCTATTGAGGAATGCTAGGTGGCGTGGAAGCAAAGAAATAAACAAAGTCATCACTCATGATCTTGTTTTTGTGAAGATCTTTGTCTCTACTTTCTTACTGAGTAACTAATAAAAATCCTTTGTATTTTTACTTATTTTTTTATACTTTATTGAGGGACATAAGATGAAGAACAAACCCCAATAACCTCTTTTTTCTTACGGCAGCAGCAACAGTAACTAACTACTGTAGCAGTTGCCTACTTGTGCTCCCCTCACCTCCTCTTCCCTCCGTCTCCTTTGCCTTTAATCTTGGATATCTATAACTACTGTAGCAGTTGCCTATTGTTTAGAGCAATAGTTCATTACAATTGGTTCTCTTAGCTTGGATTATAAGAGTAACAGACCTTGACCTTCTATTCATAAGTAGTTTATTCAAAAGGGACATGTGTTACCAAAACTTCAAATTACACGAAATTAAACTCAGTTGGGAGCTCTGATTTTAAAATGGGATTGTCTAATAAAAGTAACAAGATATGTTTAAGACAAGAGGATGTCTAGATGACTATCACATTTTCATTAAATTTATCACAAAAAATAAAAACTTATAATAATCTGTAAATTCGAATGTAATAAATAGTTTCAAAATTTATACCTGGGAAGTACTACAAAACTCTGAGGAATCTGGCATATGTGCCACATGAGTAGAAAACTCGGAAGATGAACGCCCCTTCATATTCTCTTCAAAAATTGAAAGTCGTTTGCTAAGGGCCTCAACTTTTGCCTCAAGGCTTTCAGATTCTTTCTTCCCCCGTTTAATAGCCTCCTTGTAAGGAGCTGACACACGAATAGTGGTCTTAGACACACCACTACCCAATCCTCGTACACGCCCCCTTCCATCACGACCACATACCTGATAACATAACAAAAATTAACATTAAATGAAGAATTTCAGTAGAAGGAATACAATACAAGAAGAGAGAAAGGAATCACATACCTGTGCAACAGGGTCATTATCTAAATTTGCATGTCCTAGTGATGGATCCATGCTAATAATTTGTCTTATTTCATCCTACAAAAAATAGAATTAGTTAGAAAAACTTATATTAATTGCTTATTGATAAAAAATAAAAATAAAAAAACTAGAGTTTTTATTCTCACTATTTGTTGGCTTGTGACAGGATAAGGGCAAGTCCCATCTATCTTTGTATGGGTGGCCACATATACTTCTGTTCTTGACACTGTACCACTAGAGCTCTTTCTTTTCTGTAAAATAAAATATACAATTAAATAAGCAAGCATTAACATCTTATTTAATGATTAAAGCTCCTCACAGCGTCTTTGCCATCATAATATTACCATAAAGTAATAATTAATAATAATCAAGCATTCATATCATATTATTACCAGATCTCGGCAGTTCTCGCTGCTCTCGTCTACCAGACGTGTGCGGGCTCTTCATCTGCTCCCTAGAATACTTGCCCTTGCCCGACGAGCCTTGACTTCATCTGTTGAACACATATCAACAAATTTCTCCCAATCTCACTCCTCACCTGATGATGTGGATTTCTTTTTCGTTCGGCATCCGTTTCGAATTTGTCGTAATGTTAAGGTGGAGCTCGTGTTTCCAATTCCAAATTCCTCAGGTGGGAGTTGCAATCTCAATCCTACTCTGCACTTTAGAATGATTGGAACATTATACTGGTCACTGGGATCAACATTAGAAATAAGTGGCAATTATGGAAAAAATTAATGTTAATAAATATCCGTCATTGTGTTCATAATTACCAAACTACCCCTTCCCAACCCAAGGCATTTTTTGGGTTGTTCCTCAACCGGAGGTCCCGTGCTCCATTTCATAGTTAATCTCATTTTTAAAAGTAATCAGATAATTAGGATATTATCCGAATTCGAACATTTTAATAAAAGTGGGACACAAATACCGTATTTCACTATCTGTCAAATATTTATTACAGGAAAACAAACTGTACAAAATTACATTCTAGTTACTGTATGTATTACAGGAAAACAAACGGTAACCACGAAAACTGATTCTCTTGCTGAACAGCATTCTCTGTATTTGACTCAATCTGGCAACATGGACTTATTCTTCTTTTAAATAATCTCCTATGTATATCATATATAGGATGGGAAATTTTCAAAATATTTTACATGGATTTATGTAAGTACAAAAAAGATCCATCCACCCAAAGTTCCTCCTAGTCCACCAACAGTTTTCTGATGGATAAGGGCCTTGACTGAAAGGAAACATAAGTTTCACACGATATCAGCATCAAGTACTAAGATGACGATGAACTCTCGTCGTCAGATGAACTGTACTGACGCCTTCCATGGAATCTAGGAAAAACTGGTGGCAGTGTTGGATTAAATGGAACTGGAAATTGACGAGCTGAACTGACTATTATCCGCTCATTGATCTTCCCAACTTCCTTGCAGACTTGATCGAGACTGGAAAGAAAGTCCCTCACCACCATGAAGATCCTGAATGGATGAGCCTCTTCCTTAGTTGAGTTTCCATGGAAGTACTCAGTTATCTCCTTTACAAGAGAAATAGCAACACTCTCTTGGGCTTGAATCCTTATAATATCCTCTTCAGCCTTCTTCAAAAACCCATTCATCGAATCGGAGAATCTCCGAGTGTTCTCCTTCAATTCAATTGCTTCATTCAACCTCACAACCTCCCCAATGTTTCCGATTCCTCGAGCAAGTTTTGAGACTTCAGTGCTAAGAACGTCTGAATCCATGGCAGCAGCCTTCTTCACGTTGGTGAACTCCCCACTGAGGCCAGCAACAACTTGCAGGCCGAGCTTCCTAAATTCAACATCATCCCGGAAAGTGGAACTCTGAGTGGCATCAGAAAGATGTGATCCTTCGCTTCTTGTGATTTCCTGTACAACAAAATGCAAGAGTGTGGTCTTCCCATCGGTGCCCTTTACATCAACGAGCTTAAGGAGTGTGTCGAGCTTGAAAGCATGGGCATCACCGCGGTTGGTCCCAACATTCATACGGTTCCCAGTCTTGAGCACAGCGTCTAGAAGTTTCAAAAACATTCTGCTGTTCCTCAGTTCTTCGCAGGCTGCCTGTGAAACGAAAAACTGTGAGAGGTTTGCAGTCAATGGAATCTGCCAATATGACAATCTAGGTTCTCACAAAAATGAAATATGAGGAATGATAAAGCCAGATGGAAAGACAGGAAGTTGCGTTTGCCAGCAAGGAGGTAAGGAACATCGTACGATGGGTCTCAATGTCATATATATATGTGTGTGTGTGTCTAAAATTGATCCAATTGGACACCATAATACAAAATCATATCGTCTCTTGGCCATTTTCTGGACTGTTCACAATATTTACCTAGACCATACAAAAGAATTCAATTCAATTCAATACAATGGATATCTGGAACCATTATATTGGGTTTTTTAGGTCTAGATGAGTCCAATAGAATTCAAGGTCACAAAACTAGCCCAATTCCATGCAAGTGTGCCATATGTGAGCACAGTCAGGGATGGCAGCTTCTTCCTGTCCTCCCAGTCTGAATACAGTATTCTCATGATATTTCCCCATCACTGTCACAAGAACAGTCCATTTCGAAAAAATAACAAAGGGATGCATGCTGTCTTATGAACTAGTGTTTTACAATCCATTTTCCACAAGAAAAAAGAGAGCAAAAGTTAGTGATGTTAGTATAAATGTCATTTTCATAAAAGACATATGTTTTTCATCTATTTCATTATATCTCATACTCCAGTTAAAACAGGGTTCTGGGATTATGGCACTGGCAGTTGCACTCATCATTGGGTAGTAAACACTTTGTTATGACGCCTATTCCAAAGCCTGAGTAGTCATTATATTGCTTCCACAAACCAACACATTAGGATAAGAAGAAAAAGAATAATAAACAACTCGCTGGTTTCAACATCAGGGGCTGATAGGTACACTGTTTGAAGTAGCTTGAACTAAAGAACTACCTTACCAGATAGCTAACAGCTACCTGACATTATTTTTTTAGAAAAATATATCATTAATTACAATAATATATGGAGGTGTCTTATTTTGAGGCTTTATGAGGCCCTATATTCAACAGTGATACATTTTGTGTCTGAAATGAATCAGCTAATCTTACTGTATTTGGGATTTGGAAGCCCATCCAGTCTTGGAGACAAGGACAGAAGTGGCTTGGCTCAAATCACAGTGTAGGTATACCCAGCTTCTAGGCTTTGGATCTTTAACTTCTTACTTGGGTTTTGGACCTAGACAAAGGTAGAAGGTCAAATCAACCAGCCCATACAAGTCTGCTACAGCTTGGCTACAGAACTTGGGCGCAATGAACTTTCTTTGCTTTAAAAACTATTGGATAAGAATGAGCCCGAAAGACTCCAACTTGGTAAATATAAACACAATCAGTACAACATAGCCTATTCTTTGCAAGTCCAGCTAACTCCTTGAGTCACATACTGGTTGCTTTATATCAGGACAAGTCGTAACCTTGATCCTGAAACATTCCAAATAAGAAGTAGAAGATTAATTGGACTCCAGGGATACATGGGTCAATCCAGTTAAATTGTGATTGGAATTTGTTAAAGACATCATCCAACAAGTCTCACTTCAGCTCCCAAAGCCTCTTAGGCTGAAAGGAAATCAGGAACAAAACCACGGGAAGGATGTTGAAAATATCAGTCATCTATAAAATATGGAATACAAGTAGCCATGGAACGCATGTAGCTGGGGGTGGGGTTCACCATTTGTTGGGTCCACCTGGGAGATTTTCTGCTATAAATTTAAATTTACAGCTTCAGTTTAATGCATTGAAGGAGAATCTAAGATTTGGGTAAAAGCAGCAGCAACATACAACTGAAATTAAAATGAAGGTAGATATTCCGAAGCTAGTAAGAGCTCAGTTCGAGGAGAATAGTAAGGGAATACTAAAGTAATTCGTTCAGTGTATTTAGGTTCAGGAAGGTTTCAAGTGATAAGGGAAAGATATTGAAATAGAGTAATTTAGTCCCTAGCTATTCTCTACTCTCTCCCCCCCCAATTCCCCTCCTCTCTCTCCTCAACCAATACCCAAATGAGCATAAACGCAAACAGAAAACGAAATAACTAATTAAAAACCCATGCAAATATTTGATTTACCTCTAAAATTTCAAACGTCTTTTTGAGGTACTTAACCTCTGAATCAAAATTGGCTATGTAAAGCATTGCATCCAGCCTCATAAACGCAAAAGGTATATCAAGCACTGCCTTGAGAAATCTCTCGGCAGGGCCGAGCTTGAATGGTGAATTGTCTTTGTACTCTTTCAGTTTACGTTCTTCCTCTTTGGTAGGAGCCATCTTCAATAAACTTTCGAGAAGATCGGTTCCCAGAGTATCTGTATTGCCTGTTTGCAAGTACAAAAATTTTAATGTCAAACCCAATATTCCATGGAAACAATTGGTCCTGACTGAATGTCTTTTAGCATAAGGGCGCCTTAAAGTACATTAGAAGTCCACAGAAAATAACAGATTGCATATGTTGTATATATGTGTATGTATATGTATATTGTAAGGGAGAGATAGAGAGTTGTCAAGGGCAGTAGGCATTACTTATAAAATCCAATTAATTCAACGTCAGTTCTACTGTCCAATATAAGAAAAGAATGCAACCAAATGATCAATACAGCTGAATGAAGAAGACATCTTGGACAGTAGCAATACGAGATGAAGCTAGTTCATACAGGTCCATAATGCCATCAAAAGAATCAGCTTGCTCCATGCCACCATAATTCAAGGTCATTTTTGCAAATGGCAAATACCATTTTATATGATGAGAGATGTGCCTTGTAAATCCCTAAAAAGCAAAAATATTGACACTAAGTTTCCGCCATTTAAATACCACAAAAACACAGTTGGAACAATTTGAAACACGGCAACCGTGTTTTTTGGTGCATCAATCAAGTATGCATGTGTTTACACATATTATAGTGAATACAATGTCCCCAGCTTGACATAATTGCTAACAATATCCCCAACTTTGTTTCAGATGAAAAATTCCTTCTTCGATTACTATTTTAAAAGAATCAGGAGATTAGTTTTGGTCTACATTTTCAAATTTTGGATTTCCCTCTTCCTCTCTATTTCTATAACCATATCCACCATCCACTGCCCCTGTACCACTCCATATTTTGCTACACTCACCGGCCACCACCACACATCTATGTCAATTAGATCTCCACCAAGGCCAAAAAGATCTCCTTCTTACTGACCCTCCACCATAACCACCACCACCATTACTCTCATTCGAGCAAAAGCTATATAGGAGGGAAAAAGAAAGAAAATCTGATGGTCCTTGGTTGGGCTACCCATTATAGGTCTTGCATACCAATGGTAAAATGACAAAAAGCATCTAGAGAACGGGCATGTCATCGACAAAGAGATTAAGGGACATCAATCTTGGTGAAAATTAGAATTCTTCACTGATTTCCAAATAAATGTGGACTGTGGAATAAATTGAGACATTACAATTTGCATGACTATCAAGCTAATGTACGTGGACTTGAACAATCTACACAGACAGAAAGAACATTCCTTTACGCTCTGTTTGGTTGCCAAGAAAGTGAAGGATGGAGAAAAAAGTTGGGAAATATTTTAATTTTTTGTCATTTGGTTCCCGAGAAAGTGAAGAATGGAAAAGAAAGTTGGGAGAAAATTTAAGACTTCTTAAATTTTCTCTCAATTTGTAAATTTAAAATACAAAAACTAAGTATGGATTAATTGGAGAAAAGAAAGGAATGATTTAGTAAAGAGGAGAAAAAAAACTAAAACATAATTCGTACCATCATGAGATTTCAAGTCCCATTTGGATACTATCACGCGGGGCCTAAATCGGATTAAGCCCAATCAAGGCAATATTGCTAATTATATGAAATCAAAGCGGAAAAGGGCAAGCAATCTGAATATGTGATGTCTAGAAGCTTGAGAGTAATCGTAACCTATTATGTGAGCTGGAATTTTAAACATTCCCCCATATACAACCTATTATGTGAGCTGGAATTTTAAACATTCCCCCATATATACATATATAAGACATTCCCTGGGTGTTGTTCCAGTGGTAGAAAGTGTGTCCCCCATGAGAAAGACCCGGGTATGAGTCCTTAGAATGAGTGTGATAATTGATATGCTCACTCACTAACTAGAATATATACTAGCATATATCAACAACTAAACTGTGAGATTGGGCATTCACCAGAAAACGATGGTAAGAAAAATTAAACAATTTGTGAATTAGGATTATGACCATATACCTTCTAAAAGGGCTTCACAGACTTCCTCTATGGTCGCATTGAGTGCCCTCAGCAAAATCGCAATGTTCTGAGACTTCTTTGGATCAAGTATTCTATTCTCTTGGTTTGGTGAGGGAAGAACAAGACGCCTATTTGTCTCCTTTGGAGTCAAGTTTGAGGCATTTACCACAAACAATGACTCAATCATCTCCTCGTTCAATCTGCAACCAACCCACCAGATTTTTACAAACTTATGCAAGAAACATAATTTACCAAAGAAAACAAGAGACCAAATGATTACATTTAGGGTGCGTTTGGATTTGTGGAATTGATCCAAGGAATTGAATTCTATGAAATTTAAAACCATTGAATTAAATTCCACATAATTCAGAATTCTATCATTTGGATGCACTACTAAATACATAAAATTGAATTGTAGAATTCCCAATTCCACTATTTGGATAAATAAAAATTATGTTAAAATGTTTTCAAACTAATATGCATTAATAAACACAAATCTACAAGTCATGTGTAATGGTAAAATAAAGATTCAGCATGCACATATATAAACTGTATGCATAGCAATATATCTACACAAATAAATCATACATAATCAAAAAACGATTAGTATGTTATGCTAAAATGATCACATCCTATATCGAATTCTTTGTCCAAATACATCCATACTAACATAGCCAGTAGCCCAAACAAGAAATTTCCATATAAACGAGAGAAAGTGTTGAAATATCTTACTGGAAAGAGCTTGATTTAAGCTGATCCCACACCATTGCCCGATCAGAGCTTGCTCTGACCTTATCCCAGTGTAACGGCTTCAACTTTGGTTTTGGAGTCTCTTCATTTCTTTCCAGAGTTTCAGAATTCTGCTGCAATTCAGCTGAAGAAACTGTTGTCGGATTCTGGAACACATCAGATCTGGAAGGAGTAACGAGAACTGGTGGCTTAAAAATCGGCTCACTGATTGATGGGGGAGGATTCCGAGTTTCCCAGAATCTCGGCGGTGGAAGAGGAGGCGGCTGCGGTGGGACAGAAACAGAGTGCTTGGAAACACTGCTTATTCTAGCCGGAGACCCTCTAGTTTGGACAGAAACATCCGAAATTCTTGGTGATGAATGTAAATTGTTTTTCAAATCTCTTTCTGGTGGTGACGAAAGGGAAGAAGATGGGGAAATGGGATTTCTCTCCAGAGTCGTTGGGATCACCAAATTGACAGCAGAATCTGGTGATTTCGATTTCAAGCTTCTGGGGCTTGAATTAAGGAGTGGAAGAGTATTAGAAATTGAAGGAGATGGTGAAGACGAATTCGAAGATTGGTAAGATGGGGTTCTCGAATTAGAGCTCCTCCTCCCAAAATTCTCAGTCGCCACAGTCGGAAACACCCTCTGAGAGCTCGAACCAGAACCAGAACCAGAAGCACCCGAAGAACTTCTCGGAGAGTAAAACTCCTCCTCCTCCTCCTCTTCCACATTTCCATAATCCCGCTTTAAACTTTGCCGGGGAAGCGGCGGGAGAGGCTGGAGATCGGGGGAATCCAGTTTCCGATACGGCGAATCAGCCGGAGCGGCATCGCCGTCGATTGCACGAGAATTCACGAGAGTACCCAGATAGAGAAATTCAGAGCTGTTTGCAGAAACGCCGCGAATTTTGTGATGGGCATCAGATGGGACAGTGGTCGCCGGAAACAGCCGGTGGCTTTCCGATCTGGAAGTCTTAGTATGGGCGCGTCTCCGGCGATAAAAAAGAAAGGCAAACGCAGCAACGAGGAAAGCGGCGAGGAGAGAGAGGACTACGGCGATGACGACGGGCTTTCGAGAAGAGGATTTGGGAGGCGATGGGTGGGGGATGATAGCAGGGAATATGGCGAAGGAGGAGGGAGAGGGAGGAGGAGGAGGTGGTGGTGGTGGGGAGGGGTAAGATGGGAAGAAAGGCTGGGGATTTGAAGATGGGGGCTGTGTGGGAGGGGAGGAATCGAGAGGGAACAAGGGTTCATGAAGAATCCGTCGATCGTGGGTCAGAATGGGGGTGCACGTTAAGTGGTGGGGTGTACATGATAAGAAGAAGAGGAGGATGAAGAGGAAGAAGGCAGGCATTGTGGTTTTGAATTCAGCTTTCAGGATCACAGGATGAATGACAGAGATTAGAGTACAAACAGTGCTATTGAGAGAGAGAGAGAGAGGGACTCCGTTGAAGAATCTGAGGAAGGTAAGATGTCAGAGAGTGTCTGACTCGAGAGAGAGAGAGAGAGAGAGAGAGAGAGAGAGAATTAGGGGTCAGTGAGAGAAAGATGAACGTGTCCGGAAGTGTGAAAAGTTAGAAGGAAAAAGTAGGCCGGGCTTGTTTGGATTCACATTTCTAAGAAGAGAAGCAGTGTTCTCTAGGAAACTTTGTAAAAAACATAACATTCGAAAAAAGTTAAAAAAGTTGCCTGCCCGACAAAAGTTTTATCAGTAGCTTCCTAAAAAAAATAGATCCACTTTTCGGTTGTTCACTGTCTGCTTAGCTTTTATTATTTAAGCAGATAATCAAACGTGGTATCAATTGATTTTTGAATTTTTAAAGTTAAACATAAGTAAAAGTCGATATAAAAATTTACCCAAACACAATTTAAGTATACCGGATTTACAAACATTTACCTTTTAGCCTCTGACGTGAGTGGTAGGGGTGGCCTTCTTCCATGGAGGAGGTCTAGGGATCTCCACTGCCCGAGCTAACTTCTTACCACTCTCCCGATGTAGGTAAATGATATCATCCAAAAAAATAAAAAATAAAAAATCAGATATTAAAATTAATAATTCTGTGTTGGGCTACAACCTACAAGTGGGCCGAAACAATTGAAAATGCTAAGCATATTCTCACTGTTCAATTGTTTTGAGCAGTGGTCCCCTCGTTGGCGGAAAGGACTATTCATCCTCGCTCTCAGATAGCCGACCCATCAACTCCCATTAACTCGGGTTAATTTTTTTTAACTCTTTAGTTTTTTTATTTTTTTTTATTTTTCTAAATACTAAGGGTATATATATGGATAAACCCTAAGGATTGATGAATCTTAACCATAGTTAAATGAGGTTAAAAAAGGGACATATGACAAGAAAATGGGAGCCGAGACGTCCCTCCTCGTGTCACCGACCGAGGAGGTGATTATTTTTCATTTTTTTTCATACCATCACATTTCTTATAACAAGAAATGTTTTCTTTTGTCCGTTCATTGTGTCCCTCACCCCTAACTGCAAGTCAAATGTTTTATTATTTTAATAAGAGAGTGCAAGACCCGCTGAATTCAAACTTTTCTAAACTCTCCTTGTTGGTGTTAATACTTAAAATTACTATCCTTAGATTAAAAAGAAAAAAATTAATTACAGAAACTCTGGTTTAAGAGATAACCGGAAAACTACAAAATATGCTTTATTACAACTACAAGGAAACTTTTTGTGATCCCAAAACACTCTTATCATGAATGTAACTAAATCTCTCTTCCTCGTGAAGATCTCCTCTCTTCCTCGTGAAGATCTCCTCGGCCTGTAACAGCCTTCTAACCTGAAGCCTCCTGCTCTTTATCGAATCACCCACTGCCATTATCCATCAGTAACCCTTTCACCCAAACCTTCTTTCCCCCAGTGTTAGTCCTGGACTTCCTTCCCCTCATCCTTCCTAGTGGCTAACCCTCTGTAATCCATTAGCAACCCTCAGCCTCGGTGCTATCGTCCCCCTCCGCTAACGATCAGGTTCCATGGCGGATATCTCGGATCATCTCATACAGCTCTCAATCTCAGAAAACAACAAACTGATCGACCTTGATGAGGATCTTAGATCGGAAGCGAATCTCGATTGTGATAAGGGGTTGCTGGGAAGATTTGTAACGGACAGACCTATCAACTGGAATGCTGCAAAGCCACTACGATCTCCAGTTGGCGACTTAGTAAAGGGGTTCAGGTGACTGACTTAAACGATGAGGTATTCTTGTTTAAGTTTGAAGATGACAGAGATCTACAAAAAGTCCTTAGGCATGAGCCTTGGTCCTTCAACGGCCACCTCCTCCAGCTCACCAAATGGGAAGCCGACTACACCACTAAAGAGCTACAGTTCCCCAGTACCCCATTTTGGGCACAACTTCATGAACTTCCAACTACAATGTTTACACGAAGAATCGGTGAAGTGTTAGGGAAGAAAATTGGGGACGTAATGGAGGTGGATCTCCCTCATGGTATCCATTCTCGAGGAAAGTATCTTCGAGTATGAGCTAGGATTAATATCAGTCGGCCCCTCCGATACCAGATCAGAGTGCAGCGTCCTAACAAAGATCCAGCGATCATTGAAATACGCTACAAAAGACTTCCGGTGTTTTGTTACCATTGTGGCATCATAGGCCACGATGAGAAGAACTGTAACATTCTTGGGTCGTGTAGAGATACCATTGGCACAATTGCGTCAGATCACTACGGGCCATGGTTGAGAGCAGACTACATGGGGCAAACAAAGGCAAGCTCCAAGAATCTAAGACAGCAAGATGCAGGGCAGGACTTCGACGAAGGTGGTCGGAAAAGCCTACTACCGGCTCCCGAAAGATGGACGACGAATACGGACAGATCAGGAAATGTGACCGTTGGTTCCAGGAACGTACCATCACCTGTCCCAAGGAACGACGGAAAGTTGACAACTCAGAGATCTATGTATATACGCACAGACCCAGCAACCAGCAGTCCTTCACAACATGGAAACTCACCAAACGCGAAAAGAGGTAACCCTTCCTGTACCCAAATCTATGACGAAGTTGACTTCTCTGGAAGTATATCATTAAAAGAGAAACCTCCAGAACTGGGGATATCTGATCAAATCCTAAAATGGGGACCTCAAAAGGAACAACATATCCCACGACAGGAGGGACCCGAAAGGGTGGAGGCCATGGACATACAACCAGACCCACCTGACTGTTTGGCATCCGAATCGATGCAACCCACCTACATGGTAACTGGACTCCAGATCCGGATGGAAAAACGCAGACTAGAACCCGGCCTTCATAACATAAGGGTTAAACGACAAAGAACCCATCCCGCCAAATTAAGATCAGTTCAAAAAGCTATAGCAAAAGCCCGAAGAAGGAAGATCTCTCAGCCGAAAGACCCGACCAGATCCACATTTCTTCAAATGCTACGAACTAGTCACAGCACCTCAAGGTTCTACATCCAGGATCACCCACCCAAGCCTGCTCTGAGTGAGGTCTCCTTTCCAGTGTTGGATAAAGAAATTAGGCCCCTTGATCAAACGGAGGAGGTTGCGGTGGAGCAACCCCTCCGACCCCAATGAGTATTATATGCTGGAACTGTCGGGGAATAGGGCAAGCCCCGACAGTTCGAGCTCTAAAGGAGCTCATCCGTATCCATAGGCCCGAAGTAGTTCTTCTTATAGAAACCAAAGCTAAAGAAACTAACATGGGGAAGTTAGCAACAAAACTCCATTTTGACGAGGTATTCAGTCGTGAGCCTAGGGCGACAGCCGGGGGTCTAGGGATCATGTGGAAAAATTCATGGCAGCTAGAGATTCTTAACGAAGCTGATAATATCATTCAAGTCAAAGTGAAATCTAGCAGTAACAAGCAGAGTTGGGCTCTTTCTTTAGTCTATGGCCCTTCTATAGCCGGGCTCAGGTACCAGTTCTGGGAGACAATCAAGGGACTTCCTCCCATTAATGCTCGACACCTCTGGGTGGGCGATTTCAACAAGATCTTACAAACTTCTGAGAAAGATGGAGGAAAGGAAAAAAATCCAAAGCAGATTGAAGCCTTCAGAGCCTTTGTTCAGGCCCAACAACTCATGGATTTGGGCTACCACGGCAACCCTTTTTCTTGGACCAATAAGCGGGCCGGAAAAGCAAGCATTAGGGAAAGACTAGACCGTGCCCTTGGCACCACTGAATGGCGTCAAGAATTTGAAAATGCAACAGTCACTCATCTTCCTATTATTGGCTCTGATCATTGCCCTCTCAAAGTCACGCTTGATCCGTCTATAGCGCGTCGGAAGCATCAATTTAAATTTGAGGCCATGTGGACCACCCATGAACAAAGTCAACAAGTTATTGACAAAGCTTGGCAGTTCGAATGCAAAGGATCAGATATGTTTAAGGTGTGTCAACGAGTTCGTCGATGCAGAGAGGAATTGAGGACTTGGAATAGAATCGAATTTGGCGATATTCATAAGCGAAAGAGAAGGTTTATGGAACAAATTGAGGATCTTCAGCATAAAGAACAAACTATCACCACTCGGGCTGAAGAAGAATCACTGCAACGAGAGTTGGATCTTACCCTGAAATAAGAGGAAATTTTTTGGGCCCAAAAATCCCGAGTTAATGGCTGCGCGAAGGAGACCGAAACACCAAATTCTTTCATCTCTCCACAATTTAGCGCCGACACTTCAATAGGATCGAGAGCATCACTAATGAGCAAGGGGAAAATTTCATCAAACCAGCTGAAATTGACGGGTGTATTTTGGCTCATTTTACTAAGTTATTCACTTCATCTAACTTTTTAAACTCTCATGAGGTTTTTAATGATTTTCCAACTACAGTCACAGATCAAATGAACGTTGATTTATGTCGTGATCTAACTGATGAGGAGATAAAGATTGCTGTCTTCCAAATAGGGCCCACAAAAGCTCCAAGCCCAGACGGTATGCCAGCCTTATTTTACCAACACTACTGGGACACAGTAGGCCCGCAGGTAACTCAAGCAGCCCAAAGCTTTTTAAAACAAGGATTCATTCTCAGGCAAGTAAATTTTACTCATATCGTTTTGAGTCCAAAAGTGTCAAACCCTCAAAACATAGGTAAGTTGCGACCTATTAGCCTTTGCAATGTGCTGTACAAAATTTTTGCTAAGATTTTGGTGAACCGCATGAAAAATATTATGGAGTGCATTGTTCACCCGTCCCAAAGTGCCTTCATTCCAGGGAGGAGCATTCAAGAGAATATTTTTATTACTCATGAAATGCTCCATCACATGAAAATTCAATCTAAGAAGACAAAATGGAACATGGCAATTAAACTTGATATGAACAAAGCCTATGATCGGTTGGAATGGGGATTTATTGAGCTAGTCATGCACAAAAGTGGTTTTTGTGATAAATGGGTCCAGCTAATTATGCAGTGCATAACGACTGTCAACTATTCTATCCTTATTAACAGGCAAGCTAAAGGGTACATTTCACCAACCAGGGGGCTCAGACAAGGGGACCCCCTATCCCCTCATATTTGTATATTGGCCTCTAACTTTTTCTCCCATATGATTGATAGGGCCAAAAGCCAAGGGGCCATTTCTGGCATCTCAGTTAGGCGATCGAGCCCGACTATCACTCATAGTTTTTTCGCTGACGATAGCATTCTTTTTTGCAAGGCCACCCCTCAAGAAGCAGGCAATGTTAAGGAGCTTATCAATGAATTCAGAAGGATATTTGGACAACAAATCAACTCCAACAAATCAGGCCTCATATTTAGCAAGCACACTCCGGACAAGATCCAAAGGATGATCAGCAGAATTATGAAAATCAAGGCTTTAAAAGGTGTTGGGATGTATCTTGGACTTCCATCTGTGTTTGGGAAGTCTAAGACAAACCTCTTCTCCACCATCAAGGATCGAGTGATGAGTAGGCTCCAAAGTTGGAAAGGGAAATACCTAAACAAAGCTGGGAGACACGTACTTATCAAAGCAGTGGCGCAATCCATCCCCGCATATGCCATGGGATGCTTTAAGTTGCCCATCAAACTATGTAGGGACATCAACTCCGCAGTGGCAAATTTTTGGTGGGGCCAAGATCACACTAGGCGCAAGATCCATTGGATTAACTGGGCGACAATGTGCGAGAACAAAGCTGGTGGAGGCGGAGGATTTCGAGACTTGGTCTCTTTTAATAATGCTCTGCTAGCTAAACAAGGGTGGAATCTCATTAAGAACCCGAACTCTCTTTGGGGACGGCTTGTAAAAAGTATCTATTTTCCCCAGGGATCCTTCCTCTCAGCTAAACTGGGGGCCCGACCTTCATGGGCCTGGAGAAGCATCTTAGTCGGGCGTGAGGCGCTCAATCTGGGTTTAAGGTGGAATCTAGGTAATGGGAACTGCATAGATCCTTGGAAGGATGCTTGGGTTCCTACCCTGCCTACCTTTTGAGTGGCTTCTCACAAACCTTCCCCATGTCAATGGAACACAGCTACAGACTTCATAAATTTGGAGGTCGGGGATTGGTATTGGGATAGACTAGCGCTTGGGTTCACCCAAGAGGAAATTAAGGAGATCACAAAAATCCAATTTAGCAAACAAAATGGCAGTGATGAGTTAGTTTGGCACTTTGAGAAGACAGGGATATTCTCGGTTCGTTCGGCTTATCATGCACTCCGAACACAAAGCTTCGCCAAGAAGGGAGGGGAACCTAGCTC
This sequence comes from Tetracentron sinense, assembly GCA_015143295.1. Classification (NCBI taxonomy): domain Eukaryota; kingdom Viridiplantae; phylum Streptophyta; class Magnoliopsida; order Trochodendrales; family Trochodendraceae; genus Tetracentron; species Tetracentron sinense. The sequence continues at coordinate 33,779,036 of CM026570.1, read as the reverse complement.
TTCCAACACTCTCTCCCTTGGGGATCCTCTCTCTCTCTTAGGACATACCAAAGCCACAATCGGTCGTTGAGGGATTGGTGGAAGTTTTGGGTGAATATGAAACTAGATGCTAATGAGAAAGGCGCCTACCTTACTCGGTGCGCAACTATAATCTGGACCTTGTGGAAAGCATGTAATGGAAGAATATTTCAGGAATCCCCCCCCAATCCAGTGCAAATCATCCAAGCAGCAGAAAAGCTTGCTGGGGAGTGCCTTCAGGTGCTAGAGCTCAAGGCTAAGAACCCTCTGATAGATCAACTCACCTCCTCCTCTTCATGCCACTACCGTTCCCCACCTCATTTGGGTGAGGATTCACACGGACGGAGCCTTCATCTCCGGGAATCAACTTGCGGGCGTTGGTGCCATAGTCAGAGATCACAGAGGGACAATTACTCAGGGCATCATCCAAGGGCTGCCCGGTGGATCAGCATTGATCGCTGAAGCCGAAGCACTTCAGCTTGCAACATCCCTTGCTGTCACGAAAGGTTGGAGGAAAGTGGAATTTGACTCTGATTGTGAAGCTCTTGTAAAGCTTGCCCAGCATCCAAGCAACAAGGAACCTGCTGAAATCTCGGCTTCTATGGGAGACATTCGCAAAGACCTCCAACGCATTCTTCACCACGTTGTATTTCATCTCCCCAAGCAATCCAACACCTTTGTGCATAAGCTGGCTGTGAACGCATAAATTTACCGCCTTTCCTCCCCTCTCAACTCTAAGTGTCGAGATAAAGGTCCGAGAGTAGAGGAATAACGCTAAATTTATTCTAAGAGTCGCCACCTACTTAGGGGAAGTAGGATCCCGAGATAATCCAAATAAGGGGGTCTACGGTCCAAAATAGTCTAGGTAAGGGATCCCTTTAGGTCCTGGGGAAGGGGTTAGGCACCCCAGGACCTCCATCCGATGACGGTAACCTACTCATTAGGTCTAAATCAAACATAAAAAAAAATCACTTAACATTTCCTAAAATTTATTAGTTTTGCTAATCGAAATCAACAAGGGGGTGTAAAAAAGTTTATTTTGGTTGGGGTCGAACCCTGATTGGGCTGCCTACTTATCCGGTTAGTCGGAATCAGACCCTCATAGTAGTTCGGGGTCCGTGACTGTTTTTATACTCGTTTCGGAGTGTGATCACTTCCAACTCGTGTTTGAGTTGGGGAGGGGAAATGGGACTGAGATCTATGAATCTCACTCTGGGAGATGGCCGCGTAGCTAGGTGCTCGTGGGGGAGCTCTAGGGGGCGTTCATTTATTAGGGTAAGTCTTTTTTATATTTTGTGGGTTTTTAAATGTTTTTGTTATTTTGTATTTTTTTTGATTTTTTTTCTTTTTGTATTTTAATTTTAGCAAGTTTTAACTAGTCAAGGCTATCCTAAGTGCCCAAGGTAGGCAAAAGGAAAATAAAGTCTAAATGATTTTAATTATCTTAAAGGCAAAGAGCAGGGCGGATCGAGCGGCCTTAAACCAAAAGAGGCTATGGTTTAAATACGGACCCTGCTCTAGGTCCCAAGGGAGGATAGACCAGTACCTTTAATTTATTTTAATCTTTTTTTATGTTTTTTATTTTTTTTTTATTTTTTTATAAAGCTAACTAACGAGGTGGGCCAATTATTTAGGGTAAAAAAGGAAAACTATCTAAGTGCCCAATGTAGGCAAAATAGGAAAAGAAAAATCGCGGCCTATCCCTATTGCACACACATGGATAATACATACACACAACAAAGTAAATGGGTCCCAAGAGAAAGTTAATGGGCCAAGGCCCATTGACCACTAATGGTCAATTGGCTTTGGTCCACTATCATTCTAAGGCCTCAAGAGGTAAGCCCAAAAGTTGGAAAATGATTCTAAAGGGACTTCCAACTTGCTAGTTACGGCCCAATCCAAAAGGCCCAGAAGATTCAAATCTTAACATCCCTCTTTAATTTGATCTAACATGCCAAACAGATATATAAATAAACGAGAAAGATACATACCTACGTGCGGTTGATGGAGGCTGATAGAAAATGATGTTGGTGTCGCTGCTGCTCCGGGGAAACGAAAATGGCGAAAACAAGTCACTCAGTCTCACCGTCACTCGACCCACAGAACAATGGGCCTAATAAAGGGAAGAAAAAAATAGAAAAAATAATAAAGGCTGAAAACCGAGATCCACAGAGACCAGTGATACGGTCGGATCTTTCCCCTGAGGACTGAGAAAAGAAAAGAAAAAGAAGAAGAAAAAAAAAAAAAAAAAAAAAAAAAAAACAAAAATCAAATAATAGAAAACGTATATACATGATGAAATGGATCAAAGCTTATAAATCTAGATCAAGAGATCTAGATTTATAAATCTGAATTTGGATTAATATCAATCTAAACAGAGAGAGATCGACCAAAATGATGATGGAATCAGAAGAGAGAAACAATTTGAACGATGAACTGGGAATTACCTGAGGACTGAGCTGCCAGAAAGGAATAAACGATGCGGTATGGTGAACCAGAAGTGAGGTACTCTTGCTTTCGAGAATTGCCGGATTGAGAAGATCACCGGACTGGTATGAAGCTGCCGGAAGTCAGGCTTGATTGGAAAAAAAAAAAAAAAAAAAAAATCACAACCGAACAAATGAATAATAAAAATAAAATAAGTCTGAATCTAGATAAAAAACGAGGAGAGGGATACGGGAGACCACCTGCGGTGCTAAAAGAGGATTGGCCGGAAAATATCGATCCACTAGATCAATGCTGAAATCGCCGGTCGGGGAAGATGGACGACTCGAGGATGAGGCTTGGCACCGGAGATGGGGATTACCGTTGCAAATGGTTTCCGAGGCGATCTAGATCTGAGAGAGCAAGAAACGATGAGCTGTAGCCGCCGGATAAGAACCAGTGATGATCGGCGTAGAGGAGCTCCCGATAGATGCTAGCCTGCAACTCGCCCGAAGAATGGATCGCCGGAGACGAGGTGCTGGTCGAAGAAAGTTTTCTACAGCAGGTAAGATTCCCAAAAGAAGATAAATCGGACGACAGAGAAGAGAAATTCTAGATCTAGATCTAGAAATTCTAGATCTAGATCTAAGAATTCTAAATAAGAAAGAATTAGATCAAACAAAGGAGAAAATCAAAAGAGATAAGGGTTCTTACCTGATGAACGATGAATCGAGAGAACAGGGATCTGGCCGGAGGAGATGGAGTGAACTCAGGTGATATACTGTAGTCAGGAGGACTGGAACTCAAAGATGACGAGGTTAGAATGAATCTCGCCGTTGATTTCCACGAGAAGATCGAGCCTTCGCCGGCGACGATGGTGGTTGATGTGAAGCTGCTGCCGACGAGAAGAGAAAAAAAAAGGGAGAGAAATGAGGCTGCTGCTCTCACGCCAAAGAAATTGGGGTTTTGAATACCCCAGTCTTGATTTTATATAATGGGTATGGGCTCTTGGGCTTTAGAAGACCCTGGATTGAATTTGGGTTTGGTTTTTAGGAATTGGATGGGGTTTGGTCTTGGTCTTGGACTTGGACCTGAGGCCTTTCTCCAACTCTCTCAATCTCTCTCTCTCTCTTGAGACCAAACAAATAATCAAAACAAAATGAAACATGAATTAAAGAAATATATAAAAATAATTAAATTAAATTAGAAAACGAATTTTAGGGGTGTAAAAAATGGGGTGTTCACACTGGCAAGGCATAGTTTGGGGCTTAGTCTAGAGAGAAATTTCCAACCCCAATGGCTTGAACCTTGGCACTGCAGATCCATTTTGGCAGCCAGGACCCCTCAAGCCGCTCCTGTATTGGTTTGATGTTCTTTGTATCTTCTACCAAAAAAAAAAAAAAAAAACAACTACAAGAGTAATGTACTTAGCTTTTAGAAAAAAATATTGGCAAAGTTATGTTTTAATTGGAAAAATAATTCTCTTCTCATACGAGGGGGAGTGGGGGCGTCTCGTACCCTTAAAACTTGTTATGTATCCAATTTAACTCCCTTTAATTCTAGTTAAGATTCACTAATTTTAAGATTAAAAAATTTAATTTGTTTTTAGAAAAAATATAACAAATTTAACCACAAAGATTAAAACTTCTTAATTGAACAATTAAGAATTCAATGATAGTTAGAGGGGCCTTTTTAAGTGCTATACGTCTCACTCTCCTCTTCATACAAGGACAGGATTATTCTTCTCAAGAAAAAAAAAAAAAGAAAAAAAGAAAGGAAAATGCCAGTTATTAAGAGTTTGGGGTCATTAGTATTATTTTATTTTAAGAAGTAAAAAATGCGAATATGTCTACGGCTTATATTCCCCCACACAAGTCACTAGCCTACGTAATCAATGCAATAGAAAATACGAATCTCATCTTTTTCTCTTGCTGCATACACATGACACATTTCTGATTGTCGGAGATTATATATTTATTTATTTGAGACGTATTCTTCTCTGGTTGTAACCGGTTTTGCCAAAACCGGTTACACCCCTGAGGTGGCCACTTGTCCCTTTTGACATCTCTTGATTGTAGTTAAGATTCACTCAACCTAGGGTTCACCCACCTATCCTTTGTTTTTAGAAAAAAATAATAACATTTTTTTTTAACCGTGATTAAAATTCACCAACTCTTAAGGTTAATTTTTTAAAATATTTTTTCTAAAAACCAAAGATAGATGGGTGAATGGGTAGGTAAATCTTAACTACAATTAAGGGATTTAAGAAGTGACCGGCGGAGACACGGGGTGTAACAGATTTTGCCAAAAACCGGTTACAACTGGAGAAGATTACGAGTCTATGTATTTATATCGAGGCAAAAGATTTTTATATTTACTTCTTAGTTCTTTTGTGACATGGGATCTTCTGCGGTTGGGGATGGCGAGAGACCGCCAACAGGCTTCGGTCTCTGGTAGATTTCAAGGAGGTGGTCTCGGGCTACCACAAAAAAGGGGACATGTGGTGTGAAAAAGGGGAGAAGTGATTTTATTTTCTCCCCATGATTTTGACTTTTCACCACTTGATATCTCTCTCCCTTTATTTCACCATTTTATCATCATGTGTCAAATAATGTGTGGAAGAGTCAAAATCATGGAACCCGTGAAATCTAGGGATGGCTTCATCCCAACGCTCAAATCTAGGAGTGACAATTGAGCGATCACAACAAATTTCAATTGAATTCGTAGCACAAGTGAATTGGGTAAGGAAAAAGCCAAAGATTCAAATCAGAGGAGTGCTAGCCCCAGTCGCATTTACCCCAAAATTTTCCTCAGACGCAAGATTGGGGCTAACATGTGGACATTCATATTTTAACAATTAAAAAAAGGGAAATAGATAATGTATCCAAGAAATCCATTCTAAAACCTAAGGATCCACTTTATTGGTGGATGCCCTCTTCTTAAATACTCACCAACTGTGGTGAGTATTTAAGAAGGGGGCATCCACCAATAAGGTGATGCATTAGGTTTGGAAATGAATTCTATGGGTACGCCTATCACTACTCTTAAAAAAACCAAAATAAGAGAATCTTTGACAATTGTAACCACCCAAAATCAGAGAATCTCTTGAATTCATTGCAATTGGCAGTGATCCTATCTCCAATCGGGCTTATTTTGGGAGTCAAAGTACGGGTAGGTATCTCAATTGACTCGAGATCCTCTAGGTTATAACCTCGAGCCGACCCGTGCACTAGTTTCTAGACAATGATAAAATGCATGGTGAACTTTAAAAAGAAAGGGAAGTAATTTAAAACTTTTGATAGTACTACCAAGAGCTGGACCGTTGAATTTAAGATCTAATGGTGTCAAGGGCATCATTTAAAGGACTCGTAGATATGGCACCATTGGATGGAGGGCCGGCCGGCCATCCATAAAGTTGATGGCTTTATGGACGGGTCGGCCCTGCCTTCAATACACGAATCGTCGAGCTATAGGAATTAGTGATCGGTCATAACTGTGAGTAAAACTATTTTTTTTCCTTATTCGTTTCATCCTTGCAGTGTATCCGACGACCAGCATCTCTGATTTGTCGGCAGTGGATATGGCATTCTACAAGCTTTTCCTTAATTCCCAAAGCAAAATCCCTTAGAAATCCTAGGATTCCCTCTTCTCTCCTTCAAAAATAGGGTTAGAACACTTTGGAAATGTTAAACCCTCGAAATGAAAGATTTTGGAGAGAGTTGGGAAGGTGAATGAGAAATGGATTTTCACATATGGATGGTTACGTGGCATCTCTAACTGAAAAGAAGAAAGGGTCAAAGTCGTTAAAGCCTTTGAAGTGTGACATGTAAGCAAATCAAATTCTGGCTTGTAGTAGTATATAATAAGGTGAGTAAAGTTATTTCACAGCTTGAAATATTTGCTTGATTGTTTAGACTAACCACTATCTTGGCTTTCAAATCACATTCATTGAGGCAATCACCATAAACACTTGAATTAGGTCGTCATGTCTCAAAGCATCGCAAACTTTTTGTTATTGAGTCGCATCTCTATCTCTCAATGCCCTTCTGCTAAAATGAAACACAGAAGAAGAAATGAAGATTAGTAATGAAGAAACACAGAATAAGAAATCAGGCGTAATTTTTTGTTGTAAAATAAAGCTTTTGTTGTCAACGACGGCAGAGAACTTACCGTAGGGATAGATGGAAAGAGAGGAAAAAAGAGACAGAGATCAGGTAAGAAATAAATGTAACAAATGAAGAGAAAGAGAAATCCCCAATTTGCATCATTCGTTTCTCATCTTATGAGTTCTTAACATATAATATCATTTTCTTTATTTCGTCATGAACACCAACTCCTTCAAGACCTTCAATGTTTTAAATTAAATGAGGGGATGATGGGAGAGAGAACTTAAAATAAGGAGAGAAAGATTTCAGAGAGAGTAGGGGAGGTGAATGGGAAATGAATTTTCACATAGGGAGGGTTACGTGGCATCTCAAACTGAAAAAAAAAGTGTCAAAGTCGTTAAAGCCTTTAAAGTGGGACACGTAAGTAAATGAAATCTTGACTTGTAGTAATATATAATAGGGCGAGTAAAGTTATTTCACAGCTAGAAATATTTGCTTGAGTGTTTAGAGTTTAAAACACTGCATTGGCTTTCAAATCACTTTTATGGAGGCTATCATCATGAACACCCGAATTGGGTCGTCATGTCTCAGAGTATTGTAAACTTTCCTCTCTATATCTCAACGCCCTTCTACTAAAATGAAACATAGGAGAAGAAATGAAGATCAATAATGAAGAAACATGGAATAAGAAATCAGGAGTGTAATAAAAAATTGTAATAATAAAGTTTTTGCAGCCAACGATGGCAGAGAACTCACCGTAGGGATAAATGGAAAGAGAGAAAAAAAATGAAAGAGATCTGGGAAGAAATAAATGTAACGAATGGAGAGAAAGAGAAATCCCCAATTTGCATCCTCCGTTTCTCAACTTCTGAGTTCTTAATATCTAATATCATTTTCCTTATTTCGTCATGAGCACCAAGTCCTTCTAGACCTTCAATGTGTCAAATTAAATGAGGGGATGAATGAGGAGAGAGAAATTAAAATGGGGAGAGAAAGATTTCAGAGAGAGTAGGGAAGGTAAATGGGAAAGGGATTTTCACATATGGAGGGTTATGTGGCATCCCTAACTGGAAAGAAAAATGGTCAAAGTCATTATAGCCTTTAAAGTGTGATACGTAAGCAAATCAAATTCTGGCTTGTAGTAATAAATATAATAAGGCGAGTAAAGTAATCATCATAAACACATGTATTGAGTCGTCATGTCTGAGAGCATTGCAAACTTTCCATATCTCAACGCCCTTTTGCTAAAATTTTTTGTTGCCAAAGAACGTAGATAACTCACCGTAGGGATAAATGGAAAGAGAGGAAAAAGGTGAAAGAGATCTGGGAAGAAATAAATGTAACAGATTGAGAGAAAGAGAAATCCCCAATTTGCATCGTTCATTTTCTATCTTCTAAGTTCTTAACATGTAATATCACTTTCCTTATTTCGTCATGAACACCAAGTCCTTCAAGAACTTCAATGTGTCAAATTAAATGAGAGGATGAACGGGGAGACAAAAATTAAAATGGGGAATATGACGAAGGAGGGAGAGGGAGGAGGAGGTGGAGGTGGTGGGGAGGGGTAAGATGGGAAGAAAGGTTGGGGATTTGAAGATGGGGGCTGTGTGGGAGGGGAGGAATCGAGAGGGAAGAAGGGTTCATGGAGAATCCGACGATCGTGGGTCAGAATGGGGGTGCACGTTAAGTGGTGGGGTATACATGATAAGAAGAAGAGGAGGATGAAGAGGAAGAAGGCAGGCATTGTGGTTTTGAATTCAGCTTTCAGGATCACAGGATGAATGACAGAGATTAGAGTACAAACAGTGCTATTGAGAGAGAGAGAGAGAGAGAGAGAGAGAGAGAGAGGCTCCGTTGAAGAATCTGAGGAAGGTAAGATGTCAGAGAGTGTCTGACTAGAGAGAGAGAGAGAGAATTAGGGGTTAGTGAGGGAAAGATGAACGTGTCCCGGAGTGTGAAAAGTTCGAAGGAAAAAGTAGGGCCGGGTTTGTTTGGATTCACATTTCTAAGAAGAGAAGGAGTGCTCTTTAGGAAACTTTGTAAAAAACATAACATTTGAAAAAAAGTTAAAAAGTTGCCTTCCCGACAAAAGTTTTATTGGTAGCTTCCTAAAAAATATTTGAACAATATTAGGTCCACTTATTGGTTGTCCACTATCAGTTAGTTTTTATTACTTTTATATAAAAAAGACAAAAAGTCGTAAAAATGTGGTATCTACAATTTTTTTTTTTGGTCTAAGGTAACAATACCACAAGGCAAAGCTATAAGTAATAGAAGGGAAACACACACTATCACACACACACACAAAGCCACATGCAAACCACTAAGCCCATGAAGAATCAACCCACAGGTATCTCAAAACAGGTACCAACCGTTTGAGGGCCATGAAACTTTATGAGCTATAATGTGTAGAGCCCCGGACTTTTTCATGCTTAATGCATGGTACTTTCGTAGCTAATTTACTTTAATGTATTACAATTAATGAATAAGAAAGAAATTGAAAATTCTGAAATGTTAGAAATGTTCATTTTCAAAGTACGAACCCAACGTAAGTTGAAAATCAAAATCGGACGAACGAGTCAAAAGATATGGCCAAAACAGTTTGGACCTGCAGACCACCGATCGCTCGGTCCATGGAGCGATCAATCGGTCCAAAACCGATCGATCGGAGGCTATCGACTGGTGGAAAATTGTGTATGGGGAAATTTTTTAGAGAGCTGATTTTTGACCGAGAGCTCGGTCAATACACCGATCGCTCGGTAGGCAACCGATCGATCGGTCATAACCACCGATCGCTCGGTACTCGCGTTTTAACAGAAAATTTAGTAAGGGTGTTTTAGTCTTTTGGGCGGTTTACTCTTACTTGAAGAGTCTTGTCCGAGCCTTTAGGGCTTATTTTACAACACTTAGAAGATTGAGAGCTAAGGAGAGGAGAAGAAGGCGATTCCTAACCTAGGGTTTGATTTTGGAGGAGAAATCAAAGGGTTGTGAACCCACACTCACCTCAAGTCCGTTTTTCTTCAAGATCTCGACTCAAGCTCGTGTGGAGCACTCTCCTCAAGCTAGGGCAGCAACTCACGTGCGTTTTGGAAGGGAGTTTCTTCCCTCATTGATCAAGGTCGGTACTTCTTGCTACGCTCCTAGTTATAGCTCCTCTTTTCCTTTATTTTCTTCTTGTTTTCCTTCATTTATATATGTGCTATGAGATGGGTTGTATGAATGGTGAATGGAGATGGATGTTGGCGAATGGATGCTGTGTGGATGATGTGATAAATGAATGGGGAAGGGCATTGTACAAATAATAAACATACAAGTGTGATGTGAGCATAACCCACCTAGAAAAGCATGATTTAGGTTAAGTAAATAATGAACACACCCTATGTTTGATGAAATGCCAAGGTGAATAAAAGGAATAATAAATTAAGAAAGTGTGTGCTTAAGGTTTATGAAAATTGCTAGGGTTATGATAGTGTGTTTTCGCGCTTTCCCAAAATTGTTTAATTCATTACTTGTTTAAATGGTGATGTGCAATGTATGGTGAAATCCCCAAATGTCATATTTAATTTCCATGGTAAATATGCACACGATTACATGAGCACGACATGAAATGACGTGATTTACCGATGTTTTCAAGGACGAGATGTAGAGGTGGGGCATATCCTATGATATGTTTCACTTTGCTTTTAGCAAGGACAAGACAATCACGCATTGCATAGGGAAGGGTCTCCCATCCCCTCGTATGACACACATGGCATGACATTGTATGACACGCATAGCATGGCATCGCATGACACGCATAGCATAGCATGGCATGACACGCATGGATGCTAGTTGCGACGGGCTATGAACGACAACTAGGCATATCATTCCGCATATAGGATACTAGTTGCGACGGACTATGAACGGCAACTAGGCATACTCATCCGCATATAGGGTACTAGTTGAGACGGACTATGAACGGGAACTAGGCATATCATCTAGTGTACAGGGTACTAGTTGCGACGGACTATGAACGGCAACTAGGCATGTGAACATGTTTAAATTATGAGCAAGCACGCATGACATGCATGATACGACATAATACGATGAGACAAGACATACATGACAAGTTTTCGAGCATAAAAAGGGTAATTTCAGTCAAGTTAAGTGCACAAGATTTCAAGCGTTTTACCGGCTTTTATGAATGCAAACATGATAATATATACTGCTTTACTTCATTGTTATGATATGAATCATTCCTGCTTTATATGTGTGAATTGTTTCCTGCTTTATGTATGCTATCTGTATGCTATGACTGTTGGTTAGTGCTTAGTACCCGCTGAGTATTCCATGCTCAGCCGTACTTCTTATGTCGGCAGGTGATGGCGGAGCGACTGCTCCATTCGATGTCTGTACTCCGAGCCCTTGGGTGGAGGAGGAGTACGTCGAGGAACCTTTGGAAGAACCTCCAGTGGAGGGCTACCATTAGGTGGTCGTAGATTCTGAGTGATATAGTTGTGGGTGAGCTGAGAGATATATCCATGTATTTTGGTGGGCATGTCCGCACTTACTTCTTTTGGTTTTTTTTTTTGTATAAACTTGGATTCATATATATACATACATAGAGGTTGTTAGTCTTCCGCTGTGATATTTTAGAGTATGTTTCCGCTGTTTTCTCCTCTATTGTATATGCTCTGTGAGTTTTTGTAGGATGGTTGTCAAGCAAGTCATGATTAGTCGTCCAAGATTCACTCTAACTCCTAGGGTGGGTTTCGGGTCGCGACATAATGGGTGGTAGTAATCTACTGAGGTGGGACTAAACACAATTGGTTTTTTTGGTCTAAGGTAACAATACCACAAGGCAAAGCTACAGGTAATAGATGGGAAACACACACCACTCACACACACACATACACAAAGCCACATGCAAACCACTAAGCCCATGAAGAATCAACACACCTTGGTAGATTACTACCACCCACTATAGCTCATAAAGTTCCATGGCCCTCAAATGGTTGGTACCAGTTTTGAGGTACCTGTGGGTTGATTCTTCATGGGCTTAATGGTTTGCATGTGGCTTTGTGTGTGTGTGTGAGTGGTGTGTGTTTCCCTTCTATTACCTGTAGCTTTGCCTTGTGGTATTGTTACCTTAGACCAAAAAACTGAAACGTGGTATCTACTGATTTTTGAATTTTTAAAGCTAAAAATAAGTAAAAGTCAATTTAAAATTTTACCCAAACACAATTTAAGTATACCTGATTTACAAACATTTACCTTTTAGCCTCTGACGTGAGTGGTAGGGGTGTGCCTTCTTCCATGGAGGAGGTCTAGGATCTAATACACTCCTAATTTAGGTAAATTATATCTCTCATTCTAAAAAAAAACCAGATAATAAAATTAATAATTCTGTGTTGGGATACAACTTACAAGTGGACCGAAACAATTTCATCCTCGTTCTCACATAGCCGACCCTTCAACTCCCATTAACTCGGGTTAATTTTTTTTAATCTTTTAATTATTTTTTTAAAAAGATTATTTTTCTAAATACCAAGGGTATATATATGGGTAAACCTTAAGGGTTGATGAATCGTAACCATAGTTAAATGGGGTTAAAAGGGGGACACATGACAAGAAAATGGGAGCCGTGACACCCCTTCTCGCGTCACCGGCCGAGGAGGTGATTATTATTATTATTTTTTTCATACCATCACATTTTTTATGAATTTTTTTTGTCAGTTCACTTGTGTTCCTCACCCCCAACTGCAAGTCAAATGTTTTATTATTTAAAAAAAAGAGTGCAAGACCCGCTGAATTCAAACTTTTCTAATCTCTCCTGGTTGGTGTTAATACTTAAAATTACTATCCTTAGATTTAAAAAGAAAAAATTTAACTACATGAACTCTGGTTTAAGAGATAACCTTTTTTTTTTCGAAGAACACTACAAAATATGCTTTATTACAACTACAAGAGTAATGTACTTAGTTTTTAGAAAAAATATTGGCAAAGTTAAGTTTTAATTGGGAGTGGGGCGTCTCGTACCCTTAAAACTTGTTATGTGTCCAATTTAACTCCCTTTATTTCTAGTTAAGATTTACTAATTTTAAGGTTAAAGAATTTAATTTGTTTTTAGAAAAAATAAAAAAAAATTAACCACAAAGATTAAAACTTCTTAATTGAACAATTAAGAATTCAATGATAGTTAGAGGGGCTTTTTAAGTGCTAGAAGTCTCACTCTCCTCTTCATACAAGGACAGGATTATTCTTCTCAAGAAAAAAAAAAAAGAAAAGGAAAATGCTAGTTATTAAGAGTTTGGGGGTCATTAGTATATTTATTTTAAGAAGTAAAAATATGAAAATTCGAATATGTTTAGCATTCGTAAGCTTCACTACGGCTTATATTCCCCCACTCAAGTCACTAGGCTACGTAATCAATGCAATAGAAAATGCGAATCTCATCGCTTTCTCTTGCTGCATACACATGACACATTTCTGTTTGTCGGAGACTATTTATTTATTTATTTGAGACGTATTCTTCTCTGGTTGTAACCGGTTTTGTCAAAACCGGTTACGCCCCTAAGGTGGCCACTTGACCCTTTTGACATCTCTTAATTGTAGTTAAGATTCACTCAACCTAGGTTCACCTACCTATCCTTCGGTTTTAGAAAAAAAATTATAATTTTTTTTAACCGTGATTAAAATTCACCAACTCCTAAGGTTAATTTTTAAAAATATTTTTCCAAAAAGCCAAAGATAGATGGGTGAATGGGTAGGTAAATCTTAACTACAATTAAGGGATTTAAGAAGTGACCCATGGAGACCGCACGGGGTGTAACAGATTTTGCCAAAAACCGGTTACAACTGGAGAAGATTACAAGTCTATTTATTTATATCGATGCAAAAGATTTTTATATTTACTTCTTAGTTCTTTTGTGACATGGGATCTTCTGCGGTTGGGGATGGCAAGAGATCGCCAGCAGGCATTGGTCTCTGGTAGATGTCAAGGAGGTGGTCTCGGGCTACCACAAAAAATGGGACATGTGGCGTGAAAAAGGGGAGAAGTTATTCTATTTTCTCCCCATGATTTTGACTCTTCACCACTTGATATATCTCCCCCTTTATTTCACCATTTTATCATCATGTGTCAAATAATGTGTGAATGAGTCAAAATCATGGAGCCTGTAAAATCTAGGGATGACTTCATCCCCACACTCAAATCTAAGAGTGGCAATGGAGTGATCACAACAAATTTCAATTGAATTTGTAGCACAAGTGGATTGGATAAGGAAAAAGGCAAAGATTCAACTTAGAGGAGTGCTAGCCCTAGCCGCATTTACTCCAAATTTTTCATCAGACGCAAGATTGGGGCTAACACGTGGACATTCATATTTTAACAATTAAAAAAAGAAAAATAGTTAACGTACCCATGAAATCTATTTCAAAACCTAAGGCACCACCTCATTGGTGGATGCCGCCCTTCTTAAATACTCTCGTGAGTATTAAAACTTTTGATAGTACTACCAAGAGCTGGACCGTTGAATTTAAGATCTAATGGTGTCAAGGGGCATCATTTAAAGTTCTTGTAGACATGGCACCATTGGATCCATAAAGCCATCAAAGCCGGCACATTTTGATGACTCTATGGACGGATTGCCCTGCCTTCAATACAAGAATCGTCGAGCTCTAGGAATTAGTGATTGATCGTTACAGTAAGTAAAACTATTTTTTTTTCCTTATTCGTTTCGTCCTCGTCGTGTATCCGGTGAGTTTCCCTCTTCTCTCCTTCAAAATAGGGTTAAAACACTTTGGAAATGTTAAACCCTCGAAAAGTTTTAGGGGGTTTAAAACCCTAAAATTCGGGTCCTAGGCCTTTTAAAACTTTACTAGGTGACATCGTTCGAACGGATATATTTTTGTTCGAACAGATGGGAAATCTGTTTGAATGGATCTCACAGATATCTTGTTTTTTTTTTTTTCCCTATGCTGTATCGACCATAACTTTTGACTGACTTATCGGATTTAGGCGATTCAACTTGCGTTGGACTTGAACTTCAAAGGAAAACAACTTTGTATCTAATCTATATCCTAATTCTGAGTCATTAATGGTCTAAATAAGACCTAAAGTTGACTGCTACTGGAATGAAATACAGCAGACCAGTTTGTGGAAATCCAACCTTTAACTTAACTTTGAATCTAAACCTGGAAAAGTGTGAAACATGAACATCAAAGAGGGTTTCAATATCTTTCTAATAGTTCAAGAATCATTCGATTCTGATCAGCGGTGACAAAATTAAGGTTTCCTAAAGTTGAGGGTATATTAAGACATCCCTCTCTTTGATACTAAGAGTATTTTATACTCTAGGTTCCTTCATCCCAAACACCCATAAACAATACTGCCCACACTTTACAACACTCACTCACTCAACACTTAGGGTGTTGTTTAAACCCTTATTACCATTGGGAAACGCCCAAGACGATACATAGAGGCCTTGACCTCTATATAAACTATTCACTTAAGACCCTTTTAGCACTTAGGGTATTCCATACCCTTGCTTTTCCTCACTTAGAGCATCTTTATACTTTGGCTTTGAGACCCAACACACGCACATAAAACCCTCACTTGACTCACCATAAATGTAACGACCCGAAATTTTAATATAATAAAATTATGCGTTAATGAGTCTTTAATGGAGGTTAATTAGTTAATTATTTGTTAAATTGGTAAAAAAATGGGTTTTGTTCGGGATTGAATTGTACTAGTAAAATTTCAGTGTTTTTCTTCGAAAATCGTGTACAATGTGTGGATTGACTATCTGGACTATCACCTATCATTCCAGTTCTGTCGTGTATCGATTCGCAAGATCGCGGGAGTCTTAAATGTAAGAAAATCGAGAAAACCAGAAAATTTTAGATTTTCTAGAATTCAGTGAGACTCCATGATTGTTGGGGATTCTAATAGAAATCCGTACGACTGGTACCACAGCGTGCCGGTCGGTCGTGAATACGACCGTCTGTCGTTTCGGCAATTAATTATCTCATATGAAGAAACGACAACGTGTTTTGTGTCCGAAATCAGGAAATTAATGGGTTTTATAGTTTTCTTCCAGAATTACTTTTTATTGTCAAAACTTAATATTTTTCTCCAAAAATTTTACAATAGGTGTCAGACTGCCCCAATTTCAATCACCTAATGTTTCGTCAAAATCGGACTTTATGTAGTAGGGTTTCGGAGGTCATAAGTGTGGAAAAATCAGAAAATCAGTCAAAGTGGTCGAAGTGATTGACTTGGTCAACTTCACCTTTTCCACACCTTAATGGTCATGTGTTGTTGCACATGATCTCATCCCATTTTCTATATAAAAGGGGGTAACCTCCTCATTTGTGTTCATTCAAAACAGAGAACCCACTTGTTGTCCGTGGGTTTTTTAGAGAGAGAAAGTGAGGAAAGAAAAAGGAAGAGAGAAAAAGGTCTCTTCTCTTTTCCCTTATTTATGCTATATTTTTATGTGGAATGATGTGTTTAATTTATGGCGTGAATAGAAAAGGGTTGGAGACCCCTATGTGATGTGTGGAAAGGTTGAATATGAGTGGAAAATGAGTAGAGGGGTGTAGACCTTGGTCTCGGGTGTCAAAACCCTGGATTTAGGCTCACTGTGTACTGGGCAACTGATCGCCCAGCACTGGCGATTGATCGTCAGTGCTAGACTTGTATTTTTGGGTTGTGATGGTGTGGACTTCAGGTGGACCCTCGGGGAGCCTGAGTTGGGTCCCGGATGGGTTGCATTGTCACCCTGGGGTGTCGAAAAGTCTGTCTGAGTGTTGTGTAAGGGGATGGAGACATCCATTGGCTTGGAAATGTTCCCTAATGGGACGGTATGTTACTAGATTTGGTCTATGGGCGCGAGGCTCAACTGTTTCAGTTAATCAAGTGAGGCTTGAGTTAACTGGGGTTGCTTGGTGGTTAGAAAACCTAACCAGGGTTGAAGTATAGTCCTCCGTGAATGATAGTTGGGAGTGGGTGGTGTAACGACCCCAAAATCTTACAAGGCTAAAATAGGACTTTGGAATCGTCATATTACTTAAACCTGCTTAAAATCTCATGACATCCAAGGCATACTACACGAGTCTTCAAAATGAGAGTAATAAAATTCAATTATATAAACTCAACTATCTTGTACAAGTCTATGATCAACATATACAACCCACTATAAACAAAATAGTCTGATACTCACCTACAAAGACAATCTGATAAGTAACATCATCTAAGAGCCTATTACAATTCTCTTATTCAAAACAAAACATAAACTAATAGGGGTAACTATCAAAACCCCTTGCTCTCTCCCTGGAAGGCTCATCTTCTCTTCCTTCTTCAACATAAGCCTCTTTAATCCACGGTTCCGCCGTGTACTCCTACTCTAAACCTATCAAGACAAAAGTCTGGTTGAGTACAAAAATACTCGGTGTATATAAAATCCAACCAACAACATAGTATACCTGCACTTTGTTAGAACAATATCCAATAACATAATAACATAATCAGAGTGCGGAAGAACATATGCTCATATACATCATATCATCACCTTGACTCGTGTACTTGTGAGAACCTTGGACTTAGAAGACAATATACTTATGAGATGCTTATGCTTATGATACCACGTGATTGGAGATGCTTATGCTTATGCACTTATTCGGATCATACACTTATTCAGATCCCTCATTGGGTTTATTCAGAATGTCATACGTATGCCATGCTTATACTTATGAGTCTTGAACAGCTTATTTAGAACATGCACTTATTCAGATCCCTTATTGGGCTTATTCAGAATGTCATACGTATGTCATGCTTATGCTTATAGTCTTGAACAGTTTATTCAGAACATGCACTTATTCAGATCCCTCATTGGGCTTATTCAGAACATCAGGCGTATGCAATACTTATGCTTGTGGTCCACATGTGTGACTTGTGAGACTCTTATCTTAACATACATGTGCGCTTGTGCATAAGTGTCGTAATTAACATTCGAGTCGGTCAAAGGCTAAGATTCCAATCTCCCACCATGGAAATTCCACTATACTGTGTCATAGCAAATAGTTAGAGAATTCCTGGTTTGAAAGATTTTCCTCTAAGTAATGGCTTACCCGAATATCAATTACCATGCAAAATAATTAAGCATAACTTAACAAACATTCACATATAAATACCTTCTCATGATTCTTAGCATAATTCATAATTAATCTCCAACCATTCCTTAGAGTCCTATTTATACTTATCAACTCAAGTATTTCCACAAACACTTTAGGTACATACTTTATGAATACATTGCCCTTTCTCATTTCCTACATTTCGACATTCCATAATTTATCCATATAACCCAACATAATCCACATCCATACAATCATCTCATCCTCCATAATAATTTCCATCCTTCATATATTTCATCCATAATAGTTCATAGAATTCCAATTCATATTCATAAATCTATTTTCATACAAATAAACCATAATCTATATTCCATATTCTACAATCTCACCATAATCCATCCATACATTTCATCCACATTATTAAACCATATTTCCATCCATAATAGCATACTTCATACAAAATTGGGGAAAAATAAATCGAATCTCTATTTCTATTAATTCTATCATATTAACATTCATAAAACATTATAATAAAGTTGATTTGGATAGTATATCGACCTTAGGGATCCTTCCCTTGGATCCAAATCGTTCCTTAGAAGCTTTGAGGAAGATCTTCAAGCTAATCTCCTTCCTTTTTAAGCAAAACCCTTCTTCTCCAAGCCAAAACTCTCTTAGAACCCTAGGTTCTCTCTCTTTCCTTGCAAAATTAGGTTAGAAATGGATAGGGTAGTCTAAAACCTTGAAATATGGCCCCTATTTATAGCCCCAAGGGTTAAAAACCCTAAAATCCGCGTCTTTTAATGAATAGGGTCGCGTCTTGATGATCGATTGTCAATATGGACGATCGATCGTCCAAATATCCGAGGCTAAATCAATTTTCTGGGCTCCGGACGATCGATCGTCGACTTGTGACGATCGATCGTCAAAAATCTGATGAGTAGTTCAGAAAATCATATTTTGGTATTTTGATAATAACTTTTGACTCATTCATTGGATTTTGACAATTCAACTTGAGTTAGACTCATCTTTCGAAGAGGAACAACTTTGATGTTTTACAAAAATCCTAATTTTGAGTTTTTAAAGGTCTAAATGAGCTCTAAAGCTGACTGGTCTGTAATTTCAGTAGAAAAAACACTGGAAAACTTACTTTTGACTTAGCTTAGACTCAAAATCTGGAAAAATATTAAACATGAATCTTGAAAAAAAGTTCCAATACCTTTCTAATGGTTTAAGAATCACTCAATTCCGATAAACGGTGATGAAACTAGAGCTTCTTAAAGTTCAAGGTGTGTTAAGGCTTCCCTCTCTTTACAACTTTGATTAAGCCTAGATCACACCACACTAATTAGATATAAATACACACACATTAAAACATCACAAAGACTATTATACCCATAATACTTGCATTAAAATCATGAAAAATATTCAGGTCTCTACAGGTGGATTATTATCCATAGATCCTCTTTGACTAGGTCAGGAGTGGTGATGTCGTATAGTCCTCCATGACTGATAGTCGGGAGTAGGTGGATTTGATATCCATAGATCATCTTTGTCTAGGTCTATAGTGGTGGGTTATGTTAATACTCTATGACTGATAGTCGAGAGTGGGTAAAATAATATCCATAGATCCTCTTTGGCAAGGTACGTGACTGATAATCGGGAGTGGGTGGAATAATGTCCATGGATCCTCTTTGGCGAGGTACGTGACTAATTTTTAGGAGTGGGTGGAGTGTTATCTATAGATTCTCTTTGGCTAGGTCTGAAGTGGTGGTGTTATGTAGTCCTCTATGAATGATAGTCGGGAGTGGGTGGATTTGATATCCATAGATTCTCTTTGGCTAGGTCTTGGGTGGTGGGTTATGTTAGTCCTCTGTGACTGATAGTTGGGAGTAGATGGATTTGATATCCATAGATTCTCTTTGACTAGGTCAGGAGTGGTGCTGTGGTGTAATCCTTCGTGACTGATAGTCGGGAGTGGGTTGATTTGATATCTATAGATCCTCTTTGGCTAGGTTTGGAGTGGTGGGTTATGTTAGTCCTCCGTGACTGATAGTCAGGAGTGGGTTGATTTGAAATCCATAGATCCTCTTTGGCTAGGTTTAGAGTGATGGGATATGTTAGTCCTCTGTGACTGATAATCGGGAGTGGCTAGATTTGATATCTATAGATCCTCTTTGACTAGGTCAGGAGTGGTAGTGTGGTGTAATCCTCTGTGACTGATAGTCGGGAGTGGGTGGAATGATATCCATAGATCTTCTTTGACTAGGTCAGGGAAGGCAATGGTTGTATTATCTGAAAGAGATGTTGTGAGGACAAGGTTCTCACTGTGGCTAAATCAGATAGTAGTATGATCTTGTATTGAGTCTAAAGACTCAAGGTATGGTTTGAATGGGTATGAGCCCGATCGATTGATAGTTGATTCTGTGAACTCAGGGACAGAAGTTGTATACGGGTGAAGGCCTAGTCGATCGAGTCTGTGGACTTAAGAATTGAGAGTGAGCGGTTATCTGGAATGGTAACCTAGTGTTGTGAACACAGTTGATATTGGATGAATTTGACATTGAAAAATATTTGGAGGTTGGGAACCTCGGTTAGAGCGAAATAACTCTGGGTGACCTCGGGTCACGATTTATGATATTATTTACTATTGTAATATGAAAATTGAGCGGTATTATTATATCATTCTGATGTGTATTACTAGGTGAAAAATAGCTTAGATGGGTTGTAGATTTTGCTGGACTCAATGACTCACTCCTCTCATTTCATGTTTTCAGATTCTGAAGCGGGTAGCTTGATAGAGTTTGGAAAGTGTTCTGGCGCAATTGTGGCGTCAAAAGTAAGGGCTACAGTAGCCAGTGAGGTATCGTATTTGTTTATGATGAGTTATTGTGAAGACCAGTTGTTATTGTTTATGTAAGCTCATAAGAAAAGTTAAAAAATTCTCGTATTTTCGCAGGTAAAGTCTTCTGCATGCGTGGTTATGACGATCGAGCATGCGTCTTGGAACTTGATTCCCTCGGCGCGGGTTCGGGGCGTCACAATAAAACCAAGAACACAATAAAAGGTCTTAGGCCATTTCACACACTGTGCAAGGGCACTACTCACTACCCTATTCACATCACTATGAACCCAGATTCTGGGGATTTACAATAAGCGTCGATGCATTAAATATATGACATGAATATCAAGCTTATCATTCAATATAGACAAACGTTAAGACATGAAGTTTTGGGTCTCTACATCCTCCCCCTCTTATTAGAATTTCTTCCTCGAAATTACAAGTTTAGTTAAGCGAGTGGGAAACTCTTTTCTCAAACCAGTTTACGTTTCCAAGTCACACATGAGTAGAACATGTAGAACCCCGGATCTTGAAGTTATGGTTGTGAATAGTGACTAAGGCTTATAGCCTATTGTGAGGTCTTGAATGGGTATCAATCTAATGAGAATCTTGGTTTTGATATATTTTAGGTGTGTGATGTTTGATGATGTGTTTTAAAGTCCTAAGAAATACTTTCTTAAGTATATGGTTGTTTAGGATGATAGGACTAAGAGTATAGAATACTCTTAAGTATCAATGAGGTTTATGCCTTAGCATACCCTGAACTTTGAAAAGCTCTAGTTCTCTCACCGTTGATCAGAATAGGGCGGTTCTTAAATTTTTGAAAAGTTATTGAAACTCTCTTCGAGGTCCATGTTGATCACTTTTCTGGATTTTAAGTCGAGGTAGAGTCAAACATCCAATTTCTAGAACCGAGTCGGCTGCAAATTTGGACTGTCGCAACCCATTGCAGATCAGTCAGCTTTAAGGGTAAAATAGTCCAAGAATAAAGAATAATTGGAAGTTGTGCAAAATATCAAAGTTGTTCCTATTCGAAAGATAAGTTCAACGCAAGTTGAATCACCAAAATCAGATGAGTGAGTCAAAAGTTATAGCTGAAATACGAAAATGCGAAAAACTGGAAACTTTCTGCAAAAGTTGCGATCGTTCTAGGGACCCTACGAATGATTGTAGCGGCGCTACGAACGATCGTAGAGTTGCTACGATCGATCGTAACACCTAAAAAATGCTGGAAACTCACTGGTGAAGCTACGATCGATCGTAGGAAGCTACGAATGATCGTAGAAAGCTGCGATTGATCATAAACATCTACGAACGATCGTAGATACGCGATTTTGCTTCTTTTTGTGCGATTTTTTTTTGGGTTTCACCCCTTTGCCTATAAATAGATGATCTTTTGGGGGGTTTTGGTTTACCCTAAACCTAAAGAGAGTTCCTTGAGAGAGAAAGAGAGAAGAGTAGGGATTTCTAAAGGAGGGTTTTGGATTGTGAAAGGAAGCTTTAATCAAGCTCCCACAAGTTTGGATTTCTACACAAGGGTTCTTTCTTCAACTTAGAAATTGATCAAAAGAGGTAAGTAAAACCACTATTTAGCTTTGTTATCATACTAAGATTGAATAGATGATTAAATATGTGATTTAGCTTCAATATGATGCAAATGGTAAATATATGATTTAGGGTAAAACTAGATAATGATCAAATGAGTAAATAGGGATTTGAGGTTTGGGGGTTTTTCAATAAGAGGGTTAATATGCCTATATTTATAAGCAAATGTTGCTATCTCCAAATAAAGCATGATTTTGAGTGTGATGTAATGAATTAGGCTTAAATGCCATGGTCTTGATAATGTGATGAAACAAAGGGAAAATATGCTATGTTTCTAGAATTATGCAAGTACACTATAAGGATAACATGTCTTGTATGGATTTACATAATTATTAAGGCTTCCATATATACACGATGATGCTCACAAGCACTCCACGCATGATAAGTTTTATATGATTGAATTTACGCATAAGCATGCATTTTAAGAATTATGAACAAGGTTTTTCAAAGGCAATTTATAAGAAAGAAGCATAAGCATTTGACAAAGCCAAAATTTGGGTTGGTGTTTCTAAGATCGATTACTTCAAGAACTCATAAGAACTTCATAAGTCTAAGATCTTGCATATGTCTACAAGGATCAT
Source organism: Tetracentron sinense (assembly GCA_015143295.1). Classification (NCBI taxonomy): domain Eukaryota; kingdom Viridiplantae; phylum Streptophyta; class Magnoliopsida; order Trochodendrales; family Trochodendraceae; genus Tetracentron; species Tetracentron sinense. The sequence continues at coordinate 33,756,345 of CM026570.1, read as the reverse complement.
AAGCTCACAAGAATAAGCTCACAAGAACTTGTAAGTACTCGTAAGCTAGTGGGATGGCTTGAGGAGCGCCACTAACCATCTGATATTCCCAAGCTACTTTGGGTGGGTGTTTAGTGGGATGGTACAAAGGGCGTCACTAGTAAAGAACTCGTAAGAACTTGTAAGAACTGGAAGGGCCTATAAGAACTCGTAAGCTAGTGAGATTGATCGAGGAGCGCCACTAACCACCTGATATTCCCAAGCTACTTTGGGTGGGTGTTTAGTGGGATGGTACGAAGGGCGCCACTAGGAAAGAACCTGTAAGAACTCGTAAGCTAGTGGGATGGCCCGAGGAGCGCCACTAATCATTTGATATTCCCAAGTTACTTTGGGTGGGTGTTTAGTGGGATGGTACGAAGGGCGCCACTAGTGAAGAACTCATAAGAACTCGTATGCTCACAATAAAAGTTATACGAACTCGAAAGCTCATAAGAACTCATAAGCTCATAAGAAAGACTATAAGAACTCGAAAGCTTACAAGAACTCATAGGAAAACACGAGACTCACAAGTATTCTTAAGGACTCATAAGCATGTATAAGACAGTGTTTTCCATGAAAAGAACAAGTTTTAAGAAAAGTTCTCCATGACAGGATTTTAAGCATGAATTTTATGATTAATGTTCCCTTACGTAATTGTATGTAATATTTTGATTATGATAGCACTGTTAGCTAGTAGTATTGGCTCGTTGAGTATTCCATGCTCAGCCGTACATTTATGTCGGTAGGTTCTTTTGACATTTGCAACCCAGAACCATGGGTTGAAGAAGAGTATGGGGAAGAAAGGGACCCGCCTATCCCGATGCAATCACAGGAGGATAGGACCTAGATAGGTGGCTCTATCTAGACTATTGCTGAGAGGAGCGACAGTGAGGTTCATTTTGTATTTTGATAGGTAGGCATGTCCACCTTTACTTTTGTTATGTATGTACAAACTTGGAATACAAATTATAAATAGAAAAATAAATTTTTGGGTTATGCTTCCGCACTGTATTATGATTTCGTTATGTCTTACCTTGTGTATTTTACAGGATGGTTTGCCAGGTTAAGTATTGTCACACCTAAAGTATCCCTTAACTCCTAGGGGGTATTTTGGGGCACGACAGAACACTCACTAATCAACAATGTGCATGGGACCTATTTTAACTATTTGTGTAGATTAAGTGCACAAACAACATAATAATATAGGTAGCATGTTTTTACGCATATAACAAACATACATCACATAATCATGACAATATCATAAATAAATACTTCATAAGTAGAACGTACCCTGTACTACGTCATCAGCTGCCTGGGCATCCTGATCTGAAATGGAAAATACCCTGCCCTAAGTGTTCGGATGGGGAGGCTACTGCTGAGGCCTTGGAACCTATGGTAGCCTCTGCTGAGGTACCTGCCAAGCTAGTGGTCTAGCTCCTTGAGGCTGAGTTTGCAGAGGCATCAGTCGACCGCGGTGAGGGCAGTTTCTGACTCGATGGGTATGCTCTCCACAGTGGAAGCATCCACCTGTGACTGATCGACACTCCAATGTATCATGCTTCTTGCCACAGTGACCACAAATTTCGTAAGTCAGTGTCCCTGGAGTAGGTGGAACCGCTTGTGGTGCCTGAGGAGAAACACGAGGAGCTACAGGTGCGAGTGTCGGTCTCTGGTACTGGGGCGGCCTAAAAACTGGTGGTGGTCCTGCCATCCTGGGCCTCTTGTCTTGCAGACCCTGCCTCTACATCTGCATTCCCCTCTTCTTCAAAAACTTTGCCGATCTCCTCTCGGCGATCACTGCCCTGTTACTAACCTCCCTACATGTTCTAAGATGCAAAATCTCGATTCTATCCCTGATATAGTCCCTCAAACCTCTCTCAAACCTTCTAGCCTTCATGCTCTTCATGGTGATTAGATGAGACGCAAAACGGGATAGCTCCGCAAAGTTGGTCTCATACTTGGCCACTGACATATTACCTTGTTGTAGATTGGAGAAATCAATCTCTTTCAGATCTCTCACCGACGTCGGAAAATATTGCACGTAGAAGATATTCAGAAATTCTCTCCACGTCCAAGGCTGTCCGACCCGGGCTTCATTCCTCTTCCTAGTGGCTTCCATCCACCAATGCTCGGCCTCGCCTTCCATGAGGAAGGAGGCTCATTTCACTCTCTAGTCATCGGTAGGTTCAAGCACCGAGAATATCTTCTCTAGTTGCATAATCCACCACTCGACTACCATTGGGTCAGTGCTCCCATAGAAGGCCAGAGGACCCATCCTCTTGAAAGCCTCCACTTCATGTTGTCGGGGTGGGTGGATCTCAATCAACCTCTTTTGCCTAGCCTCCCCTGCTGCTAGGATAGCGGTCTACCGACTTATAGCACTGGTGATGGACTCCAACACTCGATCTTAGTCACCACTGTCGGAAACACCCTCTGAGAGCTCAAACCAGAACCAGAACCACCTGAAGAACCTCTCGGAGAGTACAACTCCTCCTCCTCTTCCTCCCCACGAGACCCCACTTCCACATTTCCATAATCCCGCTTCAAACTTTGCCGGGGAAGCGGTGGGAGAGGCTGGAGATCGGGGGAATCCAGTTTCCGATACGACGAATAAGCCACAGCGGCATCGCCGTTGATTGCACGAGAATTCACCAGATAGAGAAATTCAAAGCTGTTTGCAAAAACGCCACGAATTTTGTGATGGGCATTAGATGGGATGGTGGTCACCGGAAACAACCGGTGGCTTTCCGATCTGGAAGTCTTAGTATTTGTGTGTCTCCGACGATAAAAAAAGAAAGACAAACACAACAACGAGGAAAGCGACGAGGAGAGAGAGGACTACGGCGATGACGATGGGCTTTCGAGAAGTGGATTTGGGAGGTGATGGGTGGGGGATTATAGTAGGGAATGTGGCGAAGGAGGAGGGAGATGGAGGAGGTGGTGGTGGTGAGGGGTGTTAAAATCTTAATCCCTTTTTGTTGATTAGGGTCTTATTAGTGGTTTTTTAATTTTTGTAGGATGTTGCCAAATGTAGGGCCTAGATAAGCCCTAGGGTTCCTTTTTGTTTTTGTGCTGGAATCTTCTAAACACAATGAAAAAAAAAAACAAAGAAAGAAAGAGGGCTACGAACAGCCCCTGTTTTGGCTGAAAAATTTGCTGCCCCCATCTTTGAAATTCCTCTTTCAACTCCAAAACCAGTCATCTTCTTCTTAGAATAACCTAGTGGCTGTTGTGTCCAGCCAATAGAGTGGTATTAGAGCAAGGTTGATCAACAACCAGCTGGGCGTGAAGCTTGTGCTCGGGAAAACAAACCCCGGTGAAGGAGATATTGATGGCCAATGGAAGCAACACCAATACCGGCGTCCAACAACCTCCCTTTCCAGTTTTTGATGGGGAAACTTATGATTTTTGATGTGTGAAGATGGACCCTATTTCTTTCATATGATCTTTGGGATTTTGTAGAAGATGGGTATGAAGAGCCGGAAGATGCGGAGACATTATCAAATGCTCGAAAGCAACAATTGAAGGAGACAAAAAAGAAGGATGCAAAAGCCCTCCATTTGATTCAATAAGGAGTGGCTGACCCAATTTTTCCAAGAATCATCAATGCTACAACATCAAAGGAGGCATGAGATATCTTACAATAGGAGTATCAAGGCACGTTGAAGGTGAGAACCATTAAACTCCAATCTCTAAGAAGAGATTTTGAAAATATTAAAATGAAGGAGAATGAAATTTTGAAAGATTATTTTTCTAGAATTTTTGAACTAGTGAATCAATTGAAAACCTATGGGGAAAAAATTACCGATCAAAGAATTGTTGAGAAAATTTTAATTAGCTTGCCGGAAAAATATGATCCTATTGTTTCGGTTATTAAATAAACTAAAGATATTTCCTCATTGGGTGTTGAAGAATTGATGAGTTCTATTAAAGCATATGAGCAAAGATTGAGTAGACACTCAGAAAAATCAATTGAAAGTGCCTTCGAATCTAAGCTCAATGTTAGCCCCAAAAATCATGAAAAAGAACCATCAAGTCTTGAAAAATCAAAAAGTGAATTTCATAGAGATGAAAAATATGGAAGAGGAAGAGGAAGAGGAAGAGGAAGAAATAATTTTGAAAGAAGAGCAAATGTAGAATCCTCTCAACAAAAATGTAGCATTTGTAAAAGAAGTAGTCATGTTGACAAAGATTGTTGGTTTCGGGGAAAACCTCAATGTTTTAATTGCAAGAAATTTGGGCATCTCCAAAAGGATCTCCGAATCACAAACAACAAACAAGCAAATTTCTTCGAAGAACAAGAAAGTGATGGGAATATATTTTATGCTTGTCAAGGCGGTGTCGGAACAAAGAAATGATGTGTGGTACCTTGATAGTGGTTGTAGTAACCACATGACGGGTGATCAAACTATTTTTGTGAACATGGATACTTTCTCTAATTCTCAAGTAAGGATGAGAAATGGTGTTCTGATGCAAGCAAAAGGTGTCACGCCCCAAAACCCACCCTAGGAGTTTGAGTGAATCTTGGACGAGACTTGACATGACTTGATAAACCATCCTGCAAAAAAGAGTTAGAGCATACATAGCGGAAGCAAACCCATGACACAGCGGAAGCAAAATATCTATCTCATCTATATATATACAAGTATTCCAAGTTATATACAATATCCAAAAGACAAGGTGGACATGCCCACCACAAAATATACAAGTATACCCTCTCACCCACGCTCGAGGTCTACTAAACAAAACCTAACTAGGCCAATAGTCCCCATCCCCAGGTTGAGGATCCTCCAGAGGTGCATCTTCAATGTACTCCTCTTCCTCCCATGGACCGGGAGCACATATATCAAAAGGAGCAGTTGCTCCACTAGTACCTGCCGACATCAAAAGTACGGCTGAGCGTGGAATACTTAACGAGTACCTGCTACTAACCAACAAGTCATAGAACAATGCATAATAATAATGATAACAATAAGCAGAGCAATAACATTAAATAGAACAACAAACAACTGATATTCATGCATGCTTGAAATCATGATCGGTGAAACCTCGGAAAATTCTCGTGTACTTGTCTTGCCTTGTTACTTACATTTTAAATCATGTTTTCGTGCTTGGAAAAAAACTTGTCTTGTCACTTGTCTTGTCATGTCTTGTTCTTGTCTTGTACTTGTGAAAACTTGCTTGCATGATCATGAATGCAAATGTATGTATGCTTGTATGCTTGTCGTGACATGATATGCACATGCTTGCTTGAATTTAAATGTGCTTGCTTGTCATGCATGTTTGAGATGTTAGTGCCCTTGAACTACTTGAAGTCGGGAGTGTAAACTCCATTCAGTGAAATATGTCAAAACTACTTGAAGTCAGGAGTATAAACTCCCTTCAGCAAAAATGCAATATAAGCAACTTGAAGTCAGGTGCAAGCACCCTTCATGGAAACAACATGCTTGAAAGGTGCACTAACATCTTGCTTGACCTTGTGAAAAACTCGGTAAGACATACCCAAGGATATGCCCCACCGTTTTACTAACCCTTACGTTTGGCCTTGTCATGGTGTTCATGAATCAAGTCATTTTATTCTTGTCTTTTGTGAAATCAAAACCCGGTGTTCATGCTTAAAAATCCTAGTTCATGATCTACATGTCATGATTGTGGGTCGTGTACATTTCAACACATGGAGCAATTGAACATATCACTTCAATGCAACAATTTATTAAAAGCAATTAAATCTACAAGCATACAATTCTAGAAAGCGAGTAAATCTACAATCATGCTATTCTAGAAAGCGAGTAAAACTCATATCATTCATAAATCAAAATGTTAAAATCTTAGTTAAATTTCTCACACACACGTTTCATCAAACTTGGTGTTCACCATTTCCTTAAGTCATTTATTCTTGTTCTCATCTTTTACATTTCATCAAACATTTCATGTGTGTTTGTTATGTGTATAATACCCTTCCTATTTTCTCATCATATCACAACCATCCATAACCTCCATTTAAGAAAATCATCTCCTATTATGTGAACTTTTAGGGAAAAGCAAGCAAATGTGGAAGCATCATGAGAAAATGAAGAAAACATGGCAAGTTGGGGAATAGAGGTACCGACCTTCAAATAGGAGAGAATCCCACGAAAATGGTCGTAGAAGTTGTTGTTCGTGCTTGGAGGAGGCGCTCTTTACTTGCCTTGCCTTGGATTTGAAGAAGCCAAGGGTTTGAGGATGATCTAGGTTACCCAATGTTCAATCTCACACTAGAGAATGAGAACCTTCTCTTGGAAACCTAAGTTTTCTTCTTTTCCTCTCAAAAAGTCCATTTTTAAGTGTTAAAAACCTTAGAACCCTGAAAATTAGGTATATATAGAGTTTTGGTTGTGAAAAACCCTTAAAAAAAATTTTCTGGGCGATCTCGCTCAAGCGAGCCTTCCATCTCGCTCGAGTGGGTTGCTCCCGGGACTAAAAAAACGCATTTTGGTTGATCTCGCTCGAGCGGGTTTGGATCTCGCTCGAGTGAGTTTTTCAGCAAAAATGCACTTTGGTATTTTCACGATAATTTTTGACTCCCTTATCAGATTTTGATGATTCAACTTGCCTTGGATTCGACTTCAAAGGGAGACAACTTTCATGTTTTGCACTGTTTCTAATTCTTCTTTATTCTTGGACCATTTTGCCCCTAAAGCTGATTGACATGCGGATGGGTTTCATTAACCCGTTTTTGCAGTAGATCCGATTCTGAAAATCGGATGTTTGACTCTATGTCGACTCAAAATCCGGAAAAGTGATCAACAGAAACCTCGAAGAGGGTTTCAATACCTTTCCAAAAATTCAAGAATCACTCTATTCCGATTAGATATGAGCAAACTAGAGCTTTTCAAAGTTGAGGGTAGTGTTAAGACATTTTCCTTTTTAACACTTAAAACCCTTTCCATCCTTTGTTTTAACACCCATGAATATTCCTAGGGCCTTTTTAATACCATAATATATCCTCTTAATAACTTATTAAAACTATAAAAGATTTCCGATTTCTCATTTCATAAAGAAAAAGAAGATTACAAAGGCTTAAAGCCTTGGTACAAGTTCCAATACATGGACAAAAGTTTCGGGGCTCTACATCCTCCCCCCTTATAAAAATTTCATCCTCGAAATTTGGACGATACTTACATGCGCAAAACCAACAACTTTTACATGGTAAATCATAATACCCTATGCAAACAACTTCGGGTATCTTTATTTGATTTCGGCCTCGCGCTCCCATGTGGCCTCTTCTCTAGTATGATGTTGCCATTGAACGAGAACCAATGGAATTGTTTTGTTGGGCAACACTTGATCTCTCCTGTCCAAGACTTGACTCGGCTTCTCTATTAATGTGAGATCCTCTTGGATTTCCAACGACTCATGGTCGATCACGTGAGAAGGATCGGAGATGTATTTCCGGAGCATCGACACATGGAACACGTTGTGGACTGCGGCCATATGAGTTGGGAGAGCTACCCGATATGCAACTTTACCAACTCTAGTGATAATCTCAAATGGCCCAACATACCGAGGACTGAGTTTGCTCCTCTTGCTGAACCTCATGATCCCCTTGCTAGGAGATACCTTCACAAAGACTTGATCCCCCACTTGGAACTCCAAATCTCTTCGGCGAGTGTCCACTTAACTCTTTTGACGATCCTGGGCAGCTTTCAACCGATCCCAGATGAACTTGACCTTATTCATGGTCTGCTTAATCAATTCTGGACCCAACACTTTTTTCTCTCCCACTTCATCCCAGTAGAGAGGAGACCTGCAACTTCGCCCATACAAGGCCTCAAATGGTGCCATCTGGATGCTCACCTGGTAGCTATTATTGTAGGTGAACTCCACTAACGGTAATTGCTCTTCCCAACTACCCTTGAAATCTAACATACACGCCCGAAGCATGTCCTCGATGATTTGGTTCACCCTCTCGGTTTGTCCATCCGTCTGTGGATGAAAGGCGGTGCTAAAGTCTAGTCGAGAACCCATGTCGCTCTGAAAGCTCTTTCAGAACCTTGATATGAATCTTGGATCCCGATCTGATACAATGTTGACTGGTATCCCGTGCAACTGAACCACTTCCTTGATATACAATGCCGCTAACTGGTTCTATTTGAACGTAGTCCGATAGGGCAAGAAATGTGCAGACTTCGTCAGACGGTCCACCACAACTCATATTGCATCTGAGTTCCTTGCCGTCTGTGGTAAGCCAACAATGAAGTCCATGGAGATGTGCTCCCATTTCCACTCGGGAATGGGGAGAGACTGTAATAGACCCGCTGGTCTCATGTGCTTTACCTTCACTTGTTGACACACCAAGCACCGGGACACGTACTCGGCTACTTCTCTTTTCATGTTCCGTCACCAAAAGTACCCCTTTAAGTTTTTATACATTTTGGTACCTCCAGGGTGCATAGTATATTTAGAACGGTGGGCTTCATCCAAAATCTCTCTCTAGAGATCTGTGTCGGCCGGGATACAAAGTCTACCCTTGAACGTGATTGCCCCATCACTGTTTGTGGTGAATTCATCACTTCCTTTGCTAACCATCTTATCACGAAAAGCAACCAACTTGGCATCCGCTACTTGTAACTCCCGGATCCGATCTAAGATACACGGCTTCACCATGATATTTGCCATCAATGGCCCATGAGTAGGAGGACTGAAACTAATGTCGAGGTTGGAGGCATCCTCCAATAATTTTCACTCTTGAACCATGATATATGCAACATGCCCGTGTGACTTCCTACTCAATGCATCCGCCACCATGTTTGCTTTACCTGGGTGGTATTGGATGGAGCACTCATAATCTTTCAAAAATTCTACCCATCTTCTTTGCCTTAGATTCAGCTCTTTATGGGAAAACAGATACTTCAGAATTTTCTGGTCCGTGAACACTTCAAATCTCCCCATAGAGATAGTGCCGTCAAATCTTCAAAGCAAAAACAACCGCGACAAGTTCCAAATCATGAGTGGGATAATTCTTCTCATGTTCCTTCAATTGCCTTGAGGCATAGGCAATGACTTTACCGTGCTGCATGAACACACATCCCAATCCCATGTGGGAGACATCACTGTACACTACGAATCCACCGCGCCCTGATGGCACTGGAAGGACGGGGGCTGTAGTGAGCCGCTTCTTCAACTCCGTAAAGCTTGCTTCACACTTATCGCTCCACACAAACTTGGCATTCTTCCTGGTCAAATATGTGAGTGGTGCCGCTAGACCGGAGAACCCCTCTACGAATCTCCGGTAATAGTCGGCCAAGCCAAGGAAGCTGCGGATCTATGTGACACTCTTGGGCCTTGCCCAACTCATGATTGCCTCAATCTTCAATGGGTCTACTGAGATGCCATCTGTAGATACAACGTGACCAATGAATGCCACCTCCTTTAGCCAGAATTCACACTTTCTTAATTTGGCATATAGCCTATGCTCTCTCAATGTCTCTAGAGCAAAGCGGAGGTCTCGTGCGTGATCTTCCCGTGTCTGGGAATACACCAAGATATCATCAACGAACACAATCACGCATCGATCTAGGTATGGTCGGAACACCCGGTTCATTAGATCCATAAAGGCTGCTGGCGCGTTCGTGAGGCCGAAAGGCATCACTAAGTACTCGTAATGCCCATATCGAGTCCTAAATGCAGTTTTGGGAACATCTTCCGTCTTGATACTCAATTGGTGGTAACCGGATCGAAAGTCGATCTTAGAGAAATACTTTGCTCCCTTTAGTTGGTCGAACAAGTCATCAATCCTGGGCAACGGATAACGGTCCTTCACAGTGACTTTGTTCAACTGATGGTAATCAATGCACATACGCATTGAGCCATCCTTCTTCTTCACAAATAGCACTGGGGCACCCCATGATGAGACACTTGGTCTTATAAATCCCAGGCTTTGTAATTCTTCCAACTGAGCCTTTAACTCCTTGGGTTCAATAGGGGCCATCCTATAGGAAGCCCTAGAGATCGGAGTAGTGCCGGGCGCAAGCTCTATCATGAATTTGATCTCTCTAACTGGAGGTAACTCAGGTAACTCCTCTGGAAATACATCCAGAAATTTACTCACCATAGGAATGGTAGATGAGTCTTTTACCTCCGAGTTTGCTAGACTCAACGCCACGAAACGAGTGATGTCTTTACTCCTCAATCCTCTGAAATGGAATGGCTTCCCTTCCACTGGCTTGAAATACACCATCTTCTCAAAGCAAGCCACATGGCCATGGTGAGCGGCTAGCCAATCCATCCCCAAAATGACATCAAAGTCTTGGAATCCAAGGATGATAAGATCAGCTACAAGCTCGTGATTCCCAACCTGAACCACACTGCCTCTATATACTCTGCTTGCTACAACTATCTTGCCGAGCAGAGTTGAGATGGACAACTCCGGTTCCAACTAACTAGGTTCTACAGAAAAGCCCTGAGAGAAACTTGACGAGACAAATGAATGTGTCGAGCCGGTGTCAATCAACATTTACTAATCAGAATTTATTAGGCATAGGCCCTAGCAATAATCAGAATTTATTAGGCATGCATTTACTAATTTACGGTTCACTTTATTTACCTTGGCATTTCATCAAACATGGTGTGTTCATTATGGATTTACCCTACAACATGCTTTTCTAGATGTGTTTTACTCAAATCATACATGTATGTTCATTATTGGAACAATGCCCTTCCCCATTTGTTCATCACACACCACCATTGGCATCCAATCGCCCATTCCATCTCCATTCTCCGTTCCCAACCATTCACAACCATTCACAACCATCCATCTCATAGCACATGTATAAATGAAAGAAAATCAAAAGAATTAGAGGGAAACGAGGAACTATAACTAGGAGGGTAGTAAGAAGTACCGACCTTGAAGAGATGAGGAAGAAATCTCTCTTCCAAACGACTGTGAGTTGCTGCCCTAGCTTGGAACACGAGCTTCGCACGAGCTTGAGCCGAGATCTTGAAGAAAAACCGGAATGGGAGTGATCTAGGGTCTCAAAACCCTTTGATTTCTCTCCAAATTGGAAACCCTAGGTTTAGGAATCGCCCTCTCCTCTCTTCTTGTCTCCCAATCTCTCTAAGTGTCGAATGATGCCCTAAAGGCTCGGGTTAAACTCTTAAGGTAAGAGTGAACCGACCAAAAGACCATAATACCCTTACTGAAATTTCTGCAAAGACACAAGGACTGTGAACAGTGCCAAACACATTGTACGGTGAACAGTGCCAACTCGTTGTGCTGTGAATAGTGCCCACTCGTTGTGCGGTGAACAGTGCCAACTCGTTATGCTGTGAATAGTGCCCACTCGTCGCGCGGTGAACAGTGCCAACTCGTTGTGTTGTGAATAGTGCCCACTCGTCGTGCGGTGAACAGTGCCAACTCGTTGTGCTGTGAATAGTGCCCACTCGTTGTGCTGTGAATAGCACCAACTCGTTGTGCAGTGAATAGCACCAACTCGTCGTGCTGTGAAGGGTGCCGAACCCGTTGTCCGTTGTGTTGTGTACAACGTGCCCGTTGTGCTGTACAACGTACACGTTGTCTGCTGCACGAAGTACCCGTTGTCTGCTGCACGACGTACCCGTTGTCTGTTGCACGACGGATGCACAACGTATATGCTGTCAGAGTACGTTGTCTATGCTTTGTCTGTGCCTTCCGAGCTACGTCCTTAGCGCCTAACCGAGCTACGTCCTTAGCGCATAACCGAGTTACGTCCTTAGCGCATAGCCGAGCTACGTCCTTAGCGCATAACCGAGCTACATCCTTAGCGCCTAACCGAGCTACGTCCTTAGCGCATAACCGAGTTACAATTGCCTGTAGGTCCAGACTGTTTTGGCCATATCTCTTGACTCGTTCATCCGATTTCGACGATTTAACTTGCGTTGTGTTCGTACTTCGAAAAGGAACATTTCTGACGTTTCGAAATTTTCAATTTATTCCTTATTTATTAATTTTACCTCTTAAAAAGGCAAAATGACAACGAAAGTGTCATGTATTAAGCATGAAAAAGTCTGGGGCTCTATATCCTCCCCCCCTTACAAAATTTCATCCTCGAAATTCAGACGATACTAGTATTACAAATCAAAACAGAATTACAAGTCATACACAAAACCAATATAAAACTCATTCAATTAATTCTGGGTACTTTGCTTTGACTTCGGCTTCACGCTCCCATGTAGCTTCTTCCCGAGCATGGTGTTGCCATTGCACAAGAACCAAAGGGATTGTCTTGTTGCGAAGCACCTGATCTCTTCGATCCAAAATCTGAACCGGCTTTTCAATCAAGGTGAGGTCCTCTCGAATCTCCAACGGTTCCAAGTCTATGACATGCGAAGGATCTGCAATGTACTTCCGAAGCATAGACACATGGAAGACGTTGTGAACTGCGGCCATGTGAGGTGGAAGAGCTACACGATAAGCAACTTCACCAACTCGTGTGATAACCTCAAAAGGCCCAACATACCGAGGACTGAGCTTGCCTCGCTTGCCAAATCTCATAATCCCTTTGCTAGGAGATACTTTTACAAAAACTTGATCCCCTACTTGAAATTCCAAGTCCCTACGGCGCGTGTCCGCATAACTTTTCTGACGATCTTGAGCGGCTTTCAATGGATCCCGAATGATCTTAACTGTGTTTGCAGTTTGCTCAATTAACTCCGGACCAAGTACTTTCCTTTCTCCTACCTCATCCCAATAGAGAGGAGACCTACAACTTCACCCATACAAGGCCTCAAATGGTGCCATTTGGATACTTGCCTGATAGCTGTTATTATAGGCGAATTCAACCAAAGGCAAGTGCTCTTCCCAACTGCCTCTGAAATCCAACATACAAGCCCGAAGCATGTCCTCAATGACTTGGTTCACTCTCTCGGTTTGTCCATCCGTCTGTGGATGAAAAGCAGTGCTGAAATCAAGTCGGGAACCCATAGCTTCCTGGAAACTTTTCCAGAATCGTGATGTGAATCTTGGATCCCGATCTGACACAATACTGAATGATACCCCATGTAGTCTAACTACCTCCTTGATGTATAGTGCAGCCAACTGACTAGAGTTGAAGGTAGTACGGTAGGGTAAGAAGCGAGCGGACTTCGTCAAACGATCCACTACTACCCATATCGCATCTGAGCCCCTTGCCGTCTTTGGCAAGCCAACTATGAAATCCATGGATATGTTCTCCCATTTCCACTCGGGAATAGGAAGAGAATGCAATAGACCGGCGGGCCGCATGTGTTCTGCTTTTACCTGTTGACACACCAAGCATCGTGCTACATATTCCGCAACCTCCCTCTTCATATTCCGCCACTAAAAGTGACTCTTGAGGTTCCGGTACATCTTTGTACCCCCTGGATGCACTGTGTACTTCGAACGGTGTGCTTCATCCAAAATCTCTCTTCGAAGATCTGCATTGGCTGGGACACACAGCCTTCCCTTGAATGTGATAGCACCCCGACTAGTGAGAGAGAAGTCCTCACTACCCTTAGCAACCTCCTTGTCCCGATAAGTCAACAATTCAGCATCCGTGGCTTGGTATTCTTGGATCAAATCTGTAATGTACGGCCAAACCGTAACATTTTCCAAGGTAGGACCGCAGACAGAGTCATTCACACTGATGTCCAGATTTGCCAAATCTTCTAGTAGCTTCCATTCTTGAACCAACATGTGTGCTAACAACCCCAGAGGTCTTCTACTCAAAGCATCAGCCACTACATTTGCTTTACCCGGGTGGTATTGAATGGTACAATCATAGTCTTTCAAAAATTCCATCCAACGCCGTTGCCTTAGATTCAGCTCCTTTTGGGAAAAGAGATACTTGAGACTCTTGTGATCAGTGAACACATAGAACTCCACCCCATAAAGGTAATGACGCCAAATCTTGAGTGCAAACACGACTGCGGCAAGCTCCAAGTCGTGCGTGGGATAATTCTTCTCATGCTCCTTCAATTGCCTTGATGCATAGGCAATGACTTTCTTGTGCTGCATGAGTACACACCCAAGTCCAACGTGTGAGACATCACTATACACCTCATACCCATAAGGTCCGGATGGCACAGTAAGGACATGGGCTGTAGTAAGCCTCTTCTTCAGTTCCGTGAAACTGATCTCGCACTTATCACTCCATACAAACTTGGCGTTCTTCCTTGTCAGGTAAGTGAGCGGTACCGCGAGGCTAGAGAAACCCTCTACGAATCTCCTGTAGTAGCCTGCCAATCCAAGGAAACTACGTATCTCTGTGACACTCTTGGGCCTCGCCCAATTCATGACTGCATCTATCTTCTTTGGATCAACTGAGATGCCTTCCACAGAAACAACGTGGCCTAGGAATGCCACCTCTTCCAACCAAAACTCACACTTGCTAAGTTTGGCGTATAGCTTGTGCTCTCTTAGCATTTCCAAAGCAAGGCATAGGTCGCGTGTGTGATCTTCCCGTGTCTGAGAATAGACCAAAATGTCATCAACAAATACAATCACGCACCTATCAAGATATGGCCGGAACACCCGGTTCATCAAATCCATAAAGGCTGCCGGCGCGTTCGTGATTCCAAAAGGCATCACCAAGAACTCGTAGTGTCCATACCGAGTCCTAAAAGCAGTTTTGGGAACATCTTCCGCCTTAATCTTCAACTGGTGATATCCCGATCGAAGATCTATCTTTGAGAAAAATCTCGCTCCCTTCAACTGATCGAACAAGTCATCAATCCTAGGCAAGGGATACCTATTCTTTATAGTGACTTTGTTCAATTGCCTGTAATCGACGCACATCCGCATTGAGCCATCTTTCTTCTTAACAAACAACACCGGGGCACCCCACGGTGAGACACTTGGTCGAATGAAACTAAGGCCTTGCAATTCCTCCAACTGGGTCTTCAACTCCTTGAGTTCAATAGGGGCCATTCTATATGGAGCCCTGAAAACGGGAGCTGTGCCTGGTGCAAGCTCGATCACAAACTCAATCTCCCTGTCTAGAGGCAATCCTGGCAACTCCTCTGGAAATACATCCAGGAATTCACTCACAACCGGAATAGTCGATGAGTCCTTTGCCTCGGGGTTAGCTAAGCTCAAAGCCGTAAAACGAGTAATATATCTACCTTTCAACCCGCGAAAGTGGAATGATTTTCCTTCTACTGGCTTGAAGAGTATCATTTTCTCAAAGCAAGCTACATGCCCATGATGTGCTGCTAACCAATCCATTCCCAAAATAACATCAAAGTCTTGGAATCCATGAACGATGAGATCAACCGCCAACTCGTGGCTTCCAACTTGGACCACACTATTTCTGTACACTTTATCTGCCACTACTGTTTTGCCGAGAGGAGTCGAAATGGCTAACTCCGGTTCTAGCTGACTTGGCTCCACAGAAAAGCCTTCTGAAAAATTCGGCGAGACAAATGAATGTGTAGACCCGGTATCAATCAACACTCGAGCCAAACACTCATTGACTAGTAGGGCTCCTGAAATTTTAGCTAGTTACGTCAATTCAAGCATCAACAGTGTATACGCATAGATATATATATATATATATATAGAGCATACCAAGTACGTACACATGGAATAAAACATAACATAACAATCACGAATAAAGAATTAACTCCAAACGCGTACCTTGCACCACATCGTCAGATGCAAGTGCATCACCCTCTGTTAAGGCAAAAACTCGCCCCTGGTTCGCCTGGCGAGACTGAGGCGTAGACCGGGTAGTCTGGGATGACGCCTGGTATGATCCTGCTGGGTGTGCTGGTGGCCTAATCCCCTGAGACTGGCTTGGTAAATGCCGACTTGGGCAATCCCTGATCATATGGCCCTGGCGACCACAATGAAAACATCCACCCGATGCTCTTCGGCAATCTCCTGCCGGGTGCCTTCGGCCGCATGAAGTGCAGACCTCGTGTGTAAAAGTCGGAGGTGGAGCATACCTCATCGTCTGAGGTGCAACAGGCCATGGGGCCGGAAGAGCCTGAGGTCGTGGTGCCTGAGGCACATACTGCCGTGGAGCTGGAGGCGCATAAGATGGCCTCATCGGTGGTGCTGGCCACGCATACTGATAAGGGCCGGTACGAGTCCGCCTCTCTAGAGGTGCTGAACTACTAGCTTGGCCTCTCGCCAACTCCCTTTTCTTAGACACCGCTTCAGAATTGGCCTCGACCAATAAGGCCTTGTCTACTACCTCAGGGTAGGTAGCATGTCTGAAGACCGAAACCTTCTCCATGATAACATCTTTGAGCCCTTGCTCAAACCTTCTTGCCTTCATTGCCTCGGTGGCAATCATATGTGTCGCGAAGCGTGATAGCTCCGAGAACTTAGCTTCATATTGTGCCACTGACATCGAACCTTGCTCGAGGTTGATGAATTCTCTCTCTTTCTTTTCCCGTGCTCCAATCAGAAAATACTTCTTGTAAAAAGTATCCTTGAACTCCTCCCAAGTCCAAGGTTGACCCTGCATGGTCAAATCTCGCATCCTCAATGCGGACAACCACCAATGGTGGGCTTCGCTTTCTAGCATGAAAACTGCCCATGCTACTCTATCCTCCTCTGTAGGCGAGAGGACAGCAAAGATCTTCTCCATCTGGAGGATCCATGCCTCCGCAGCAAGAGGGTCCACACTCCCATGGAATGGTGGAGGCCTTAATCTCCTGAATGCCTCAACTCCAGTTGTACGATGTACTGGAGCTGCGGGCGGTGGAGTAGGTGCCGCCAACGATGGTATAGCCTGCCGAGCCGCCAGTATGGCGAGTGTCTCAGCAATAGAGCCTAAGACCTGAGAGAGGTCCGGCTACTCATCCCCATCCCGTGAAGAAGAGGAAGCTCTGGTATGTGGTCCACGACCCCGTGTGCCCCGCCTCATGACTAAAGTCCTGCGAACAATAGCACAACATGAGTCTAACTTGAAACCACAGTTTATTTCGATGCCATTTCACAACAATTCAATTTGTATTAGTTGTATAATACTAATACACATCACATCACATCAAGTCATCAGAGTATTCATCACATTATACTTATACTTTAGTGTTCTAGCGTACCTAGGACCCGTACTTGGTTAAAGCAACCATTTTAGACTAAGACTAAAGTTTAGTCTTACACTTGGATCAAGACTCTCTTCCGACTTACTTTCTTCCTAACTTGTTTCCTGACATATGCTCTTGTCAAGCCGTGGTATAAGATTCTAAGTGACCCTAGAGACCTAAAGCCTAAGCTTTGATACCACTTCTGTCGCGACCCGAAACCCACCCTAGGAGTTAGAGTGAACTTTGGACGACTAATCAGGACTTGCTTGACGACTAACCTGCAAAACCCACAGAGCATATACAATAGAGGACATAAACAGCGGAAACATACTCTAACATAGCACAGCGGAAGTCTACCAAACCTCTATGTACATACATACGCAAATCCAAGTTTATACAAAAAGTAACCCAAAAGAAAGTGCGGACAGACCTGCCAAAATACATGGATATAACCTCTCATCTCACCCACAGCTAATCCACTCAGAATCCACAACCACCTATTGGTAACCCTCTACTGGAGGTTCCTCCAAAGGCTCCTCGACGTACTCCTCTTCCACCCATGGACCAGGAGCACAAACATCAAATGGAGCAGCAGCTCCCTCAGAACCTGCCGACATAAGAAGTACGGCTGAGCATGGAATACTCAGCGGGTACTAAATACTAACCAACAATTATAGCATAAAAATGGCAACACATAGTCAGGAGCAATTCATATATGTCAGAAGGAAACAATTCATATCATACAAGGAAGCAAGGCAATTTACATTCATGCTTGTATTTCGTAGAAAGCCGATAAAACCTCTTGAAAACATCGTGCACTTGACTTGACTTGAAATATCTTTTCGTACTTGAAAGCTTGTCTTGTCTATCTTGCTTGATTCTTGTATGTCGTGTCATGTCATGCATGCTTGCTTGTGATCATGTAACTTGTAAGATACACTTATGAGATGTCCTTGTGAGATGCGCTTGAGAGGGAAGGGAGACCCTTCTTTATGCAATGCACTTGCGAGGGAAGGGAGACCCTTCTTCATGATATGTATGTACTTGCGAGGGAAGGGAGGCCCTTCTTCATGATATGCACTTGTGAGTGAGGGGAGACCCCTCGTGGAATTGTTGGTTCTTGTCTTCTTGTGAAAAGCGAGGTAAAACATATCGTAGGATATGTCCCACCTCTAACCATGTTCTTGAAAACCTCGATAAATCATGCCATGCATGCCGTGCTCGTGGGAACCGTGTACATACTTGCATTTAAATTTAAAGATGACATTTGGGAAATTTCACAACACATATAGCATCAATGATTGAGCAATGTAATATCCATATCATTTAGGGAAAACAGGAAACAAACTATCATAGGCCCTAGCAATAATCAGAATTTATTAGGCATGCATTTACTAATTTACGATTCACTTTATTCACCTTGGCATTTCATCAAACATGGTGTGTTCATTATGGATTTACCCTACAACATGCTTTTCTAGATGGGTTTTACTCAAATCATACATGTATGTTCATTATTGGAACAATGCCCTTCCCCATTTGTTCATCACACACCACCATTGGCATCCAATCGCTCATTCCATCTCCATTCTCCGTTCCCAACCATTCACAACCATTCACAACCATCCATCTCATAGCACATGTATAAATGAAAGAAAATCAAAAGAATTAGAGGGAAACGAGGAACTATAACTAGGAGGGTAGTAAGAAGTACCGACCTTGAAGAGATGAGGAAGAAATCTCTCTTCCAAACGACTGTGAGTTGCTGCCCTAGCTTGGAACACGAGCTTCGCACGAGCTTGAGCCGAGATCTTGAAGAAAAACCGGAATGGGAGTGATCTAGGGTCTCAAAACCCTTTGATTTCTCTCCAAATTGGAAACCCTAGGTTTAGGAATCGCCCTCTCCTCTCTTCTTGTCTCCCAATCTCTCTAAGTGTCGAATGATGCCCTAAAGGCTCGGGTTAAACTCTTAAGGTAAGAGTGAACCGACCAAAAGACCATAATACCCTTACTGAAATTTCTGCAAAGACGCAAGGACTGTGAACAGTGCCAAACACATTGTACGGTGAACAGTGCCAACTCGTTGTGCTGTGAATAGTGCCCACTCGTTGTGCGGTGAACAGTGCCAACTCGTTGTGCTGTGAATAGTGCCCACTCGTCGCGCGGTGAACAGTGCCAACTCGTTGTGTTGTGAATAGTGCCCACTCATCGTGCGGTGAACAGTGCCAACTCGTTGTGCTGTGAATAGTGCCCACTCGTTGTGCAGTGAATAGCACCAACTCGTCGTGCTGTGAAGGGTGCCGAACCCGTTGTCCGTTGTGTTGTGTACAACGTGCCCGTTGTGCTGTACAACGTACACTTTGTCTGCTGCACGACGTACCCGTTGTCTGTTGCACGATGGATGCACAACGTATACGCTGTCAGAGTACGTTGTCTATGCTTTGTCTGTGCCTTCCGAGCTACGTCCTTAGCGCCTAACCGAGCTACGTCCTTAGCGCATAACCGAGTTACGTCCTTAGCGCATAGCTGAGCTACGTCCTTAGCGCATAACCGAGCTACATCCTTAGCGCCTAACCGAGCTACGTCCTTAGCGCATAACCGAGTTACAATTGCCTGTAGGTCCAGACTGTTTTGGCCATATCTCTTGACTCGTTCATCCGATTTCGACGATTTAACTTGCGTTGTGTTCGTACTTCGAAAAGGAACATTTCTGACGTTTCGAAATTTCCAATTTATTCCTTATTTATTAATTATACCTCTTAAAAAGGCAAAATGACAACGAAAGTGTCATGTATTAAGCATGAAAAAGTCTGGGACTCTACATGCCTTCTACCACAAAGAGAGCAGATCTTATATGTGAATGCTGGGGCCGCTGGAGGAGCAGGTCGCACAGTCTGAGTAAATGTTGGGCGCGGAACCTGGACTACCTGCGGTCTGGGTGCCTGGGGCATATAAGGCTGTTGAGCAGGTGGTGCAAATGATGGCCTCTGAGGTGGCACTGGCCAAGAATACTGATATGGGGCAGTCCTTGCCCTCTTCTCCGGTGGTGCCATACTACTGGATTGGCCTCTTGCCATATCCCTCTTCTTCACAAAAGCCTCCGAGTTGGTCTTGACCAACAAGGCCTTATCCACCACCTCTGCATAGGTGGCATGCCTGAATACCGAGACCCTATCCATGATAAGTCCTTGAGGCCCTGCTCAAACCTCCTTGCCTTCATTGCCTCCGTAGAAATCATATGAGGCGCAAAGCGAGAAAGCCTTACGAATTTGGTCTCATCCTCGGCCACCAACATCGATCCCTGCTCAAGGGTGATGAATTCCCTTTCCTTCTTCTCCTGGGCCCCAACCAGAAAATACTTCTTGTAGAACACATTCGTGAACTCTCCCCAAGTCCATAGTTGACGCTGTTTGGTCAGATCTGTAGTCCTCTCTGTAGATCTCCACCAATGATCTGCTTCTCCTTGTAACATGAAAGCGGCCCATGCCACTCTCTCCTTCTCGGTAGGAGATAATACTGAAAAGATCTTCTCTAACTGTCGAATCCATGACTCAGCTGTCAGTGGATCAACACTCCCATGAAATAAAGGAGGCCTTATCCTCCTAAATGTCTCCACTCCTGCTGAGCGAGGTGCCGGATTAGGCACATGTGGAGTCCCAGGAGGAGGTGTAGGTGCCACAGATGATGGAGTAGCCTGCCTAGCCGCAAGCATGGCTAGTGTCTCAGCAATAGAGCCTAAGACCTGTGTGA
This sequence comes from Tetracentron sinense, assembly GCA_015143295.1. NCBI lineage: Eukaryota > Viridiplantae > Streptophyta > Magnoliopsida > Trochodendrales > Trochodendraceae > Tetracentron > Tetracentron sinense. The sequence goes on along the minus strand of CM026570.1, from coordinate 33,735,561 downwards.
GGTCAGGCTGCTCATCCCCAGATGGAGACGGAGAAGATCCGCGAGTTCGGTATCCGCGACCCCGTGAGCTACATCTCATGACTAGTGTCCTGAGAACAATAGCACACATGAGTCTAATTTGGAACCACAATTTATTAGATTCAAAATTTCAAAATAGTCCAAGCATTACTTAGTATGGTATAGTAATATCATATACATCCCATTAAAGTATAATATACTTAGTGTTCTAGCATTTCTAGACACATACTTGGTTGGGCTCAACCATTTTGGATCAAGACTAAGAGTTAGTCTATACTTGGGATACAACTCTCTTCCTGACTCTAATGCTAGGATCAAGTCGTGGTATCATTTTCTAAGTGACCCTAATGATCTAAAGCCTAGGCTCTGATACCAAAACCTGTCACGCCCCAAAACTCACCCTAGGAGTTTGAGTGAATCTTGGATGAGACTTGACATGACTTGATAAACCATCCTGCAAAAGAGAGTTAGAGCATGCATAGCGGAAGCAAACCCATGACACAGCGGAAGTAAAATATCTATCTCATCCATATATACACAAGTATCCCAAGTTATATACAATATCCAAAAGACAAGGTGGACATTCCCACTACAAAATATACAAGTATACCCTCTCACCCCACGCTCGAGGTCTACTAAACAAAACCTAACTAGGCCAATAGTCCCCATCCCCAGGTTGAGGATCCTCCAGAGGTGCCTCTTCAATGTACTCTTCTTCCTCTCATGGACCGGGAGCACATATATCAAAAGGAGCAGTTGCTCCACTAGTACCTGCCGACATCAAAAGTACGGCTGAGCGTGGAATACTCAGCGGGTACCTACTACTAATCAACAAGTCATAGAACAGTGCATAATAAAAATATTAACAATAAGCAGAGCAATGACGTTAAACAGAACAACAAACAACTGATATTCAAGCATGCTTGAAATCATGATCGGTGAAACCTCGGTAAATTCATGTGTACTTGCCTTGCCTTATTACTTACATTTTAAATCATGTTTTCGTGCTTGGAAAAAACTTGTCTGGTCATGTCTTGTTCTTGTTTTGTACTTGTGAAAACTTGCTTGCATGAACATGAATACAAATGTATGTATGCTTGTCATGACATGACATGCACATGCTTGCTTGAATTTAAACGTGCTTGCTTGTCATGCATGATTGAGATGTTAGTGCCCTTGAACTACTTGAAGTCGGGAGTGTAAACTCCCTTTAGTGAAATATGTCAAAACTACTTGAAGTCGGGAGTATCAACTCCCTTCAGCGAAAATGCAATAGAAGCAACTTGAAGTCAGGTGCAAGCACCCTTCATGGAAACATGCATGCTTGAAAGGTGCACTAATATCTTGCTTGTCCTTGTGAAAAACTCGGTAAGACATACCCAAGGATATGCCCCACCGTTTTACCAACCCTTATGTTTGGCCTTGTCATGGTGTTCGTGAATCGAGTCATTTTATTCTTGTCTTTTGTGAAATCAAAACCCGGTGTTCATGCTTGAAAATCCTAGTTCATGATCTACATGTCGTGCTCGTGGGTCGTGTACATTTCAACACATGGAGCAATTGAACATATCACTTCAAGGCAACAATTTATTAAAAGCAATTAAATCTGCAAGCATATAATTCTAGGAAGCGAGTAAATCTACAATCATGCTATTCTAGAAAGTGAGTAAAACTCATATCATTCATAAATCAAAATGTTAAAATCTTAGTTAAATTTCTCACACACACGTTTCATCAAACACTTGGTGTTCACCATTTCCTTAAGTTATTTATTCTTGTTTTCATCTTTTACATTTCATCAAGCATTTCATATGTGTTTGTTATGTGTATAATACCCTTCCTATTTTCTCATTATATCACAACCATCCATAACCTCCATTTAAGAAAATCATCTCCTATTATGTGAACTTTTAGGGAAAAGCAAGCAAATGTGGAAGCATCATGAGAAAATGAAGAAAACATGGCAAGTTGGGGAATAGAGGTACCGACCTTCAAATAGGAGAGAATCACACGAAAATGGTCGTAGAAGTTGTTGTTCGTGCTTGGAGGAGGTGCTCTTTGCTTGCCTTGCCTTGGATTTGGAGAATCCAAGGGTTTGAGGATGATCTAGGTCACCCAATGTTTAATCTCACACTAGAGAATGAGAACCTTCTCTCGGAAACCTAAGTTTTCTTCTTTTCCTCGTAAAAAGTTCATTTTTAAGTGTTAAAAACCTTAGAACCCCGAAAATTAGGTATATATAGAGTTTGAGTTGTGAAAAACCCTTAAAAAAACATTGCTGGGCGATCTCGCTCGAGCGGGCTTCCATCTCGCTCGAGCGGGTTGCTCCCAGGACTAAAAAAACGCATTTTGGTTGATCTCACTCGAGCGGGTTTGGATCTCGCTCGAGCGAGTTTTTCTGCAAAAATGTACTTTGGTATTTTCATGATAACTTTTGACTCCCTTATCGGATTTTGACGATTCAACTTGCGTTGGATTCGTCTTTTGAAGGGAAACAACTTTAATGTTTTGCACTTTTTCTAATTCTTCTTTATTATTAGACCATTTTTCCCATAAAGCTGACTGACATGCCAATGAGTTTCATTAACCCGTTTTTGCAGCAGATCTGATTCCGGAAATTGGACGTTTGACTCTACCTCGACTCAAAATCCAGAAAAGTGATCAACATGAACTTCGAAGAGGGTTTCAATACCTTTACAAAAATTCAAGAATTACTCTATTCTGATCAGATACGAGTGAACTAGAGCTTTTCAAAGTTGAGGGTAGTGTTAAGACATTTTCCTTTTTAACACTTAAAACCCTTTCCATCCTTTGTTTTAACACCCATGAATATTCCTAGGGCCTTTTTAATACCATAATACATCCTCTTAATAACTTATTAAAACTATAAAAGATTTCTGATTTCTCATTTCATAAAGAAAAAGAAGATTACAAAGGCTTAAAGCCTTGGTACAAGTTCCAATACTTGGACTAAAGTTTCGGGGCTCTACAAAAGGCAAGGGTACTATTGATAGAGACAAAGAAATGAGCAAAATAATCCAAGATGTTTTGCTAGTTCTGGATTTGGTGCAAAATTTGTTGAGTGTTGGCCAACTTGTAGAGCATGGGTACTCCATCCACTTTGAGGAGAACTCTTGCAAAATTTATGATAAAGGGGGAAGATTTCAAATTGTGAGAAAAGTCAAGTTGGAGAAAAATAGAAAATTTCCTCTCATCTTTTGATATTCACAAATATGGCCTTGAAGATGAATGTGATTGATGAGTCATGGGTATGGCATAGAAGATATGGACACTTGAATTTTCAAAGCTTGAAGACTATCCAAGAACAAAACATGGTGTATGGATTTCCGGCTATACAAGAAGTAAAAGAAGTTTGTGAAGGGTGTGCTCTTTGAAAGCATCACCGGGAGTCATTTCCAAAAGAAAAAGCATGGAGAGCCAAATCACCATTGGAGCTTGTTCATACCGATGTGTGTGGGCCAATGAAGACTCCTTCTCATGCCGGTAACAAGTACTTTATTATCTTCGTGGATGACTTTTCAAGAATGACTTGAGTTTATTTTATCCGACAAAAGTACGAAACTTTCTCTATTTTCAAGAAATTCCAAAAACTTGTTGAGAGACAAAGTGGTAACTACCTCAAAGTTTTAAGAAGTGATATAGGTGGTGAATATAATTCAAATGAATTTGAAAATTTTTGTGAAGATATTGGCATGGAGAGACAATTGACGATTAGGCACACTCCACAATAAAATGGGGTGGTGGAGAGGAAGAATAGAACTATAATTGAGATGAGAAAATCAATGGTTTATAAGAACGGGTTGCCTAAATCTTTTTGGGCTGAAGCCTTGCATACGACGGTTTATTCGATGAATAGATGTCCAACAAAAGCCGTGGAGAATCAAACTCCATTTGAAGCTTGGAGTGGAAGGAAGCCATCTGTGAATCATTTAAAGGTATTTGGTTGTATTTGCTTCTCTCATGTTCCTAAAGAAACAAGGCTCAAGTTTGATGAGAATAGTGAAAAATGCATCTTTGTGGGTTATACCTCAAAATCAAAGGGCTATAGACTCTACAGCTTGAAGAAAAATAAAGTGAATATTTATAGAGATGTTCTCTTTAATGAGAAGGCCTCTTGGAATTGGAAAGAAAAGAAGGCTCAAAATCAAGTCATTACCATTAGTGAAGAATAAGAATGTTTTGAAAATGAAGATGAAGATGAAGCTCCACCACAAGCATCTCCAATTGCTAGTTCACCATCATCACCAACTTCTCCATCAAGCCCAAGTTCATCATCACCAAGATCAACTCCAAGAAGAATGAAGAGTCTTAGTGATGTTTATGCAAGTTGTAATTTTTGTGTTATTGAACCGCAAAACTTTGAAGAAGCTATTAAAGAAGAAGCTTGGAAGAAAGCAATGGAAGATGAGATTCTTGTAATTGAGAAAAACAATACTTGAGAATTGGTGAAGAGACTAAAAGATAAAGAAGTTATTGGTGTGAAGTGGATTTTCAAAATAAAACTCAACCTAGATGATTCCATTCAAAAGAACAAAGCAAGACTTGTGGCTAAAGTGTATTCTCAGCAGCCTGGAATTGATTTTCATGAGAACTTTGCACTGGTGGCTCGGCTTGATACTATTAGAGCTCTTATTGCCTTAGCGGCACAAAAAGGTTGGTTTTTATACCAACTAGACGTAAAGTCTGCTTTCTTAAATGGTGTTTTGAAGGAAGAGGTTTATGTAGATCAACTTCAAGGCTTTGTCATAAAGAGTGAAGAAGGAAAAGTGTACAAGTTGAGAAAGACTTTGTATGACCTAAAACAAACACCACGGGCATGGTATAGTGAGATTGATGCTTACTTCCATGGAAGGGGTTTTCAAAGAAGCAAGAGCGAGCCAACCTTGTACATCAAAACTCAAGGTAAAAATGATATTCTTATTGTTTCTCTTTATGTTGATGATTTGGTGTTTACCGGTAGTGATGAGAAAATGATTGAAGAATTTAAAAAGGAGATGACGAAAAAATATGAAATGAGTGATTTGGGCCTCTTGCATTACTTCTTGGGCATTGAAGTTTATTGTAGCACCCCGGACTTTTTCATCCTTAATGAATAGCACCTTCGTAGCTAATTGGCCGTTTTTGTAGTCTAATTAATAAATAAGGGAGAAATCGGAAATTCTGAAACGTCAGAAATGTGCGTTTTCGAAAGACGAACCCAACGCAAGTTGAATCGTCGAAATCCGACGAGCGAGTCAAAAGATATGGCCAAAACAGTCCAGACATACAGAGAACCGATCGCTCGGTCCAGTCAGCGATCGATCGGTCCATAACCGATCGATCGGTAGCTATCGCGCGGTCAGAAATTTTGTATGGGGAAATTTTCCAGAGAGTGAAATTTTAACCGATCGCTCGGTTATGAAACCGATCGATCGGTGGGCAACCGATCGATCGGTCATTAACACCGATCGCTCGGTACTCGCGTTTTTGCAGAAAACTTAGTAAGGGTGTTTTAGTCTTTTGGGCAGTTTACTCTTACCTTAAGAGTCTTGCCCGAGCCTTTAGGGCTTATTTTATAATACTTAGAAGATTGAGAGCTAAGGAGAGGAGAAGAAGGCGATTCCTAACCTAGGGTTTGATTTTTGGAGGAGAAATCAAAGGGTTGTGAACCCACACGCACCTCAAGTCCATTTTCTTCGAGATCTCGGCTCAAGCTCGTGTGGGGCACTCTCCTCAAGCTAGGGCAGCAACTCACGGTCGTTTTGAAAGGGGGATTTCTTCCTCATTGTTCAAGGTCGGTACTTCTTACTACCCTCCTAGTTATAGCTTCTCTTTTCCTTTATTTCTTCTTGTTTTCCTTCACATATATATGTGTTATGAGATTGGTGGTATGAATGGTGAATGGAGATGGATGTTGGCGAATGGATGCCGTGTGGATGATGTGATGAACGAATGGGAAAGGGCATTGTATTAATAATGAACATACAAGTGTGATGTGAGCATAACCCACCTAGAAAAGCATGATCTAAGTTTAAGTGAATAATGAACACACCTCATGTTTGATGAAATGCCAAGGTGAACAAAATAAATGATAAATTAAGGGAACTCATGCTTAATTGCTCTTGAAATTTGTTAGGGTTCATGATAGTGTGTTTCTTACATTTCTTAAGATGCGTAGATTATTACTCACTTAAATTGTTATATGCTATGCTTTGTGAATTACCCAAATTGCCATATTTAATTCCAAATGCAAGTATGCACACGATCTCACGAGCACGCATGAAATGACGTGATTTACCGATGTTTTAAGTATGGGACGTAGAGGTGGGGCATATCCTAAGATATGTTTCACTTCGCTTTTCACAAGGGCAAGACAATCATGCATTTCATAGGGAAAGGTCTCCCATCCCCTCGCATGACATGCATAGCATCGCATGACACGCATAGCATAGCATGGCATGACACGCATAGCATAGCATCACATGACACGCATAACTCTGCATGGCATTACACGCATGGATGCTAGTTGCGACGGGCTATGAACGGCAACTAGGCATTCACATTCTGCATGAATGCTAGTTGCGACGGGCTATGAACGGCAACTAGGCATTCACATTCTGCATGAATGCTAGTTGCGACGGGCTATGAACGGCAACTAGGCATTCACATTCTGCATGAATGCAAGGGTTTTATCAGTCTTTCTGAATGCAAGCATGAATATAAATTGCTTTACTTCCTTGTATGATATAAATTGTTCTTGTTCTATATATGCAACTTGCTTCATCCTTTATGTATGCTATCTGTATGCTATGACTGTTGGTTAGTGCTTAGTACCCGCTGAGTATTCCATGCTCAGCCGTACTTCTTCTGTCGGCAGGTGACGGCGGAGCAGCAGCTCCATTTGATATCTGTGCTCCGAGTCAATGGGTGGAGGAGGAGTACGTCGAGGAGCCTTTTGAGGAACCTCCAGTAGAGGGTTACCATTAGGTGGTTGTATATTCTGAGTGGATTAGCTGTGGGTGAGATGAGAGATTATATCCATGTATTTTGGCGGGTCTGTCCGCACTTTCTTCTGGTTACTTTTGTATAAACTTGGACCATATGTATATACTTAGAGGTTTGTTAGACTTCCGCTGTGTTTTATAGTTATGTTTCCGCTATAATGTCTTCTATTGTATATGCTCTGTGGTTTTTGCAGGTTGGTTTGTCAAGCAAGTCATGTAAGTCATGATTGAGTCGTCCAAGATTCACTCTAACTCCTAGGGTGGGTTTTGGGTCGTGACATTTATCAACAAGAAGATGATGTTTTTATTTGTCAAAAGAAGTATGCAAAAACTCTCCTTGAAAAATTTAGAATGACAAATTGTAAACCGGTAGCTACACCTTTAGCTGCAAATGAAAAACTATTAAAAGAAAATGGAAGTAAAGAAGTTGATGCATCTCTCTATAGAAACTTGGTTGGAAGCTTGTTGTACTTGATAGCTACAAGACCGGATACTATGTTTGCTACTGGTTTGTTATCTCAGTTTATGCACAAGCCATGCCAAATACACTTTGGAGCAGCCAAGAGAGTGTTGAGATATATCCAAGGTACGCTTGAATATAGAATTATGTATAAAAAAAGTGTTGATGTAAAGTTGCTTGAATTTTGTGATAGTGATTGGGCCGGATGTGTTGATGATATGAGAAGCACTTCCGAGTATGCCTTTTCCCTTGGTTCAGACATATTTTCATGGGCATTCAAGAAGCAACAAATAGTGGCTCAATCATCCGCCGAGGCTGAGTATGTTTCAGCATCATTGGCAACTTCTCAAGCAATATTACTGCGAAGAGTTTTAGAAGATATTGGTGTCAAACAAGGAGAATAACTCCTCTCTTTTGTGACAACAAATTTAACATTGCAATATCAAAGAATCCGGTCTAACATAGCCGCACTAAGCATATTGCCATAAAACATTATTTCATAAGAGAGGTAGTGGAAGATGATGAGATTCAACTCAAGTATTTCAAAACCGATGACCAAGTGGTGGATATCTTCATGAAGGGACTTCCGAAAGATAAGTTTCAATATTTTAGAAAAATGTTGGGTGTTCAACAACAAGGCATTAAAGGAGAGTGTTAAAATCTTAATCCCTTTTTGTTGATTAGGGTCTTATTAGTGGTTTTTTTTATTTTTTGTAGGATGTTGCCAAGTGTAGGGCGTAGATAAGCCCTAGGGTTCCTTTGTGCTGGAATCTTCTAAACATAATGAAAAAAACAGAGAAAGAAAGAGTGCTATGAATAGCCCCTGTTTTGGCTAAAAAATCTGCTGCCCCCATCTTTGAAATTCCTCTTTCAACTCCAAAACCAGTCATCTTCTTCTTAGAATAACCTAGTGGTTGTTGTGTGCAGCCAATAAGGGGTAGGATGGGAAGAAAGGGGATTTGGGTTTGGGAGATGAAGATGGGGGCTGTGTTGGAGGAGAGGAATCGAGAGGGAAGAAGGGTTCAAGGAGAATCCGACGGTTGTGGGTCAGAATGGGGGTGCACGTTAAGTAGTGGGGTGTGTTATATTTTATTGGATCTAGCTAATCAAAGATTCAAGAATCACATACCTGTATCGGCCATTGAAAATAAAGAGGAGAACCTTTAGTTGTCGATGACGATGAAACACACGGTCTTCAGATTCCATGACTCCTTAGCTCTCAATGGGGAAGATGCTTTTCTGCAGGCTTTCTTAGGAATTGGATCTCGGATCGATAGCCTATAAGTATTATATATATACTTAAGGTTTAGGTCATTAGAGTCCTAACCCATCAAGGAGACTATAGACCATCCTTATAACCCGATAAACTTAATTAATGCATAAACCACCACTGTTTGGCTACAACTGAAACCTTAACTGGAGTAGACTTTATCCGGGTTTGGACCATGAACATTGCCAAGACCATAAACCTTATAGAAAATCTTACATTCTCCCACTTGGTCTGCAATGATCATCAAAAGAGAAAATATTTTACTTATGCAGAATTTTTTTTTGAAAATGACTCTCCCGGATAAACGACTTAATTTTGAAAACAACAGACGTGTGGCCACACTTAAAACATACTCCAGATAGTTAAGCCAATATACATAAATGTTGTGAACAAAACTTAGACAAATGAAAACACTAATACCGGATCACGGAGGCCATCATATCAACACTATGACATGACACCATTCCATGGTCACCATACTAATACCCTCATTTTCCATGGTTTCAAGCATTATAACCTTATGATGTGCTGACCTCATACATCCCAAAATTCGATCCTCAATATTTACCTGGGTCACTTAATCTGCAAATTTAAAACACCATTTAACACAAAATGGAAATGCAGAGTGATGCATCGATACATCATTCTGATTAGAACAAATTAATAGGCAAATCTCAATAACTGTAGTAGAGAACTTTTTGTCTGTAACGAATGCTAGCAACATACTCCCACTAACCAAATGAATCCAAGCTGTCTTTTAGTCTCATTTTAGACAAGCTCCAAAAATACCTTATAATTCAACTTTATGGTTAATAGTTCAGACACCTTATGTTCTCTAACCTTCTCTCTCACAACAAGACACCTTATATTCATGTGTTTGGACTAACTTTAAGTCTTAGTATTTTGAAAGAAGGAAACTGATGCGGAATTATCATAAAATTAACTCCAACGGCCCCGTAATAAAAACTGAAGACCTAGAGCCCTGAGATAAAATTCCGCAATTACATAACTTGTTCAAAAACCTTATAACAAGTCATGTATCCTTCCTGCCTAGTCGATGATTCTATAATGAAAAACATTATACTTTTCACTAGATAGCATCACAGCCAATAGGAATAAAACCCAATGTCGACTACTTGATGTTCAGACGTCCAGCACAATCTGAACCTGAATACCCGATAACCTGATAGGTATCAGTACCATTATATATGTGAGGCAATATTCTTTAATCTTCTGCAATTACTCTATAACTATCTTAATGGTCTAACACTCAAAAATATCACAACTAAAATGGAAACTTTATTTAACTGCATGAGATATATTTGAACGAGTGAAGACCTGTTATTTATAAGACTCTTCAATCAAAGTGCAACAATGAAACTTTATAGCACAATTTTTAACCTAAGTCTTAGGGCACTCTGACAAGATTTGTAGTTCATAACACAAATTTCTCTTTAGGAGCTTAATATTGAATATCAATCATCCTTAGAACTTTCTCAATGAAGGTTTTTCTGTAACAATTCCAAGAGGTCATGAGACCAACGAATAGAGGTTTACAATAGTGAACCTAAATGGCACATCTATAAATCCTTAATGTCACAATTTTATGATATGTAATCAGAATATACTTTCTCCCACTGACCTTAATATTGATGTACTCAATTATAATGTTCACTCTAAAATCGAAAGAAGTATTTACTTGATTGTCTGCTCAAAACCTTATTCAAACTTCCTAAGCTTACAAACTTAATAATCATTATCTTCTTTCTAAGAATCTTTTATCATTTTATATGCACCTCCTTATGAAGAAGGTTGAGTAAGAACATTCTTCTAATGTTTATCAGATATAACTCTATTAAGTTTAAAATATTACTTTTCTTCATGGATTTCATGCCATAATCAACATAATACTTCCCCTATCCTGATGAAAAGTAATATATCATCCTCATTCTTAAAATCAAGTACTAACTTTTGAGATAATGTACAAGATCATTAGATTTGTATCTCCTCTCTTTAAGACATCTTCAAACATGTCTTAACTTCTGACGAAACAAATTAGACCGAGTGGGAGATAATAGCACCTCAAAACTCCATATGATGACCATTAACTATATCAAAATAAGAGACTTTAGGTGTGATACAACATTACTTCTTTAAGCCTATTGATAGACTGAAAAATGACTATCCCTAAACTTAATAGGCAGAGGCTTTATACTCCCACTGTTATCGTCATTTTTAGCATTTCACATTTTAATCTCAAATATGTGAGTGTTTCGAGAGAGACTAGATGATATATATATATTCTTTGATTTTTTATGAATATCTGATAACTTAATTTTTTTTAATTTTTCTTGTTTTCAAAACTTAATAGTGCCTTGAATATTGCTTTATGAGGGACTTAATTTGAAATGTACAATGTAGCCTTTAGAGCATTTCCCTATAGAAATTCTAAGTCTTCCCTTTTTAATTGTTCATTATGTTCTTAAATGACTGAATTACATAGCATTTTAACTATCTCATAATCTTGAAGATACTAAGTAAACAACCTTTAATCTTTACTTTATGTCATATTTCACAACTTAGATCTTTTTACTGAGAAGATTATGAACTTTATCTTTATGGATCATAAACAAAATCTGGACTTTTGATATCTATATATATAGATTAATAAAACATCTTTATACCTCATGAAAAGTGAAAAAATGATTACAAATATATGTGTAGGTCATTCTATCAGTATTTGTAGAGAAATTCATTGAAACTTTTAAATTTTCTTTACTTAATGCTATCAAGGAAATCTTCAGATTTAAATTTTTACATTTCAAAATTACTTTATCATATCACTTTAAATACATTCTTAAAAGACTATATTTTAATGTCAATGTATTTTCACTTTACAAACCATGAATTATAATAATATGACGGATTAACAAATTGATAAAGAAATGATCCCCTTACCAGATTTAAATCTAATAAACTATGCGAGTATTAGCATTTAATCTATATTTCTTTATCAATGATTTCTCTTAATCTTTTATATTTTAGATTCTGATGAATCTCTCAAAGATATTACAAATGTGAATTAGTGTTTCAGGATTAATTCACAATGAATAATATGAAACATCATCTCTAGATGCCTCAAAAGCATATCAGGATTAGTCACTCATCACCTTATGAGATTTTTATACTTTAATATAGTTCATTCTCCTTTTAACCCACATGGAGGTAAAATATTTATATTTTATCATTTTTCTTTTATGTACTTTAAGATAATTATAGATTGATTAAAGTACACATAGAGAGATTCAAACCTAAACTGCAACATCAACTTTATGTTCACCATTATCCCAATGAAATCATATTTGCAATCTTTATTTAAGATGTTTCCATGAACTCTAACGAATCCATTATACCAAACATAAGTCAATTGACTTAGATAAACACTTATGATTCTCAAATAATATAATCATTGAACTTGTTACCTTATCAAATAATACCTTATATAATATTAGCAATTCTTCCATAAACAACCTTTGATATTGACCATTCATAGTTTTCAAGTTCAATCTATTAACATTTCTCTTTCCTAATGCTTATCCTTAACCTTTAACTTATCTTTAATTACACATTTCTTACTCTCATCCTTAAAATGACTAAGTCTTAGTCCATACTACCTAAGGTCAGCTTAACCTGATACATTCAGTGCCTATAGAGTAACAATTATTTGTAAGAAAAGACTTAATTGCTCTATATAAACTAAAAGGCTCACATAAAATTTGCATCTAAATATCCTTATGCATGAATCATTGTCCTTATTTCATTCTCTTATTGATGCAAAAACACATTTGACTGATGGGGTATCAATTAGACAACCCAGAGTGACTGCAATAATAAATACATCACCTAGTGAGATAGCCATTTGCATCATCGCACTCCCTCATTTGGGTCGAGACTGCAACATGCGATTAGCTCATCTCCTTTGGTGAATTAATTTCACCACAAGACAAGCTAATCATGAACATTACAAATTTTGAAAACTTTAAACCTTTGGGCCTAAACTCCTTTAGTCTGCAATGTCATGCCAACCTTCCTACTCCGTTTGAATTGTATAAGATGATGACCCACCTTTGGGCTTGATCATCACCCCCATAACAATCAAACGCAAAATATTTATGGCACTCCCTATTCAATATATAGCAAATAATCATACAATCATGCACATTTGAACGCCACCCAAATTTTCCTGAACGAGGTCACTTTGGTGACTAACACGACCATTTCAATCTGGTTGGTTTCAAATGGGAGTTGCCCGAAATTCCATACCCCAAGGAATTTTTGATTGTTTAAATAAATATGCATCAATGAACATTATAACATATTACAAAATCCTTATGAGCATCATCCAAAATTTTACATGCATTTTAGGCTCACTAATCCCGTCCTCCACATGATATTAAATTAAAAGAACATAATTTAAAATATGCATTGGAAAACACAACGATAATAAAAATAAAATTCAGTTTTATACAAGCAATCATCATACATTTAAGGCCTTGAACTTCATATAATTTGTTGAACAAAATATATCATGCACATTATACTAAGTAGTCATGCCCATATATGTTGAAACACGAATAAACCTGTCTTAGCCCCAAAAATTTGTTTAGAAAAATACTTTATATCCAAAAGATTACATCAAAGTATGCAATCAATAGGTGTCTGAAGTTTATAAGAATTAACAATTATATTGAGTGTCATTCTGAATGCACAAAGAAACTTAATCATGTGCTCACCCCTGCACCCAATACAATAGGGATATCTTAGGCCTCTTTATAGTCATTTAGTGGCTACTTTATGCCTGAAAAACCTTGAAAGGACAAATAATTGACCAAACATACTTGATAAGTATCACAAAGGCTGTTTGTAGTCTAGAAGGCTATCTATAGTCCCCAAAACTAGAATAAATATCACAATCATGTCAAACAAACTTCATATATATACTAGGTATACTTTAATGGTGGTCCAAGAGGTACTTTAAGCCTGAAAAGCTTTCCGGAGTTCCCAAATGCTGAATTAGGCATAAAAATTAGGTCCAAAATTGAAAAATAGCCTTATTTGAACATTTAATGTCATAAAAGTCCTCTACAGAGGAAAAATGAACTGAAATAGACCCCAAAATAAGGTTCTATAGCCAAAATTAGGCTAGGGGGCATAGGACACGCGCAAGTAGCGTGTCGGACACGCTGACACGCGCAGGGATATGTAAAAGGCCACTGGAGTGAGCATAACGCGCGGGTGTGCACTTCACACGCAGGAACACCACCTCATGCGTGGGGTGCGGCTCACACGCGATCTGTGTCTCACGCGCGCGCGGTTCGACCCGAGCACGCGGTCCGGTCTAGGATGTCGCTTGGTCCGGTCTGGATCAGGCTCGGCTTGGTCCGAGAGAATTGGTCCGGCCCATTGAACTGGTCGGGGTCTCATTCGGTTCGGGTTACGACCCATCCGAGTTCTGATCGGGTATTACTCGGGCCGGGTTAAATCTACCCGGGTCGGGGTTCGGTGTCGGACCGGGTTGACCCTCGTGAACTCATCTTCCCAACCCGGTTTCTTTTTTAAACCCTGAAACCGTACCTTGGTTCCCCTTTGTTGGGGGCCCTACTGGCCGCCTTACCGGCTGCCGCTGGTGCCAAATTGATGGCATGACTCCAGCGACCAAAATCATGCCGCCGGCAGCCTTCTCCGGCGATGGACGGCGGTGGAATCACCATCCAACTGAAAACGGCGAAACCCCCCCCCCCCCTTTTTTTTTTGATAACTCACAATCCCAGTCTCAGATCCGATCTTTGAGGGTTTCAAATTAACATTCATTAAAATAGGTACTTTTTCAACATTATCTAAAGATTTTTATCAATGGCCGACACGAGTATGTGATTCTTGAATCTTTGATTGGCTAGATCCAATAAAATATAACATATGGTATCAGAGCCTAGGGTGCTCAATCAAGTTCAAGAATCACATACCTCTGTTGGCCATTGAAAATAAAGAGGAGAACTTTTAGTTGTCGATGACAATGAAACACACGGTCTTCAGATTCCATGACTCCTTAGCTCTCGATGGAGAAAATGCTTTTTTATAGGCTTTCTTAGGAGTTGGATCTGAACTGATAACCTATAAGTATTATATATATACTTAGGGTTTAGGTCATTAGAGTCCTAACCTATCAAGGAGACTATAGACCATCCTTATAACCCAATATACTTAATTAATGCATAAACCATCACTGTTTAGCTACAACTGAAACCTTAACTGGAGTAGACTTTATCTGGGTTTGGACCATGAACATTGCCAAGACAATAAACCTTATAGAAAATCTTACAGGGTGTACATGATATGAAGAGGAGGAGGATGAAGGGAGGCATTGTGGTTTTGAATTGAGCTTTCAGGATGGGATGATAGAGATTAGAGTACAGACAATGCTATTGGACGACGACTATTTCATTTTGAAAGAGAGAGAGAGAGAGAGAGGCTCCGTTGAAGAATCTGAGGAAGGTAAGATGTCTGAGAGGTGTCTGACTGGAGAGAGAGAGAGATAATTAGGGGTTAGTGAGAGAAAGATGAGAAGCTTTACAATGGTGTCCGAGAGGGAGACAAATTAGAGGGCAAAAAGTTGGGAGGGAGAAAGTAGGCCGCTTTCGTTGAGGAATGCTAAAGTATACCCGCATTTGCAAACATTTACCTGGATGATAAAATTAATAATTCTGTGTTTGGGCTACAGCCTATAGCTAGGGGTGATATTTAGCCGAGTAGTAGTGTTCAACAGTTGTTAGAAGCTAGACTCGAACTCGACTCAAGCTCCTCCGCCTAAGTTCAAGTTAGGCTCGTAAAATATAACATATGCTCGAGCTCGAGAAAATTTTAAAAAAAAACCTCAAGCTAAATTAGCTTGGACTCGTCTCGTGCTCAATTTGGAACTGAAAAAACAGGCTCAAGCTCAAGCTCAAGCTCAAGCTCAAGCTCAAGCCAAGCTTTATAGCATAGCTGAGGGTGGCATAGCGTTGGCTTGCCTACCTCTGCACGTCATTCTCTCTCATCATTATTATTATTATTATTATTATAATACCGTGAATATATATTCATCCTTGAAAGCTCAAACTAGTCCCACGGGCTAACATAGGGAATACCCCCACCCCATGCAGCCGTTCAAGTGGTGCAGCCGTTCAAGTGACCACTGGGCTACCACCTCACTCATTACTCCCTTTTATAGACCAATTTTTCCAAACTCTCTGTGTTTTACGGATGTGAGACTCTACATCTAGAGTTTTGCCCCCTGTATTTTAATGAAATCGTGCCAAGCAAGAGTGTGTTTAAGCTCAGCTTATTAACTAGAGCTCACAAATTAAGCTTGAGCTTGACTTGTTTAGTAAATAAAAAAAATGTGGTCGAGTTTTTAACGAGCTGAGCTCAAGGAGCTTGGATCGTCAACCATCTCTACCTACAGAGTACAAGTGGGCCGAAACAATTGAAAATGCTAAGCATATTCTCACCGTTCAAATTTTTTTCTCATACCATTACTTTCTTATAACAATTTTTTTTTTGTCAGTTCACTTGTGTCCCTCACCCCCAACTGCAAGTCAAATGTTTTGAGTGCAAGACAAGCTGAATTCAAAATTTTCTAAACCCTCGTTCTTGGTATTAATACTAAAAATATTACTATCCTTATTTTTATATATATAATAAAAAAAGGTTAACTACAGGAACTCTAGTTTTTTTTTGGTAAGATACAGGACCTCTTGTTTAAGTGATAACTGGAACACTACAAAATATGCTTTATTACAACTACAAGAGTAATTTAGAATTATAAATATAAAATTCACCCAGCTATCTTTTATTTTTATTTTAAAAAAATATTGACAAAGTTATGTTTTAATTGGAAAAATAGTTCTCTTTGAGTATGAGGGGGGAGTGGGGGGGTCTCGTCCCCTTAAAACTTGTTATGTGTCCTATTTAACTCTTTTTAATTATGGTTAAGATTCAGTAATTTTTGGGTTAAAGAATCTAATTTGATTTTGGAAAAAATAAATAATTTTTTTAAGGGTGGTGTTACGCATGCTCCTAATTTTGATGAATAAACACCATAAGTTAAAAAACGATAGTTTAGGTACTGAATGGACTATAATATCCTTTAGTTATCTTTTCCAACCTCTATCATTTTCTCTTTTTTTCCAAACTACATTTCTTGTATCATTAATGATAGTACAACGGGTGCACCCAAGTAATGGAGTAATGCTGGTCGGCAGGAAGTTTCAGCTTGATTGGCTTGGTTTCCGAGTTCAGCCTTGTTATTCTGCTCGGACTGGTTTTGGGCATTGATGATTATTGGATTTGCTTTGGACTGTGTACGCCAAGTTAAATAAATCCAATTGATTGATAAGCTTTGTTTAATAAACTAGACAGTTGTTTCAATTAGGTTCGAGCTTCAGTCTTTCGTTTTGAGTTTTCCAATCTTGCTCTTTGAAAACTATGACAGTACCTGTTTTTAAAAAATTTCTCCGAATATTTTCCTATAATCTATCTCAAAATGTTTGTAGTATTTTCCAATTGAAGAATATGCTAAGAAGGTTTTGGTCTTTGATGAACGAAAATGAGAAATGAATGAGGGGTATAGCGTCTATTAACAGAGTCGCAATGGAGTTATTTTCTCTTCTACGATAGCGTTCTGAGGCCATGTTGATTTTAGATCTTGCTGTTACTCGTGCTACAGAATAATATACAAACACTCTCAGCTTCCACTTACTTGATTGGACTTGGAAGCTATGACATTATAGGCCTGCAGCAGATGTCAATATTATAAGATATGCTAATATTAAACAGATTGCAGTCCTTTCCTAGCAAGAGTGTCTCACCATTTGGAGTAAGACCTAGTTCCGGCCATAACTGACTGGAAATGGTATGCTTGTTCTGAAAGTAAGAACAAAGGCTCTAAGTGAAAACATTTTTAAGAGGTGGGTGATAGAAATGTGAGGAGGTTGTGAAAATGAGTAGCAACTGAAGAAAAGTCAGGGATGGGGTGGTTGCTATTCCCAAAGGGGTTACCACGGTTTTGTAGAAAAAAAAAGGGAAGATGAAGAGGAAAATAAAGAAGGGTATTATTATCATTTATGATTTATTTTTACTTTTGGTGTTTATTCATCATATAATGGGGGTGCGAGTAACACCACCCTTTTTTAACCACTACAATGATAGTTAAAAGGGCTTTATAAGTGCTAGACGCCCACTCTCCTCTTCATACAAGGTCTGGATTAACCGTTTCTCAAGGAAAAACAATAATACATGATATTAGAAGTAAGAATATAAAAATACGAATATGTTTGGCATTCGTAAGCTTCGCTACGGCTTATATTCCCCACACAAGTCACTACGTAATCAATGCCATAGAAAATACGAATCTCATCGCTTTTTCTTACATACACATCACACATCTCTGTCTGTGGGAGATTTTTCTTTCTTTTTGTATATATGGACTTTGCTGAGACCATAAAGGTCCGCCGAGACCGTGCTTGTTATGCAAGGATCTCAAAATTTTATTAAATCCGTTTTTTAAAATTTGAGATCCGTGCATCACATGCACGGTCTCGGTGTGGTCTCGGCCCTTTGTTGTCTCACTAGCATTTTCCTTTGTATATCGTTATAAAATATTTTTATATTTACTTCAAGGTCTTAGATGGCAGGTGGGTATAGGTGAGCTGGTAAAATTGGGGGCTGATCCGTGGATTCCTACCCTGCCAAGGTCCAAATAGATCCCTCTTCAAGGTGTTTCCCTAAACCTTATGGTTGTGGCAGATTTAATTAACCGCTCAGAGGGTTGTTGGAACTTTCATTTGTTGGAATCTCTCTTCTCCCCTCAGTTAGTGGATGCTATTCGGAAAATACCTTTCAGTATCCAGAACTCTTCGAACAAGTTGGTTTGGCACTACTCAAAGTCTGGGTGATTAGTGCTAAATGTTATACATAAAAGCACCTCAAACTTAACTTGCTAATCATTTATAGTAATTATTTATATTATTTTATGCTACTTGGTTGTTTATTCTTGTTTCAGGTTAATGCGAGGAAAAGAAGATAAAATGAAAGATTTACAAGCTTCAAAGACTCCAAAAATCTCAGAAAAAAGAAGAGTAAAAGAAAGAAGAAGAAAAGAGAGCAAAATCACGGAATTCTACTTTGATGGATCGATTGGCCAAAATCACATTTATATCAATAGAGGGGTAGTTTGATAATTTTTCTTCATCCAAAATTTATGAAACTTTTTGGGTAGATTCTAG
Source organism: Tetracentron sinense (assembly GCA_015143295.1). Lineage (NCBI taxonomy): Eukaryota > Viridiplantae > Streptophyta > Magnoliopsida > Trochodendrales > Trochodendraceae > Tetracentron > Tetracentron sinense. The sequence goes on along the minus strand of CM026570.1, from coordinate 33,716,487 downwards.
ATGACCTAAAGGAGCTATGTTTAAAATTTCGGGGTCAATCCGATTAGAATTGAACTCTCTAGAATTATTTGAAGTTCAGTGACAAAACTGTAAATAAGGTGAAATAATATTTCGTGAATAGTGTTTCGTGAATAGTGTTTTAGTACTTCTAAACACTTTCCAACTCTATTATTGTCTTCCTAAATAAGGGTTTAATCCTCATTCAACCCTAAGAGAGTTTAGAGAGAGAAAAAGAAGAGTTGGACCTCAATTAGAACTCCTTATTCTAGAAGGACTCTATCTTTCTATCTTTCTCTATAAAAAGGAGAATTCCTAGCCATTATTATTATTAGAGAAATTTGTAGAGATTTTGGATTTGAAGAAGAGAAACTCTGGAGATCAAGGAAGCCATGAAGAGAAGTGTTGCAGCTTTGTCTATGAAGATGTTGCATTCCTTCCTCGCGAATGAACTAATTTCCACTCTAGGGTTTCGATGTAACCCTAGCCAAATAACTGTGTCATTTATTTTGTTTTTATTTTAATTCTCTGCATTGTAAGACATTGATTGCATAATGAGAGAGCTGTTTCTACAACTAAGATTTATTTGAATTATATTTGATTTCAATGGAATTCTCAACCTTGTCTTAGGTATAATGAAATTGGAATTAAATCACTTGTGTTAATTTCGTTAGAATTTAAACATATGTTTTATGCAATGGTTTTAAAATATCGAGAGATTAAATCTGAAGATATTTTATGCTAAGAGAAGACGAGTGATTACACAACCGTAGATTAGTGTGTATCATTCGTGCTAACCGAAGATACGATATTCTAAGGATATAATCCCTTGAACTTTTCTTGAGCAGTTGAGAAGGGACGTGCCGCCACTCTAACTGGAATGTTTACAATTTAAGAGGTTATAATAAATTTAAAATATGGATTAGTTATTAGGTTAGTGGTGGATTTGAAAACTCTAGATTTTCTCTTAAAATGATTTAAAAACCCAATTTTTTTTAGTTTAATTTAGAAATCTCCTTTAATTAGTTTAATTCATCATTTTAGTTTAATCAAACCAAATTCAATTGTCTCAATTATTAGTTTAAAATTAATTTGAATAAAAAGCAACGAAACCAGCGCAGTCCTCAGAGGAACGATACCCTTACTAGTACTATTCTACGGAATTATTACTAAGAAGGAATAATTTAAAATTGACTGACGATCAATTTTTGGCGCTGTTGCCGGGGATTGCTGGAACGGTGTAGTTGTTAATTTGAAAGATTAAATTTAAATTAATCATAAAAAAAATCCAAAAATATTTTTCTTTTCATTTAATTGGAAATATTTGTGTTTTCAGGTACCAAATAGCTCAAACTGTAAGGATTGAAAAAGCTTATTCAACATCGTGGAAAGCAGGAGAGTTCTGTGAGTATTTACTTTTTAAGTAGATATTTTATTTTAATTTGGTGTCTGTCAAACATAGAGTTTTTCTTTTAGGGTGTATGCACGATAGGAGGTCTTGTAATCCAGATTTATTCCCCCTTGATTCTGAGTTAGAACGTACTGCTAGGTTTCTCAAGGCTTCTGCCTTATTCGAATCTAATTCTGAAGCGAAATCTTCTACCATTCCTAAAGCAAACCTAGAAGCTATTCATTTCCCTATCATGGCGGAAGAACATGACCCAATGAAATCCTTGAAGGAGTATTTTACTCCTTCTACATATTCCTCCCCTTCATACATCCGGTTGCCGGACATAACGACAAACATCTTGATGAATTTCACGAGATTTGTACAACTTTTAAGTTACAGGGATTTTCTGATGATGCCCTTAGATTGTGGCTATTTCTATTTTCTTTAAAAGAAAAAGCCAAACATTGGCTTAATTCTTGAGAGCCAAATTCTATTACCACTTAGGCACAAATGCAGCAAGAATTTCTTTTGAAATTCTTTCCCATAGGAAAAACAAACTTAATGAGAGGAACCATCACAAGTTTTGCTCCTGTTGATGGTGAGTTATTTCATGAAACTTGAGAGAAATTGTAGAGCCCCGAACTTTTGACATTTATGCATGACCCTTTCGTAGCAATTTTTCCTTTAAAGTAGTGCAATTAATAAATAAGGAAAAAATTGGAAATTCCGAAATGTTAGAAATGTTCCTTTTCGAAGTACGAACCCAACGCAAGTTGAATCGTCGAAATCCGACGAGCGGGTCAAAAGATATGGCCAAAACAGTCTGGACCTGTAGGTAACCGATCACTCGGTCCATAGAGCGATTGATCAGTCCATAACCGATCGATCGGTAGCTATCGCACGGTCAGAAATTTTGTATGGGGAAATTTTCCAGAGAGTGAGTTTTTGACCGGTCGATCGGTCATAAACACCGATCGCTCGGTAGGCAACCAATCGATCGGTCATAACCACCGATCGCTCGGTACTCGTGTTTTTGCAGAAAATTTAGTAAGGGTGTTTTCATCTTTTGGGCGTTTCACTCATACCTTAAAGGCTTTGCCCGATCATTTGAGGGTTCATACACAACCCTTAGAGTCTTTTGAGAGATAAAGAGAAAGGAGAAGGGTTTTCCAAAAACCTAGGTTTCCATTTTGGAGAGAAATCAAAGGGTTTTGAAACCCTAGATCAACCTCAAGCCCGATTTCTTCAAGATTTCGGTTCAAGCATTCGTGGAGCTCGTGTTCCAAGCTAGGGCAGCAACTTACGTGCATTTTGGAAGGGGATTCCTTCCCTCTTTTGTCAAGGTCGGTACTCTTTGCTACCCTCCTAGTTATAGCTTCATTTTTTCCTTTGTTTCTCCTTGTTTTCCTTCACTTATATATGTGTTATGAGATTGGTGGTATGAATGGTGAATGGAGATGGATGTTGGCGAATGGATGCCGTGTGGATGATGTGATGAACGAATGAGAAAGGGCATTGTACTAATAATGAACATACAAGTGTGATGTGAGCATAACCCACCTAGAAAAGCATGATCTAGGTTTAAGTGAATAATGAACACACCCCATGTTTGATGAAATGCCAAGGTGAACAAAATAAATGATAAATTAAGGGAACCCACGCTTGATTGCTCTTGAAATTGTTAGGGTTCATGATCGTGTTTTTCTACATTCTTAAAATGCGTAATTATTACTAACTTAAATGCTATATTCTATGCTTTGTGAATTACCCCCAAAATTGCCTATTTATTCCAAATTCAAGTATGCCACACGATCTCACGACACGCATGAAATTATGTGATTTAGCACCGTGTTTTAAGTATGGGACGGATAGGTGGGGGCATATCCTAAGATATGTTTCACTTCGCTTTGACAATGGCACGACAACATGCCTTGCATCGGGAAAGGTCTCCCATCCCCTCGCATGACATGCATAGCATGCATGACACTCATAGCATAGCATGGCATACACGCATAGCATAGCATCACATGACACCATGAAGACGCAGAAGGAATTCAGTCGCGGAAATTGCTTTTTCTTAGTACGCCTCACGTTTATCAGTCCACATCGGAGGACCTCATCTTCGCTACGACCAGGTTATCGATATGTCTTATTGTCTTGAGCTTGTAATTGATTGATAAAATTCTTGAGTTTTGCACCATTTGGATTCTGTTTGTTGTTCTATTTGGTGTGCAGGAGTTTATCTCTGAGTGCTTCTCTTTTCGGTTCAGGTGACCTTCCGTTTTTTCTTTATCTAGGTAATATCTCTCCAACTCAGCCCTTCGGTTATATTTGATTCTTAGGTGGATCTCCACGCTTATAATTTAGAAAGCAATGTTCTGGCAATCCACAATTCACGAACATGTTTCCATAAAAGGAGATCATTCTATTTTCTCTCCATGTTTTTTGACTTCTCCCCACTTGAGATCTCTACCCTTTTTTATCACCACAGTCCCTGACTTGTGAGCCATAAGGTTCTTTCTGGCAATCCTTGCCCATAAACCGGGTCCCCTTGTATTGTTATGCTAATAGACAATACATATCTCACAAATATGATCCTTGATCTCCGCTATATGTCATAGAAACCATGGGACTCAGCTAGTTGAGCTATAGTGCTTGGATGCTCGCGATTGGTGGATGGATTAGCTACCAGCCATGGACGAAGGACTTCAATTTTGGTTTGCTTGATCTTTTATCTAGTGTTGGTGGCATAATCATTGCTTTTGCGCCAGTTCCCAGTGTGATGATTATGGAAAATTATGGGGATTGGGAGTCGGATACTTTCTATGCTTCGCCTCTTTAAATTTCAGAAGCTTCCTCCCACTAAATTAGAGTGCCCTTGTTGGTCCAAATTGGTTGTTATACACAGTGGGGAACCTTTTGTTCTACCTACTCATCTAGCATCACTAATGTCCAAATGAAAAATTACTATATTTGAATTTATTTTAATTCGTCAATTAACAGATTGTAATAATCTACCTTTTCATAGCGCAGGCCCCTGGACCTGGCGGTTGGTTGTCAGTTGGGGGAATTCCGCTCTGGTTCATCTTCTCTCTGATATGATGTTTTTCTTCTTCCTGATCTCCTAGTTCTCTACAACAGGTTCTACTTTTATATACGATAAGATAGAATTAGAACTACTTTGCTACGAGACCGGGTGTTAGGGCCGCGACCACTGAGACCTCGCGCCCCAACACGGGATCTCAGGTGAGCCCATCTTCACATGGTGGGCCCCGCTTGAGACTCCCTTTGTGGGTCGCCAGGGGGGTCTCTTCGGTGGTCTCGGCCCTAAAACACGTCTCTAGATTTTCCCGATTAGAAACTTTTTCCGTTAATTTACACTTTCCTTGCATGTTCACGGTGGTTTGGTGATTACACATCACAATGATGTCTTTTCACTAAAAACTTTTTTTTCCCAAGCTTAGATAGGATCCTCACGGCTCGCGGCCGAGCTCTAACACAGTTAATCTTTCTGTGGTTCGATCTTTGGAGCCCCTCTATATCACCACTTCTCGTTTCACCTGGTTAATACAATATTGGTCACCCCCCTTTCTCTCTTCCCGGGAGGACCCCACATGCTTACAGCCGCTTAAAAGGAGGGTTTAAATTTGTATTATTGTTTGAGCTTTAATTGACCTGTAAACAAGTGAGCAGTATTGAGACACATTTTCCTCTCCGAGAGAAATGGGATAGAGGAGAAACTAAGGCTACATTTCCCTTGGTCAGTTTTAACCCGACGCCCCACATATTGGTTTCCAAGATCAAAATTGTTTATTAGTATTCCCCTTAACAATAGTTTTCTGTCAGTGATCTAACGCCCCCTGTCGTTTTAATTAAGAAGACCCTAGCCCAAAAGTTATGACCGTGGCGTCATATAGTATATATATAAAGCTTGGGTTCCGCAGTGCCATCTGAAACATACGGGAGCTTTAGATGCGTGTTTTCACGAAGCACAGTGCTTTATTTTAGCAGCTGAACACATCTTTGTATGAGATGATGACAAATCTGAATATACCGTCTTTCATTTTGTTATTTGCTTCCTTTTCTCAGAATAGGGAAAGGAGGGCAGTGGAAGCATTTACATTGAAGATTTCTCCCCAGCATGAAGTTTAAAGTTGTGGAATCCTTAAAAGCATTGCGTGAAAATAAAATGGCTAATCCGATTGTACTCCATTCAAGATCCATGCAGATGAAGGAATGTGTTGCCTTGACCAATAGAGGGATCCTTACAGGTATCTTATATCACATGTCCCAGCAGTATTGGGCTGTGAGTATGAAATTGGTCTTGTATCGCACCGCCACCGGATTTGCTTCAAACAAGATGGTCCTCCTGGCTCTGCCTCTGGTTACTTCTGGTTTGGGTGTTCTTGGTTCCATTGTTACTATCACCTTCGTTGACAGAATTGGGAGGAGGCCAATGATGGTTTTGAGTGTGTTGGTGACGTTCTTATTGCAGTTTGTTCTCGTTCCAACGTTTATGGCTTTTGGAAATCATCCAAGCAAATATGTATTGTTGTGGTAGGAGCATTCATTTTCCTCTTACTCAACCGGAATAGCACAGTAGCTTGGATCGTGAGCTCGGAGGTGTACCCATTGAGAATAGAGGCATTGTGGCGGGGATAGCTGCAGTGAGTTACTGGGTCTTTAAGCTCTTGGTCAACCGCTTTTCTTAGTTTTCAAGAACTCATTTGGCCCTGATGAAGCCATGCTGCTTTTTGCCCCGTTCTCGGCAATGACGGGTGCATACGTTATGCTTATTATACCTGAAAACCAAACGGTTGCCATTGGAGGAGGTGGAGATATGCTAATTAGACTCCTTGGAATCCGAGAAGAAACCTATAGAGTCATCCCAGGCTCTGCCCGTGCCGGACTCTGCACGTTTCTAGACCCCGCACTTGCCAAGCCGGAGGGCTAGGTAGGCAGACACCAATGTTTAGTGGCGATCATAAGGTCATCCTAAATTGAGTTTAGAGAGTTTTTTTTGGTGATCAGTTATGATTGTTTATTAGACGAGGATTGCTAAGCAATTTAGATGTGGTAGGCTACAGACTTGTATACAGTCCTAACATGATAGAGTACTGGATTTGGAGTTCTGAATATTTTAATACAATTTTGAACTCCAACACTTTGACGAATTTAGTTTTGAATATTTTAATAAAATTTGAAATAAAGTAACATTTTATTAAAGCTAAAATATCTTTATCTTTTTATTCTTGTTAAAATATTTACATTTTTTTCATAAATTTATTAGATATAATTCATTTATCTAATTAGTAACTAATATTTTATACTTATTATTTGATTGAGTTAGGAGATTAAAGTCCGGGTCATTAAAGATTCACCTTACATTTATTTATATTTGATTTGGTTGAGTTTGTTTCCTTTTATGATTATTTATTAGAAGAGGATTGTTAGCAATCTAGCTTGTAGACTCGAAACTTGTTGGAGTTCTGAATATTTTAATAAATTTTGGAATATCGTTGAAATAACTTAACATTTTTTTAATTAAAATACCTTTATGTTTTATTCTTGTTAAAAATTAAAATATTTACATATTTTTCATAACTTTATTAGATACAAATCACTTATTTAATTAGTAACTAGTTATGGGATTATTAATTATTCCTTCAAAAAGGTCACATTTTAGATTAAATGATTAAGATTATTTAAAAATAATTAAAAATTAAGAGATCAAGTGTCCTAACTCATAATAATTAAGTTTTCTAGTTAAAATATGTTAGTAGAAGTGTAGGATCTTCAGTATTCTAACTTAATAAGTATCTTATCGTAAGAGTTGAAATTAAAAACAATAAATTAATTCAAATTAAAAAAATAAAATTAATTTATAAAAATCAAATAATTGTAATGATCAAGTGTTCTAATATTTAGATTCTCTAGTTTGAAGTGTTTAAGGATCTTAAGTATCATACTACCTCATGAAAGAGAAATATAAAACTTGCAATGCTCTAATTTGGAAATCTAGAGAAAAAAACATGGAGTGAAGAAGAGGATTTTTGTTGGAAGAGTGGCTGAAAAATGTAACTAGTTTGTTGATTAGTTCTCTGAATGAAAACATGTAGTTGGATTTTGGTTGCTAAGTTTCATTTGGATTGCAAATTTGGAAATTGATTTTTTTTTGTCAGTCCTAGATTGTGAAACATTTTAAATTTAGTTCTAGTTCAAATTAGAAATAATTATTAGAAGAAGAGTGTTAGATCTATCTGTCTTCTTTCCTACACAATTGACCTCACCTGTAGATTTGAAATATTCGTTTATAGTAAAATTATTTAGTGTAATGTGTTTACTATTTGCAGAAGTTAGGCCAAGAACTTCAGTCCCAGATTGTGAAACATTTTACAGTCAGTTTTATTCGAATTAAAAATTATTATAAGAAGAAGAGTGTTAAATCTGTCTTCTTTCCTACATAATTGATCGTCAATCCCAGATTGCGAAGCATTTTACAATTAGTTAAAATTTAAATTAGAGATTGTTATGAGAATAAATGTTTTAGATCCATCTGTCTTCTTTCCTACACAATTGACCTCACTTGTAGATTCAAAATATCCAAATTATAGTAAATTATTTAGTATAATGTGTTTGTACTATTTTTAGAAGTCAGGCCAGAACGTTAGTCCCAGATTGTGCAACATTTTGCAATTCATTCTAATTTTAGTTTGAAATTGTTATAAGAATAGAAGTTTTAGACATCTGTCTTCTTTCTAACACAATTTGTCTCTCATACAAATTTGAAATGTTTGATTTATAGTGAATTATTTGGTAACATGTGTCTAACATGTGTCTGTGTTGTTTCAGAAAACCAAATTCTGTTAGAATAACTTGGTGTTGTTGTTTTGGAAAGCATATGGGTCTGAGTTCATTTTATTTATGATTTTGATTTTCTCTAACAAGAATAGAGAATATGATAGTTGATTGTAACAAATTGCACCCCATGCAATCTCTTCAAGATGGGTTTTGATGACCATGATTCCTTTGATTTCTGCTTTCTATGAGTTAATCAATTTCTCGCCCAAAGCTTAAGGTTAAATTATGAATTGGAGGATATGTTTTTGTATAGATCTTTTAATAACTTTCTGAGGTTGATGCAAAGGTAAGAGGAATTGAGAGTTCTGGCTGGTCATTCACCCCCCCCATTTAATCAAAAGAAAGAACAACAATTGGTAGATCAGTGTAAAGATTTTCCTACATTAAGTAGTAGAGGTTTATGAAGAAAGCACGTCTAATGTGCAATAAAGATACTTTTAATTCCTTTAAATATGCATAAAACCAAGAAGTGAGGTATAACCTTAAAGAAATGGAGTGGTAGGAAAAATTATCATCCTCACCCCAAAATTGTCTGTTGTTATGGCTTCTCTGCAAACAACATTATCCACTCTAATTTTGCTTTTAGGACCACTTTCCTTCAGTGGTAGCGGAGCTCAGAACCCTTTTTCTAGCATTTAAAATGTTTGCTCTTATGACAAATTTCCACCACTACAAAACTACAGGCCTTTAGCGGTGGTTACCAAAAACTGCCACTGAATGTAGTTTTTTTTACAGCATTTGAATTTAACTGCCGTTGATTACTAATTGCCACATCATTTTAACGGCGGTTAAGTTTATATATCGTCTCTAACGATGGTTTTTAAACAATCGTCATTGATAAATCGTTTGTAACGACGGTTATAAAATAAACGCCATTGAAAAGAGTTCCCTCCATCATTTTGGCTTCCCGCTTTGGCAATTCCTGCGCTCATATCTACAGCGTTTTTTAAAAACTGTCTATGATTATGTCAAAAGTAGGAGTGGTTATATAATAACCATCGTTTTTAACTGAATATTTACGGCGGATGTTTAAAACAGCCACTACATAGCTATAATTTCTCCTTCTCCGGCCTCCTTCTTCGGCCACCTCTACGAAAGCCACCACCTCCACTGCAGCCACCACCTCCGACGGCAGCACCCATATTGAGCCACCGACATCGAACCTTGCTAAAGGTTGATGAATTCTCTCTCTTTCTTTTCCCGAGCTCCAACCGGGAAGTACTTTCTATAGAAGGTATCCTTGAACTCCTCCCAAGTCTAGAGTTGACCTTGCATGGTCAAATCTCGAGTCCTCAAGGCGGACAACCACCAATGGTGTGCCTCATCCTCTAGCATGAAAATTGCCCATGCCACTTTCTCTTCCTCTGTGGGTGAGAGGACCGCAAAGATCTTCTCCAACTGGAGGATCCATACCTCTGCAGCAAGAGGGTCCACACTCCCATGGAATGATGGTGTAACGCCCCAAAATATCCTCTAGGAGTTAGGATACTTTGGTGACGTGACTTAACCTTAATCAATCCTGTAAAGAGTATACAAAGCATGAAAAATAGATCACTAAAAATTTCTTTCATAACTTAACTATATTTCAAGTGCAAATGATTACAATAATTGAATAGGATTTACAACATGAACATGAGCCCTTCAACTTGAGTCCCAACTCAAGTGATACAACATCCCCAAACACAAGAACCCAAATACATGTCTCTCTCTCCCTCATCCCAACCATTGGCCATATGCCAAGCCTCCTAATATCTAGGTAAGCATCCGAATAACCTCCTGCTCGCCCTGAGCTGCCTCGATCCAAGGGACAAAAGTTCACATATCGTGTAATGTACCTGCCAACATAAAAGTACGGCTGAGCATGGAATACTCAGCAAGTACAAGCTACTAACTAACAATAGTAATAACAATAAAATAACATACATCATACAGTTCATCATTTCATTTCAAAAATCAGAGTGCAGAAGTAATAAAAAATAACCAATAAAATCTTGTGCATCAGATTTAAACTCATACTTAGGGTTCATGCTTTGACTAAAACTTTTTTCACCTTCCTTGTGATTCTTGTAATTTAAACTTTACATTTTATGCTTCTTGTGGGTTCTTTACATGTCTTATGAGGTTCTTCTTGTTGGCTAGTACCCGAACTATGAAATGAATAGACATACTAGGTTCTTATCTGGTTCTTGTCTTGTGAGTATCATGTGTGTTTTCTTGTCGACTTGCTTGTGAATTTCCTTGTTTTCCTTGGAATAGATGATAATGCCCATACCTGGTCTTAGTACATTATCACCCTTCCATTATTTCTTGATTCTTGCTTGGAGACAGATACTAGTACTCGTACCTGGTCTTTGTATACTAGTATCCTCTCATACATGGTTGGGAACAGATGTTAATGCCCGTACCTGGTCTTAGTACATTAACACCCTTTCATGCTTGCCTTGGAAATATATGCTAGTGCCCGTACTTGGTCTTAGTACACTAGCATACTTTCATATTATTCTTGTCTTGGAAACAGATACTAGTGCCCGTACCTGGTCTTAGTACACTAGTACCCTTTCATGCTTGTTATTTTACTTGGAGACAGATGCTAGTACCCGTACCTGGTCTTAGTTTACCAGCATCCTCTCATGCATGGTTGGGAACAGATGTTAATGCCCGTACCTGGTCTTAGTACATTAACACCCTTTCATGCTTGCCTTGGAAACATATGCTAGTGCCCGTACCTGGTCTTAGTACACTAGCATACTTTCATATTATTCTTGTCTTGGAAACAGATATTAGTGCCCGTACCTGGTCTTAGTACACTAGTATTCTTTCATGCTTGTTATTTTACTTGGAGACAGATGCTTGTACCTGCACCTGGTCTTAGTATACCAGCATCCTCTCATGCATGGTTGGGAACAGATGTTAGTGCCCGTACCTAGTCTTAGTACACTAACATCCTTCCATGCTTCATGACTCTTGCTTGTCATGTTTTCTTGTGAGCTAGGTATGACATATCCTAGGGATATGCCCTACCCTTGACATTCATGTTAGTTTAACTTGTGAGCCAGAGGCTAGCACCTGCACATCCCTGGGCTACCAACCTCCTTGACATATGCTTATTTCTTGTTTTATTTATCATGTACCAATACTCGTGAAAAACCCAGTTCATGCAAATATGGTGAATGAAGCCCTAAAGGCTCGGGCAAGCCTTTATGGGTAAGGGTTTGATGCCCAAAAGATGAAAAAGCCCTTACTGAAATTTCTGCAAAACGCGATAGACCGAGTGATCGATGGTTATGACCGATCGATCGGTCGCCTACCGATCAATCGGTGTTCTTGACCGAGCGACCGGTCAAAAACATGCTCTCTAGAAAAATTCTCCATAGAAAAAAGTTAACCAGTCGATGGCTACCGATAAATCAATTTTTGACCGATCGATCACTAAAAATGACTGAACGATCGGTTGTGAATTGATCGATCACTGCATTGGACCGAGCGATCGGTGCTCTGCAGGTCTAAACTGTTTTGGCCATATCTCTTGACTCGTTCGTCGGATTTTGACGATTCAACTTGCGTTGGATTCGTCTTTCAAAATCGAACATTCTTGATGTTTTAGAATTCTCAATTTCTCCCTTATTTATTAATTAGACTACGTGTAAGGTTAATTGGCTACGAAAATGATATTCATTAAGTATAGAAAAGTCCGGGGTGCTATAGATGGAGGCCTCAATCTCCGGAATGCCTCAACCCTAGCGGTACGATGTACTGGAGCTGTAGGCAGTGGAGTAGGTGTCGCTGATAATGGTATAGACTGTCGAGCCGCCAATATGGTGAGTGTCTCACCAATAGAGCCTAAGACCTGAGAGAGGTCCGTCTGCTCATCCTCATCCCGTGAAGAAAACAAAGCTCTGGTGTGTGGCCCACGACCCCTTGTGCCCCGCCTCATGACTAACGTCCTGAGAACAATAGCACCACATGAGTCAAACTTGGAACCACAATGTATCACAGTTCCATTTCACAACAGTTCAAGTGGTATTATTGATATAATACTACTATACATTGCATCATAAGCATCAGTGTATACATAATAGACTTAGTGTCCTAGCGTTTCTAAGACTCATACTTGATTGAAACAATCATTTAGACAAGACAAAAGTTTAGTCTCACACTTGGAACTTGACTCGCTTCCGACTTACTTCCTTCCTAATTTGTTTCCTGACATATGCTCTTGTCAAGTCGTGGTATTAGATTCTAAGTGACCCTAAAGCCCTAAAGCCTAAGCTCTGATACCACCTCTGTCGCAACCCAAAACCCACCCTAGGAGTTAGAGTGAATCTTGGACGACTAATCATGACTTACATGATTTGCTTGACAAACTAACCTGTAAAAATACCTGGAACATATATGATAGAGGACACAATAGCGGAAACATTAACTTAACATAACACAGCGGAAGACTAACAAAACCTCTAAGTATATATATACATGATCCAAGTTTGTGTACAAAATAAGAAAACAAAAGAAAGTGCAGACATGCCCGCGAAAATACATAAACATAATCTCTCAAGCTACACCCACTAACTTACTCAGAATCTACCACCTAATAGTACTTGTCTACGTGAGGCTCCTCTGTAGGTTCCTCAACATACTCCTCCACCCATGGGCCAGGAGCACAGACATCAAATGGAGCAGTAGCTCCCTCAGTACCTGCCGACATAAACATAAGTTGAGCATGGAATACTCAGCGTGTACCAAATACTAACCAACAGTCATAGCATAACAATATCGATATATAAAGCAGGAAGTAATTTATATAATAACAGGAAAGTAAAACATTTTATATTCATGCTTGCATCACATAAAAGCCGATAAAACTCTTGAAATCATCATGCACTTGACTTAAAATACTCATTTCGTGCTTGAAAAGTTGTCATGTTTGTCTTGCTTGATCTTGTCGAGTCGTGCTTGTCTTGTCATGCGTGTCATGCGTGCTTGCTTAGAATTTAAACATGCTCATGTAACTTTTGAGATGCACTTGTGAGATGCACTTGTGAGGGAAGGGAGACCCTTCTTTAATGAGATGCATTTGAGAGGGAATGGAGACCCTTCTTTTAATGATATGCATTTGTGAGTGAGGGGAGACTCCTCATGGAAGGGAGGGAAGTGTAAACTCCCTCCTATGTCATGCTTGTTCTTGTCCTCTTGTCAAAAGCGAGGTAAAACATATCGTAAGATAGGTTCCACCTCTAAACCTTGTTCTTGAAAGATACCGATAAACCATGTCATGCATGCCATGCTCGTGGGATCGTGAACATACTTTCACTTGAAATTAAATATGACATTTGGGGATTTCAATAATACATAGAACATCATTAATTGAAACAAATAAATATTCATGCCATTTAAAGAAAGCAATTCATCGCACTATCATAAACCCTAGCAATTCCATAAGCTTTTAGGCATGCATTTCTTGCTTTACAACTCATTTTCTTCACCTTGGCATTTCATCAAACATGTAGTGTGTACATTATTTGTTAAAGCCTACATCATACTTTTCTAGTTGGCTATATATTCACAACATACATGTGCGTTTATTTTTGGTACAATACCCTTCCCATTCCATTCATCACATCATCCACACGGCATCCATCGCCCAACATCCATTCTCACACCACATCCATTCATCTCCCATTAGGTTCATACTTTATGCAAAACAAAGAAGAATGGAAGAAAAGAGGGTATGAACTAGGAGGGTAGCATGAGGTACCGACCTTGAATAGAGGAAGAAGACCTTCCAAACGTGCGTGGAGTCACTGCCCTAGCTTGAAGAACGTGTTCCTTAAGTATTTAAGCCATAAACTTGAAGAAATCCAAGCTTGTGATGATCTAGGGTCTTCATACCCTTTGATTCCTTCTCAAATGAAAACCCTAGGTTAGAATCCCCTTTTCTCCTCTCTCCCTTTCTCTCAAATACTCTAAGTGTGGTGACTGAAACCCTCAAGGTTCGAGCAAGCCTTAATATGCAATGGTGTAAAGCCCAAAAGACTAGAAAGCTTTTAATGAAATTCTGTAAAATGCGATAGACCGAGCAATCGGTGGTTAATACCGAGAGATCGGTCGCCTACCGATCGACTGGTGTTCTTGACCAAGCTCTTGGTCAAAAACACCTTATTTGAAAATTTTCCTCATACAAAAATGTTAACCAGTCGATAGCTACCGACCGATCGGTTGGGGACCGATTGATCGCTACAATGGACCGAGCGATCGGTTCTCTGCAGGTTTTGACACTAAGTCTATTTTTCACCCATTCTTACTACTTAGACTTATCCTACTTCCCTTTTGACCTCTTCTAAACATGACTAGGACCCTTTCAAGGCTTATAGACATTATTAAATAATTTATTTAATTAATTAAAGTACTCTTGAAACAATTTTCAAAGGCTTCCAATTCTCATTTCACAAAATTTGAGATTACAAGGCATCATGCCTTGATACACATCCCAAGGCAATACAAAAAGTTCCAGGGTTCTACAGAAAAGATGAGATCCAAGCTTTCCCTTATTCACAAACTCCAACCTTTGGCCAAACCCTAGCTTTCCTTTCTCTTCCTTCTCCAATCTTCCAAAATCCCCAAATATGAGCTTTGAGGGTTTATGAAACCCTCACCCATGAGTTAGGGCTTTACATAGAAAAAGGGGTGGTCAAATAACCATCCTACGCTTAAAATTTCGGCCAAAACAGACCAAATAAGCAAAGTACTCGAGAAGCGATCGACCGGTCATATGAGCGGTCGAGAGCGATCGATCGGTGGTGAGAGCGGTCGACCGGTAGGCGATTGGTCGACCGGTGGTTAGAGCGGTCGACCGGTTGGTCTTTGATTTTGCTAATTTTGCTGATTTTCTCATTTTTATCCCACTTTGGTATTTTAGCCATATCTTTTGAGTCGTTAGTCGGATTTTGATGATTTAACTTGTGTTGGATTCGTCTTTCGAAAAGGAACATTTCTAGAATTTCAGAATCTTCAAATTCTTCTTTATATATTAATTAGACTACGTGAAAAGCCAATTGGCTACGGGAACATTGTTCATTACGTACGAAAAGTTTCGGGGTGCTACATCTGTAGTTATACATGTGGGTTATGCTCCAACACAACAAGAACCAACCTCTTCTCATCCAATATTTTCAGAAGAGTCTGAAGGGAGAAGCCTTGACACGGTGGATGAAGGTAGACAAACAGCAGATCAAGACTTGGCATGATGCCATGGACATCTTTGTCGAGCAATATTCTTTCAACCAAGAGCTCCGACCTTAGAGGAGCCAGTTAGAATAGATGAGTCATCATAATAATGAGTCTTTCCTTGTGTATGTCACTTAATGGAGAAAAATGGTAGCTCAGATCCCGACTCCAATCCCCAAGGAAGAACTAGCAAGCATGTTTATGGGCACTCTGAAGTAGCCCTACTCCACCCTGATGGTAACTCTACTAGTGGTAGACTTTGGCACAATCGTCAAGACAAGTGCCCGTATCGAAACAACCATCAATAGTGGCGTTATCCACTCTAGTTTAGGGCTTGTTCTCCACAGAATAACAGCTTCAGTAAGCAGGAACAGTGGTCCCAAGGACCAGAGAAGAAAAAAAGATGTGCAAATGGTGGCTCCGGTAGCACCAATCAGATTACCGGCCCTGGCCGCTCAGCCACAACAACTAGTACTCAGAAATACCCGGCTAGCTAGACAGAACCAGGGATAAACCTGTCAATAGGGCAGGCCCCCCAGAAACTTCACCCCTCTTCCTTACACCCTCAACCAGCTTTTGGACTTCCTAACCAAGTAGGTCTCCTCACTTTAAAGGACCTACTCTCCTTCTAGCACCAGATAAGAAAGGTCAGAGTTACAAATTCGATCACCACTATGCCTTTCATTGAGGCCCAGGTCATGCTACTGACAATTGCATAGGCCTCATGTGTGTCATCCAAGATCTCTTGGATGAAGGAAATGTTGAACTAGCCTCAGGAAACACTATTATCAATCAGGCACCACTGCCCCCATATAACGGATAAGTCAATTTTGTTGAGTGGGAAGAGCCTGGGCCAAGGCAACTGAGACCCAGCATGCCTGCAGTGGACGATGGCATAATATGACCAACCTACCAGCCGCCCGTAATCATGCCTCTCCCACAGTCAAACATCCAGACTATCCTACCTCCAGTACAGATCCCTACTCTTAAACTAGATGAAGAGAAATTGGAAGCAGCTACTCTGAGTATTTAATAACGCGCATGTAACACCAAGTATCATGCCCAAGAAGCTAGGGCTCATGGTGGGGCAAGTGTTAGAATCAAGACTCATCTCCTTTACAGAAGAAGAAATATCGAATAACAACAAGAATCACACTCGGGCTCTCTAAATTACAGTTCAGTGCATGGATAGAACACTCTCAACAGTACTAATTGACAACGATTCCGACCTAAACGTTTGCACACTATCTACACTATAAAGCTTGTGTCTGAACCTCAGTCAGTTGAAGAAGCGGCCCAAGACCATTACGGCTTTTGATAACTCTACAAGGCAGAATCTGGGTGCCATCGACCTGACCATCGAGGTCGAACCTACTCAGTTTACAGCAAATTTTCAAGTGGTGAATGAGCCAACCTCATTTACCCTACTCCTTGGAAGACCATAAATCCACATGGCTGGAGCCATTCCCTCCTCTCTCAATCAAAGAATTAATTTTATCCAGGATGACCATCTGGTCATAATCCCTTCAGATGTGTTGGTGAGTTCCTTCGGGGATATCCAGGAGTTGGGTAACGCACAACCTACATGGCATACCTGTTCGAGCAGGTCAGCTTTGTAAAGTCTATGTTTTTGTATTGGCATATTCCGGTGTCAAAACAAGTGATTCTAGGTGTCTAGGAGTGGTTCTTGTGTCATTGCCATCAATCATCCACAACAAGTGAAGTTGAAGACCGTTGAAGACTCGGTTTGATCATTTCCTTGATAGGATGGTAAGTGACCTAGATACTGTCGTGGCCCAAGACCCACCCTAGGTGTTAGAGTGAATCGTGGACGACTAAATCATGACTTACATGACTTGCTTGACAAACCACCTGCAAAACATCCACAGGGCATATACAATAGAGGATAACAGCGGAAGTATAACTATAAGACACAACGGAAGTCTAACAACCTCTAAGTATATACACATGGTCCGAGTCTTAATACAAAGAAATCAAAACAAAGAAAGTGCGGACATGCCCGCCAAAATACATGGATATAATCACTCATGCTCACCACAGCTAATCCACTCAGAATCTAACACCACCTACTGATAACCCTCTATGGGAGGTTCCTCCAAAGGCTCCTCGACGTACTCCTCCTCCACCCATGGACCAGGAGCACAAACATCAAATGGAGCAGCAGCTCCCTCAGAACCTGCCGACATAAGAAGTACGGCTGAGCATGGAATACTCAGCGGGTACTAAGCACTAACCAACAGTCATAGTATACAGATAGCATACATAAAGTAGGAAATAAATTGCATATATAGAACAGGAACAATTTATATCATACAAGGAAATAAGGAAATTCATGATCATGCTTGCAGTTCATGAAAAGCCGATAAAACCCTTGAAAATCTTGTGCACTTGACTTGATTGGAAATACCATTTCCGTGCTTGAAACTTGTCATGTTTGTCTTATCTTGTCATATCATGCGTGTCATGCCATGTCATGCTTGC
The DNA here is from genome assembly GCA_015143295.1 of Tetracentron sinense. NCBI lineage: Eukaryota > Viridiplantae > Streptophyta > Magnoliopsida > Trochodendrales > Trochodendraceae > Tetracentron > Tetracentron sinense. The sequence continues at coordinate 33,698,513 of CM026570.1, read as the reverse complement.
TTGGAAAGTAAACTACTTGTGAGGGAAGGGAGACCCTTCTTCCTAGAATGCTCATGCTTGTCATGCCATGTCTTGCTTGCTTGGAAAGTAAACTACTTGTGAGGGAAGGGAGACCCTTCTTCCTAGAATGCTCATGCTTGTCATGCCATGTCTTGTTAGATTCACTTGTGAGATGTCTTTGTGAGATGCACTTGCGAGGGAAGGGAGACCCTTCTTTATGAAAATGCATGATTGTCTTGTCCTTGCCAAAAGCGAGATAAAACATATCGTAGGATATGCCCCACCTCTAAATCCCATTCTCAGAAAACATCGGTAAACCATGTCATGCATGCGTGCTTGTGAGATCGTGTACATACTTGCATTTGGAATTAAATATGACAATTGGGGTAATTCACAACGCATATAACATCAATGATTTAGCAATGTAATATTCACATCATTTAGGGAAAGCAAGAAAACACACTATCATAGGCCCTAGCAATATCCATAATTTATTAGGCATGCATTTCCTAATTTACAACTCACTTTATTCACCTTGGCATTTCATCAAACATGGTGTGTTCATTATTGATTTACCCTACAACATGCTTTTCTAGATGGGTTTTACTCAAGTCATGCATGTATGTTCATTATTGGAACAATGCCCTCCCCATTTTAATCATCACAACACAACCATTGGCATCCAATCGCCTATTCCATCTCCATTCACCATTCCCAACTATCCATCTCATAGCACATGTGTAGATAAAGGAAAAACAAAGAGAAATAAAGGGAAAAGAGAGGCTATAACTAGGAGGGTAGTAAAGAGTACCGACCTTGACAAAAATGAGGAAGAGAATCCCCTTCCAAAATGACCGTGAGTTGCTGCACTAGCTTGGATCACGAGCTCCACGAGTGCTTGAGCTTGGATCTTGAAGAACACGAGCTTGAGGATGATTGGGTTCACAAACCCTTTGATTCCTCCCCAAAATCAAACCCTAGGTTAGGATTTCCTTCTCCTCTCTCTCTATCTCTCAAAAACTCTCTTAGTATGTGAATGGAAGCCCTAAAGGCTCGGTTACCTTAAATAGGTAAGGGAAGAAAACCCTAAGAACCCGATTAAAAATTCTGGATTCGCGATCTACGATCGATCGTAAGTTATGCTACGATCCATCGTAAGTTTCCCACGATCGATCGTATATCGACCCGAGACTTTTGTCAATTCCTGAGATTCTACGATCGATCGTAACCTCTACGATCGATCGTAACTCACCTACGATCGTTCGTAGGGTGTGTACGATTGGTCGTAACTTGCAGTAAAGTTTCATTTTTTTCCTCTTTCTTGTTTCGGTCATAACTTTTGACTCGTTTGTCGGATTTTGATGATTCAACTTGCGTTTGATTCGTTGTTCGAAAAGGAACATTCCTGGCATTTTAGAATTTCCAAGTTCCACTTTATTTATTTACCATTTTGCCCCTAAGGTTAATTGATACGCAAGCGGGGTTTAGAAACTCGGGTTTCCAATAGATTTAACCTTGGAAATCCAACTTTCCATTCAAGAACATGACTTTAACGCTTTTAATACATGCCGAAAAGTCCAGGGTGCTACATCCTCCCCTCCTTATAAAAATTTCATCCCCGAAATTGGACGGTACATACATTACAAACCAATCAAAACTACAAGCCATATACAAAATTTCATTCGAACAATTCCGGATGCTTTGCTTTGACTTCGGCTTCGCGCTCCCACGTGGCTTCTTCTCTAGCATGATGTTGCCATTGCACGAGAACCAATGGAATAGTCTTGTTACGAAGCACTTGATCCTTTCAATCCAAAATCTGAACTAGCCTCTCAACCACAGTGAGATCCTCCCGGATTTCCAACGGTTCCAAGTCTATGACATGTGAAGGGTCCGCAATGTACTTCCGAAGCATAGACACGTAAAAAACGTTGTGAACTGCGGCCATGTGAGGTGGAAGATCTACCTGGTTAGCAACTTCTCCAACTCCCGTGATAATCTCAAATGGCCCAACATACCGAGGACTAAGCTTGCCTCTCCTGCCAAATCTCATAATCCCTTTGCTAGGAGATACTTTCATAAAGACTTGATCCCCTACTTGAAATTCCAAGTCCCTACGGCGCGTGTCCGCATAACTTTTCTGGCGATCTTGAGCGGCTTTCAATCGATCCCGGATGATCTTAACTACACTTGCCATTTGCTCAATCAACTCCGGACCAAGTACTTTCCTTTCTCCTACCTCATCCCAATAGAGAGGAGACCGACAACATTGCCCATACAAGGCCTCGAATGGTGCCATTTGGATGCTCGCCTGATAGCTGTTATTATAGGCGAACTCTACCAAAGGCAAGTGCTCTTCCCAACTGCCTTTAAAATCTAGCATACAAGCCCGAAGCATGTCTTCTATAACTTGGTTCACCCTCTCAGTTTGTCCATCCGTCTATGGATGAAAAGCAGTGCTGAAATCAAGTCGGGAACCCATAGCTTCCTGAAAGCTTTTCCAGAATCGTGATGTGAATCTTGGATCCCGATCCGACACAATACTGACGGGCACTCCGTGCAACCTCACCACTTCCTTGATGTATAGAGCGGCCAACTGGCTAGAGTTGAAAGTAGTTCGGTAGGGTAGGAAGTGCGCAGACTTCGTCAGACGGTCTACTACAACCCAAATTGCATCTGAGCCCTTTGCCGTTCTTGGCAAGCCAACTATGTTCTCCCATTTCCACTCGGGAATAGGAAGAGAATGCAATAGCCCGGCGGGTCGCCTGTGTTCTGCTTTCACCTGTTGGCAAACTATGCACCGTGCCACATATTCTGCAACATCCCTCTTCGTATTCTGCCACCAAAAGTGACTCTTGAGGTTCCGGTACATCTTTGTACCCCCTGGATGTACAGTGTACTTTGCCCGGTGGGCGTCATCCATAATCTCCCTCCGAAGATCTGCATTGGCTGGGACACACAGCCTTCCCTTGAATGTGATAGCACCTTGGCTAGTGAGAGAGAAGTCCTCACTACCCTTAGTAACTTCCTTATCCCGATAAGCCAACAATTCAGCATCCGTGGCTTGGTATTCTTGGATCAAATCTATAATGTATGGCCGAACCGTGACATTTGCCAAGATAGGACTACGGACAGAGTTGTTCACACTAATGTCCAGATTTGCCAAGTCTTCAAGTAGCTTCCATTCCTACACTAACATGCATGCTAATAACCCCGGAGGTCTTCTACTCAAAGCATCAGCCACTACATTTGCTTTACCCGGGTGGTATTGAATGGTACAATCATAGTCTTTCAAAATTTCCATCCAACGCCGTTGCCTTAGATTCAGCTCCTTTTGGGAAAAGAGATACTTGAGACTCTTGTGATCGGTAAACACATAGAACTCCACCCCATAAAGGTAATGAAGCCAAATCTTAAGTGCAAACACGACCGCCGCAAGCTCCAAGTCATGCGTAGGATAATTCTTCTCATGCTCCTTCAATTGCCTTGATGCATAGGCAATGAATTTCTTGTGCTGCATGAGTACACACCCAAGTCCAACGTGTGAGGCATCACTGTACACCTCATACCCATAAGGTCCAGATGGCACAGCAAGGACAGGGGCTGTAGTAAGCCTCTTCTTCAGTTCCGTGAAACTGATCTCGCACTTATCACTCCATACAAACTTGGCGTCCTTCCTTGTCAGGTAAGTGAGTGGTGCTGCAAGGCTAGAGAAACCCTCTACGAATCTCCTGTAGTAGCCTGCCAGCCCAAGAAAGCTGCGTATTTCAGTAACACTCTTGGGCCTCGCCCAACTCATAACAGCTTCTATCTTCTTTGGATCTACCGATATGCCTTCCGCGGAAACAACGTGGCCTAGAAATGCCACCTCTTCCAACCAAAACTCACACTTGCTAAGTTTGGCATATAGCTTGTGCTCTTTTAGCATTTCCAAAGCAAGGCGTAGATCGCGTGTGTGATCTTCCCGTGTCTGGGAATAGACCAAAATGTCATCAAAAAATACAATCACGCACCGATCTAGGTATGGTCGGAACACCCGGTTCATCAAATCCATAAAGGCTGCCGGCGCGTTCGTGAGACCAAAAGGCATCCAAGAACTCATAGTGCCCATATCGAGTTCTGAAAGCAGTTTTGGGAACATCTTCCACCTTAATCTTCAACTGGTGATAACCCGATCGAAGATCTATCTTTGAGAAAAATCTCGCTCCCTTCAACTGATCGAACAAGTCGTCAATCCTAGGCAATGGATACCTATTCTTTATAGTGACTTTGTTCAATTGACGGTAATCGACGCACATTCGAGGGCATCTGCCACTATATTTGCCTTACCCAGATGGTATTGAATGGAACATTCATAATCTTTCAAAAACTTCATCCATCTCATTTGCCTCAAATTCAGCTCTTTCTAGGAAAACAGATACTTTAGGCTTTTATGATCTATGAACACGTCAAATTGTTCCCCATAGAGGTAGTACCGCCATATCTTTAATGCAAAAATAACCACGATAAGCTCTAAGTCATGTGTAAGATAGTTCTTCTCATGATCCTTCAACTGCCTGGAAGCAAAAGCAATAACCTTCTTGTTTTGCATCAAAACACACCCTAACATGACGTGTGAGGCATCACTATACATGACAAAACCGTCACTCTTGGATGGCACTGTGAGTGCGGGAGCTGTAGTGAGCCGCTTCTTCAACTCCTGAAAGCTAACCTCACATCTGTCACTTTATACAAATTTAGCATTTTTCTGAGTCAAGTATGTAAGCGGTGCAACTAAACTGGAGAATCCCTTTACAAATTTCCAGTAATAACTTGCCAACCCAAGGAAGCTAAGTATCTCTGTAACACTCTTAGGCCTCTCCCAGCTCATCACTGCCTCTACTTTTTTCGAATTGACTGAGATACCACCGGCCGATACAACATGTCCCAAGAACACCACTTTCTCTAACTAAAATTCGTATTTGCTTAACTTGGCGTATAGTTGGTGCTCTTGAAGAGTTTCAAGGATGAGGTGAAGGTCTCACTCATGATCTTCCCGTGTCTGGGAATACACTAAGATGTCGTTAATGAACACCACAACACATTGATCGAGATAAGGCTTAAACACCCGGTTCATCAAGTCCATGAACACCACCGGTGCATTGGTCAACCCAAAAGGCATGACAAGGAACTTGTAGTGACCATATCTAGTCCTGAAAGCTGTTTTTGAAACATCCTCTACCTTGATCTTCAACTAATGATACCCCGATCTAAGATCAATCTTGGAGAAAAGTCTTGCTCCCTTAAATTGGTCGAACAGGTCATCTATCCAGGGCAAAGGATAACAATTCTTGATTTTGACCTTGTTCAACTATTGATAATCGATGCACATCCTCATCAACCCATATTTCTTCTTCACGAAGAGTACCGGAGCTCCCCATGGTAACACACTTGTCAGATGAAACCAAGTTGTTGTAACTCTTCTTGAAATTAGAGTTATGTCAGGAGCAAGTTCTATCGTGAACTCGATCTCCCGATCTGGAGGCAATCTAGGTAATTCCTCAGGAAATACATCTATGAACTCAATCGAAATGGCTGAGGAGTCTTGTACCCTTGTGTTTACAAAGCTTAAAGCTGCGAAGTGGGCAATATCTCTTCTTTGGAGCCCTAAAAAATGAAACGACTTTACTCCTTTCAGGCTAAAATTCACCACCTTCTCAAAATATGCCACATGTCCATGGTGAGTCGATAGCCAATCCATCCCCAGAATGACATTGAAGTCCAGGTCTTGGAAATCCATGATGATGAGGTCAGCCAACAACTTATTCTTTTCCGCTTTAACCACACAATCCTTGTATATTCGGTTTGTATCCAGGACTTGCCAAGTTGTAGCACCCCGGATTTTTTTGTCATGTATCAAAGCCTTAAGGCCATTTTCTTCAGTTAAAAGTTGGAATTCTGAAGTCGGAATTATTGAAAATTCGGATTGCCGAACTCCATTTGCAGATCGATCAACTTTGGGGATAATTTGGTCTATAAATAAAGTAGAATTTGAAAATTCTAAATGCCAAAAAATGTTCACCTTCAAATGATGAATCCAATGCAAGTTGAATCGTCAAAATCCGACGAACGAGTCAAAAGTTATGGCCGAAACAGTAGAATGGACTCAATGTCAAAATTTGCAGAATACCGATAGCTCGGTCTAAAGTAGCGATCGATCGGTCCACAACCGATCGATCGGTATCTATCGACTAGTCCAAAATTTTGTATGGGGAAAAATTCCAGAGAGGTGGTTTTTGACCCAGAGCTCGGTCAAAAACACTGATCGCTCAGTAGGCCACCGATCACTCGGTCCTTCGCGTTTTGCAGAAATTTCATTAAAGGCTTTTTGGTTTTTGGGCATTCTACTCTTGCCTATAAAGGCTTGCTTGCGCCATAAGGGTTCATAAACTCTAAGGCATCATATTTTGAGAGAGAGTGAGAGAGGAGAAAAGGGGCTTTCCTCTTAGGATTTCAACTTGAGAGAATCAAGGGTTTGAAAACCCTAGATCATCACAAAGCTTGGATTTCTTAAAGCCCAAGCCTCAAGCTCATGTAGAGTTCTTCTCCAAGCTAGGGCAGCGTCTTCCACGGTATTTCTCAAGGGTTTTCTTCCCCTATTTAAGGTCGGTACCCTATGCTACCCTCTTAGTCATATTTTCCCTTTTTCTTCCCTTCTTTCTTGTTTTCCCTAAATTATGAACATAATATGAGATGGATTGTATGTGTGGAGATGGATGTTGGGCGATGGATACCATATGGATGTTGTGATGAATGAAATGGGAAGGGTATTTCATAAATAATGAACATACATGGATGATGGATGGATTGGATGACTCATTAATCAAGAAAAGCTTGATTTAAGGCATGGAATTTTCTAGGGTTTTATGTTAGTGTGTTACCTTGCTTTCTAGAATGGCATGTGGTAAGTGAATGCGTATTTTGATGGATTGTATACTATGAAATTCAATATGCCATGTTTATTTCCAAGCTATAGCATGTACACGACCTCACAAGTACGACATGCATATACGAGTCAAGCATGGTTTACCGAGTTTTTCAAGACAAGGGTTTTATTCTCCATTCACGAACACCATGACAAGGCCAAACGTAAAGGTTGGTAATTAAAGGTAGGGCATATCTTAAGATATGTTTTGCCTCGCTTTTGATAAGAACAAGAACACGACAATGACAAGAATAAGAACAAGAACACGACATGAACAAGAACACGTCAAGCAAGATGTTAGTGCGCCTCTAAGCATGCATGTTTATTTTATTGTATTTTGCAAAAGAGGGTGGTTTACACTTCCCTCCCTTCAAGTTACTTTGTTCCATATTTCGCAAAAGAGGGGGTTTACACCACCCTCCCTTCAAGTTGTTCAAGGCCACTAACATCCCAAGTGCATGAGCATGTTTAAATTTCAAGCAAGCAAGCAAGCATGAGCATTTTAATTTCATTGCATGACAAGCATGACACGACATGACATGACACGCATGACAAGACAAGCATGATTCGACAAGACAAGCAAGACAGAACATAACAAGACAAGTTTTCAAACATGAAAAGAGTTTCAATTCAAGTCAAGCACACGATGATTTCAAGAGTTTTCCCCGCTTTGATGTGATACAAGCATGAGATCTAAACTATTTACCTTCCTGTTATGATATAAACTGTTTCCTGCTGTATTTCCATTATTACATTGCTATGACTGTTGGTTAGTATTTAGTACCCACAGAGTATTCCATGCTCAGTCATACTTTGAATGTTGGTAGGTACTAGCGGAGCAGCGGCTCCTTTTGACATTTATGCTCCTGGCCCATGGGCGAAGGAGGAGTACATCGAGGAGGTCCCTACTGAGGAGCCTCATGTAGAGGGCTATTATTAGGTGGTAGATTCTAAGTGAGTGCTATGAGCATAAGAGATTTATACCCATGTATTTTGGCGGGCATGTCCGCACCTTCTTTATTTTGATTTCTCTTTTGTACAAACTTAGATCATGTATATAGATAGAGGTTTTGGTTAGACTTCCACTGTGCCATGTTAATTTATGCTTCCGTTAATTTCTCCTCTATTGTATGTGCTCCGTATGTTTTGCAGGATGGTTTGTCACGCAAGTTATGTAGGTCATGATAAGTCATCCAAGATTCACTCTATCTCGTAGGGTGGGTTTTGGGTCGCGACACAAGCGGAGTCGAAATGGTTAACTCACGATCCAATGGACTAGGCTCAGTTGAAAAGCCCATTGTAAAACTAGGCGAAACGAAGGAATGAGTGGATCCCATGTCGATCAACACTCGTGCTAGGCATCCATTAACTAATAAGACGCATGTGTAATTAAATAACTAACATTAATAGATTTTAAGCAATAACAGTCATCATATATAGTTTAACATATTATACACATAAGAAATCATATCATACAATAGCAGACATTCATAATTTGCGAACTTCAACATTCTAGCATACCTTGTACGACATCGTTGGAAGCACATGCATCCCTCTATGATAAGGCAAAAACTTGGCCTTGAGTTGCTTGACGAGGCGGCCATGTAGACTATTAGAGCCTCGACGCCAGTGATGAGCTCTACTGAGAGGACTGCCTGATAGGGGGCCTAATCCCCTGACTGAGCCGGCATCTAACTATGGGAACAATCTTTGATCATGTGGCCTTGGTCACCAAGGTGAAAGCATCCTCCAGAAATCTTTTGACATTCCCCTACCAAATGCCTCCTACCACAATACGTACATGGCTCATATAAGTAAGTGGAGGGCGCATATCCCATGCCATGTGACACTACGGGGCAAGAAGCCTGTGTAGGAGTCAGGCGAACCGCTTGTGGAACAAAAGGGCGAGTAGACTGAGGTGCCGGGCACAACCTTTGTGACTGTGCTGGCCCTGCAGGCTGGTATGACTTGGTCCTAACTCTCTTCTCCCCTGAACTACTAGAATGACCTTTCTCTATTCCCCTTCTCCTGAAAAATTCTTTAGAATTAGCCTCTACTAACTGAGCTTTATCCACCACTTCGGCATAAGTCTCATGCCTGAACATTGAAACTCGATCCTTGAGGTAGGCCTTTAATCCTCTCTTGAACATCCGGGCCATCATAGCCTCAGTAGCTATCATGTGAGGAACAAATCTAGATAGCTCTGAGAACTTCGCCTCGTATGCGGCCACCGACATATTACCTTGCTCCAAGGTAATAAACTCAACTTCTTTCTTCTCCTTCATTCCTATCGAGAAGTATTTCTTGTAGAAAACATCCAAGAATTCACCCCATGTCCACTCTTGACCCTATTGGGTCAAATCCCGGGTCCTCACCGCTGACCTCCACCAATGGTCGGCCTCACCTTCTAGCATGAAGGTGGCCTAGGTGACCCTCTCTACCTTTGTAGGCAACAAGACTGAAAAGATCTTTTCAAGTTTCCGAATCCATGCTTCAGTAGCTAACGGGTCAGTACTTCCACAAAATACTAGAGGCCTCATCCTCCAAAAATTTTCTATTCCGACCTGTGCTCGATTTGGAGGTGCAGCTACAAGGGCGGCACCTGAAGGAGGAGTAGCAAGTTGCCTTGCTGCCAACATAGCCAAAGTCTCGGCTATGGATGCGAAAGCTTCAGCGAAGTCGAGTTGTTTATCACCCAATGGGGCATCACTTCCACTACCCCTTGTATTGTATCCGCGACCCCGAGCACCGCGTCTTATTATTAAATCTTGAGAACAACAGTACAACATGAGTCTAGCTTGGATACACATTTAACAACTATTTTGATAATCATTTCCACAATCACTTAATATTGGTTAATCTCCTAACAACATACCAAAGCATACTTAGAAACAATATAGCATACAATTTGTGTTCCTAGTGTAGAACCCTAAATTCGGTTGGATTTCAATCTGTTATGGATTAAGACTAACTTGTTAGTCTATACTTGGAATACAACTCTTTAGAATGATCCTAATGCCTTGTTCAATAATGGTATCGATTCTAACTGACCCTAGGGACTCTAAAGCCTAGATCTCTGATACCACTTCTATCGTGCCCCAAAATACCCCCTAGGAGTTAAGGAAAACTTTAGACGTGACTATACTTAACCTGTCAAACCATCCTGTAATGAACGAGGCAACACATAATAAAATGAAAGAATAACACAGAGTACGGAAGCGTAAACCAACTTTTTCTTTTTCTACTCACATATACTGTATTCCAAGTTAAATATAAAACATGCCAAGTACAGGTGGACATGCCCACCATCAAAATACAAAAAGATAAAAGTCTCTTTCTCTATCCCCATAGCACCCTATTCACAGTAGTCTAGATATGGCCACACATCTAGATCTCTATCCTCCTAAAGCTGAAGTGGAATAGGCGGTGCCTCCTCGACGTATCGTTTCTCAACCCAAGGCTCAAGGTTGAAGGTACCCACTGGACCTGCCAACATAAAATGTATGGTTGAGTATGGAATACTCAGCGAGTACAAGCTACTAGCTAACCATAGTAATAATGAAACAATAGTAATAATGAATTACAGTTCATAACATCAATCTAAGTAAAGCAATGCAATGATCATGACATGCATGGAAATGAATGCGAAAACTCTGATAAAAGCCATACTTAGAAATCATGACTTGTTCTTGAAAATAGCTTTTTGTATTTTTCAAACTTGCTTGTCATGTTTAAAACTTGTCTTGTCTCCTATGAACCACGCATGTCTTGTCTTGTTCTTGTTTGGAATCACTTGTCATGCTTAACTTGTGACCCAGATGTTAGTGCCCTTGTACCGACTTGTGAGCCGGATACGTAAGTATCCTTCAGCGAAACAATAATAGAAATGACTTGTGAGCCGGATATATAAGTATCCTTCAGTAAAAAAGAAAAGGGTACACCAACATCCTTGACCGGCCTTCTGTCTGGCTTTATCAACTTGTCTTGTTTTCTTGTGAGCCAGGTATGACATATCTTGCGATGTGCCCTACTCTTCACCGGCTCGATGTTTGGATTGATCATGCGTATCTTAAATCACATGTCTTATTTCATGTTCGTTTTTCATATACTTATACTTTAGAAAAACCTGGTTCATGCATGCATGCGTGCGTGTGTTTAGCACTTGTGGTGATCATGATGACATGTACAACTAAAGAGATAGTGTGTAGCATTTCAATTTCTTAATAAAATCATGATAGGATTTAGACAAGCATATAGGCATTGGAGTAATTTACCATCATAGGAAAACTACATAAATCATACTTTTATATTCCTTATTAAATCCATTTAATTCTCCTTTATGCATTTCGTCGAACACTTTGCATACAACACTATCATAGCCATTTTATTCAAGTTGTTATGTGCATACATTTCATCAAGCACATGGGGTGTATTCATTATGTGTACAATGCCCTTCCAACATATTTCATCACACACCATACATCACATCCACACTGCATCCAATCGCCTAAACCCTTCATCCGTTCATACATCCACAACCATTCTTTATCTTGTTTATTTTAGGAGTAGTAGTGTAACTTAAGGAAGAGGAAAAACACAAGAACAAAATCATCACTTTCAAAAGAAAACCTAAGTTACTACCAAGCTAGTTAGGAGGGTGTACTAATCTTGAAGATCAATGCTTGATCTTGAAGAAAAACCCCTTGATTTGGAAATCCTTGAGTAGAGATTTCCTAACTTGATGGAGGATGATCCTTGCTTGAGAATCTTCAAGCTTGAGCTTCCCTCGATCTCCCCTTGATCTCACTCCCCAAATTCCTCCTGGATTTCCCTCAATCTCCTCTTCTCCTCTTTCGCTCCTCTTTCTCTCTTAGGTTTAGGAAAAACCAGCAAATGAGATCCCACTTGTAAGCCAAGGGTTTAATACCCTTAAATTAGGAATCAGCAAACGCGTGCGATCGATCGTACACCAACTGCGATCGATCGTAGACCCAGTGCAATCGATCGCACATAGGGGCGATCTATCACACTGAATTCTAAAGGATTTTTATCAAATTTTCCCTGCATGCGATCAATCGGAAATCCCTATGTGATCTATCACACCTGGAATGCATATCGTATATGGTCCAAAATGTTTTGAACCCATCTCCACTATGTTGCCCAGATATGGACCCTAGAGGCGGGGTGAATAGGGTCAATGGCAGATATAAAAATTTGTTTACCCTTAAGTATGGAATTTGAAAATCAAAGGGAAAAGCAGCTAACAGTTGATATAGAAATTTAACAACAAAATATTCTAAGAGATAGAGGAGAGAAAGAAAGAAGTGCAAACTCAGTTTGTTATCGAGGTTCGGCTATCTCCAGCCTACTCCCCACCTTTGTAACCCGCAAGAGGTTCCACTACAATCCTTGATCGTACAAGCTCCTTCACAAGTGAAGCTTAAACCTTTAACAATCTCTCTTCTGGTTGAGATGCAACCATACAATCCCTCTTTAGTTCAGGATGGAATCTTACATAGTCAGAGCACAACCCTCTCTAACTAAACCAAAGCAGCAGCTTCACTTTGCAAAAACACACAGGTTCTTGACTGTCTGAAGAATAAAGATTTTTGGAATTAACAATCTGAAATAAAAACTCCTTATGAGTTAGATTTGATTGGAATGGCTCACTCTAAGAAATCTCTCAAGAAATGATCTGGATTTTAGCTCAAAGAGAAAAAACAGAGTATCGTTTTCTCGGGATTGGGATTTTTGGCTTAAGAGAATGATTGATCAATAGAATAGTGTAAAAGTGAGTGTTGTTGTTCTTGGATCTTTCAAAAATCATTTATGTTTATAGTGATCCAGAATTTATTACCGTTGATGAGCATTTAAAGAAAAATCACCCGTTATAAATATAGTCGTTGAACATTAAATGCAGGTCTTAGATTTTTCTGAGCTATTCAGTCGATCACAAGGGTCTTCTGATTGGCTGGATGGTCGCCAGATCACTTGGATCAAAGTCCTGATCGGCTAGATGGTAAAACCAACATTTTTGTGAGTTTTTTTCTATCCAGTCGATCACAAGGGTCTTCTAATCGACTAGATGGACCTCCTGATCGACTGGATGGTCCACCAGATCAGCTGGATAGACCAAAAATCATTCAGATTTTGGTTTACTTGGATTTTAATGATTTGCATGATTTCCAAAGTCTTTTGATACAATAATAAAACATGATTAACATCTTATAATGATCTTTTGAATGATCTACAATGGATTCACAAAGCATTCCAACTTGATCAGTACATGCAGACAAATTTTGAAAAAATTTGTTCAATCCAATCAATCATAGGGCTTGCCTGATCGACTGGATGGTCTGTCTGATCGGTTCGATGGTCTATCTGATCGACTGGATAGACTATTTTTGTTTGCAGAGTCCATTTTCAAAACCTTTAAGTTTGATTCTAAGGTTTTGTACTTAACCTTTATGAGTAAGATGATCATGTTTTAAGGTTCTTAATCATATTTTTATATTTGTTCAAGGGACCTATGGTCAATCTAAGGTATTTTGAGTTTTTTTACCAAATCACTACTTGAGGATTTTTACAAGAAATCCTAGATAGACCACTGACTACCTAAACTTAGACCTTGATGGAGTTGATCCTTTTGCTTCTATGGTCTTCAGTAGCAGTGCCTCAAAGACAATCTTCCAGAATCCTTTTTGCATATAGTTGAATATCTTCTTGAAGCTTGGATTTGGAATTGTCATCATGCTTTGACTTGATCTTTTTCATTGAAGGTTCTTGAGTTTTGCTTGAAATCACTTCATTATCACTTGAATATTGTGAAAAAAGTTGCTCATGGAAGATATTAGTATTACAAGAGTCATTTCATTATTTATGTTATCATTAAAACTAATTGAGGGTCATATGGTTGTAACCTTTAGGTTAACACACTTTATGCCATCAATCGCACCTTACCTGGGATGGATCGCACACCCCATTTTTCTGGATTTTTCTACCTGTAGACCCCTTGTGGTGCTTCCTGAAAAAGCAATTCGGTGAGCCTCAAATTTAATGTTTGAGTTGAGAACTCACAAATTCAAGAGGTGGCTCGGTCTCCATACAAAGTCTATATACCTTTTTTAATATTTAACAATTAAGTTATTAATTAAGGCATGATGAACTTAAAGTGCGGAATAAGGGAAACAAGCAAACCACAACAAAAGCTATTTTATGTGAAAACCCTTCCGGGAAAAACCACAGGACCTATTCCAGCAAAGAGAATCCCCTAAGACAACGATACAAATACCTATAAGACTCGAACTGCATTCAACCGGACTCAACACTACGATCCTCAATACTTAGTCCTCCACGCCTCCGAAAGCAATCACGATCTCGCAAGCCTCGTAATCTACCACAGTAGCATGTTTTTCTCTTTCTATCTCGACAACCACAATCTGCACAATCGATCTCCGTTAATGATGGTTTCGGATTCCAAAACCAAATATCACATCCACGATCCTCCTCGGGTCGATCTCCTTCTCAAAGGCTCCAAAACAATCCGGCCAATTTGTTCTTTCCAGAATGGGTTGATGGTTTGATTAAAATCAAATCCTACATGGATTCCATCAATGGGAAAGTCCAAGCAAGCATTAATGGAACATTGGCTTGCAAACTCTAGGATAAAATCGAAAATAATAAAGGGGAGGAGAAAAAAAAATATGGAGTTTCTATGAACTCTAGAGATAGCCTAATACCCTCTCAACACTCTCCCAAAGTCTCTCTCCATGGACTAGAAGGGTTCATATTAAATAGAGAAACCAAAACCAAGTTATAGAAGTTGCTAAACAAAAATAGCAAGAAACATAAGGATTGGGTCAACCCAAATGTACACTTGGGTAGACCCTGAGTGGTTTGGGTTGACCCTCAATTTTTGGTTGTTCTAGAATTTTTTCCCATAGAATATCTGTTGAGGTCGGGGTCGACCCTGACTGTTTTCGGTCGACCAATATATGAAAACACATTTTTAGCTCTTGCTTCCTTCACAAAAGTTGTAGATCTTTTCGACGCGGTCGATTTCATATATTATGGAGCAAAATTTGTGAGATATGCCTCTAACAATAAACCTTAGTTTTTTTAAGAACTTTAAGAACCTCTAACTTGTTTTGGGCTACATATCTAGTCACCTAGGGTGCATATGGTTACTCTAAGTGAATTTGTACCTAAGGTATCATAGTATGATTATTCTAAGTCAATTCTCACCTAAGGTAACATGATATCTAGGTTACTTACCATCCTATAAGTGAAACGAATGATATGATCGAAATGTCTTCAACCGAGTCTTCAACCGATTTTCTTTGATCTTCATCTTCACTTGTCGTGGATGCTTGAAGGCAATGATACAAGATATACTAGACTCACTTATTTTAAAACTGGAATAAGCCAACACTAAAACATGGATTTTACAATCTCCCCTTTTGGCAATTCCATGGCAAAACCAAACTGAAGTACTTGACTTGACACAAACTCACCTAAACACATCAAAACGGTAAATTAGGGCATTACATGACTCCAACACAATTACATGACTCCAATTGACAAATAAACTTAAATGAAGACATTGAAGCTCTTGTCAAGTAAGATTTGTTGCTGCAACCCTACACCTGCACATGCTCATAAATAAAACACCCAGTGAAGCATGTATGGAATATGAAAATAAATAAACACATGTATTACAAGGGAATGTACTGAACTAGGGAAATAGTACCCAAAATTCTCTCCTTTTTGGCTCAATTACCAAAGGTAGTTATGAATCCAATATCACAAAGAATATACCAATTTAACACATGTGAAATATCAAGGTAATCACAATACAACCAATCAAATGTCGATAATCCGGGGACTATAGAGCGGGGAACAAAATAGCAGTATAAAGCACAAACTCCCCCTCAATAATTCAACTTGATCTTCTGCCCCTAAGATCAAGGATACCACCAAAATCAAGACACCTAATCTAGAAAGGCACAGGCCAACCAATCAGGAAAACACATAATAATAATACAAAAAAATATCATGTGCCACACAAACATGCATCAAAAGCATTTTAAGCAGTAGTAATTTAAAATTACAAATCCAATGAAGGACATGATTAGTTAGTCCAACTGAGGATACACATCTAACTAAATCTCATGGAATGCTAAAGCATAGCCAATTCACTTAGTCACATTTAGTGAACAGTTCAAAAGTGGAGCAATATGTGTGTAGTGATGGTCTGACTAGATACTAAATCAAGTTTTCTTTCCCTTTCCAAGGATATGACATTAACCACTAAGGGGACTCCGTAGATACAAATCTTAGAAGTCAGACGTAGTTAGATCCAGATATACTAATTTTTTTCATTTTGGTGCTCCTTTATCCATTTTATTTGACTCAATATTTTTCTTTTACTTTTGGTCAAATACCTCCAAACTTTGTAAGATTTCTTTTGATGTTCTTTATCTGAACATATCTTTTCATGCAATGATGCCTTTCACACTATCCAGGTAGGTAGTCCTGGTTATTGGCAGCAGGGGCTTTCACTCTAGCAACCCAGATAGATAACTACTTTTCGCATATGTAGCCATTATATACTATTTGCATCCAATAGTGACTTTCACACTAGCCCAGAAGGCAGCCCTTTTCATTGCAACAATTTTTGCTCATGGAGGTACCCAAAATGGGGATGACTAACAATATTGTCATGGGATAAGTCTTACACCTATAGATTGGAAAATAGACCTCTTGACAGAATCAGTTAGAGTGCATGTGAAAGTGCAAAGTATACACACATGAATAAGTCTCTAATTGTATAAGATAAAACCAGTCTAATTTTCAGTCTAACCAAGAGACTATGAAGGTGATATATCCTCAATCAGAAATAAACTCATGTTCAACCTTGGACAAGTATATAAATAAAGATCACACAAGAAATGCATATCATACAAGTCAAACAAGGGCAACTTGACAAAAATCTTTTTGGATTTTATAGTTTTTTAATGTTTTTGATATTTTTCAAAAGAAATAAAATAGAAAAACAATCCAAAGAAAATAAAACCTAGTAAAAAGAAAAAATACTAGCATACACAAACATCACAGCACTAGGACAAGATAGAACACTAACAGCACACCCTAGGCTATGACAGGCATAGGCTAAGTGAAGCCCTTCAGGTCTTCCTTTCTCACCCAAACGGTTTTAGCAGTTTGATTGACCATTTGGTCTCTAACTGTTTCAATTGAGATAGGTATGACCTTTTGCCTCTTCCTCCTGTTCCTCCTTTTCCAGGATTGAGTCCTAGAATTATGCCAAGCATTATGGTTCTCCTTGTTACCTCCTTTGTATCTAGCATAAGGAGTGTCATGACCATGCCACTGTCTAGAGTTGTGAGCAATTTTCATTACATCTTCACACAAACTCCTAGACTTCTCCACTAGGACCTCAACTCTCCTTTGAAGATTCTCATTTAAATTATTGTGGTCTCAAAACCATGATTGGGCATTCTTCGAAGTTTAGGACATCGAGGCTTAATATGACCCTTCACTCCATATTTATGACATGTAGGAATGAATTTCTGAGTTGAAGGGTCCTTCCTATTTTCAGGAGGGTGCCTCTTATCACTAAGCTCAGTGTTCGAGGTAGATGGAGTTCCCTTCACATCTCCACACCTCTAATTTTGCTCAAGATCAGCCAACTTGATTGAAAGACTTTTCTTTTCATCAAGATAAAATACAAATCAGATTCAAGAAGCTGAGTCTTGACAAGGAGGGAAGCCTTCTCTTCCTCAAGTTGTGACACAACAACTTTCAACCCTGAAGCCACTTGATCAGAGGTATCTCTTTCCATTTCAATAGATTTGACCTTTTTGGTTATGGAAAATTGAATCTTTTTCAACTTTAGGCATTCCTGTAATAGATCATCATAGGCTGCCTCGAGCTCTCCCTCAGAATCTGAGTTATTCTGACTCTCATCATCCTCACCATCAGTATGGTGTTGGTCACTCGCAATATTTGAAGAAGATTCTTCAATCTCAGATAAGGATGTAGTAAAAGATATATAACCCCTAGTCTCCTCACAAGAAGAACTATCTGATTCCTTAGATTCAGATTTACTGTCTGTAACGCCCCAAAATCCCACTTAGGAGAGATGAGGCTTTGGCGACGTCACTTACACTTAAAACCATCCTGCAAGAGTATACAAGGCATGCCAAAATAGTGAATTGAAATTTCCTTTAATAACTTAACAGTATCCCAAGTACAACTGTATACAATAACTGAACATAAGCCAAAACGTATACAAGAAATCCTTAACCTGAGTTACCCACTCAAGTGAGACAATATCCCCAGAAATAAAAACCCAAAATACATGTCTCTCTCTCTCACTCAACCCAACCGTAGGCCACATGCCGAGACTCCTAATATCTGGGTAACCATCCGAATCACCTCCTGCTCTCCCTGAGCTACCTCGATCCAAGGGACCAGATTCCCTATCTCATATAGTGTACCTGCCGACATAAAAGTACGGCTGAGCATGGAATACTCAGCGAGTACAAGCTACTAGCTAACAATAGTAATAACATTAACATGTCATACAGGACACAGTTCATCATAAAGTTACATGATCAGAGTGCGGAAGGAAACAAGGTAACAGTTACATAATCCTGAACAAAATCAATTAAATCATACTCTAACTTCATGCTTTACCAAACATATTTCAATATCTTATAAGTCTTGTAGGTTCCTTATGCGAGTTCTTATAGCCTTTCTTATGAGCTTACGAGTTCTTCTGAGCTTTCGAGTTCTTATAACTTTCTTGTGAGCATACAAGTCCTTGTGAGTTCTTCACTAGTGGTGCCCTTCTTACCATCCCACTAAACACCCACCCAAAGTAGCTTGGGAATATCAGATGGTTAGTGGCGCTCCCCGGGCCGTCCCACTATCTTACGAGTTCTTACAAGTTCATCCTTAGTGGTGCCTTTGGTACCATCCCACTAAACACCCACCCAAAATAGCTTGGGAATATCAAATGGTTAGTGGCGCTCCCCGGGCCATCCCACTAATTTACGAGTTCTTACAAGTCCTTCAAGTCCTTACAAGTTCTTACGAGTTCTTTACTAGTGGCGCCCTTTGTACCATCCCACTAAACACCCACCCAAAGTAGCTTGGGAATATCAGATGGTCAGTGGCGCTCCTCGAGCCGTCCCACTATCTTACGAGTTCTTACAAGTCCTTCAAGTCCTTACAAGTTCTTACGAGTTCTTTACTAGTGGCGCCCTTTGTTCCATCGCACTAAACACCCACCCAAAGTAGCTTGGGAATATCAGATGGTTAGTGGTGCTCCCCGGGCCGTCCCACTAATTTACAAGTTCTTACGAGTTCCTGTGAGTTTCTTGTGAGCTTGCTTGTTCTTGTCCCGGTTCATATTCTCTTGAAATTGGGTATGTCTAGCTGCCGTTCATAGTCCGTCGCAAACTAGCACCCCTCATGCTTGACTGTTTCTGTTCTTGTTCTTGTTGTTTCATATACTTATATTTTAGAAAACCGGTTCATGCATGCGCGCGTGCGTGTGCTTGACAATTTGTGAGCATAATAACATGAACTAATTAAAGGGACATCATACGGGGTTTATAATTTCCTCTAGGCATATGAGTTTTAAAGTCAACATATTGAGTGTTTAGCAAAAGTACACCATTGGGAAAAATCTTTCAATTCATGCTTTATATTCTTGGTTCTAATTCCAATTCATGCATTTCAACGAACACCTAGCATTCGACATCTTTGTAGATCTTTTTATTCATGTTTTTCCTATTCAAGCGTTTCACCATTTGGGGACTTCATATACCATTTCCACTTTCTATTGATAGTCATGTGTGCATGTAAGCAATATAAGGAGCATTTGATAAATTTTACCTTTTTGGGGAACAACACCAAAATCATGCATGTTATAGACTTAATTAAGCATACTACTTCTCATACAAGCATTTTAACAAACATGTGGTGTTCAACATTGTTATAATCATTTATGCATATTTTTCTTATTCTAACATTTCATCAAAAACATGGTGTGTTCGTTATGAGTACAATGCCCTTCCACCATTTTCCAACATACATCCATCACAACACATGGCATCCAATCGCCTCATCCACATCCAACATCTCCCCTCCACAATTTTCTCTCTATCTTGTTTGTTTTAGGGATTTAATAAAGTAAAACAAGAAAAGAATAAACTAAAGAAATCCACAACTATGCTTTTAAAACAACCTAGGTTATTACTAAAGTAGTTAGTAGGGTGTACTAACCT
The DNA here is from genome assembly GCA_015143295.1 of Tetracentron sinense. Lineage (NCBI taxonomy): Eukaryota > Viridiplantae > Streptophyta > Magnoliopsida > Trochodendrales > Trochodendraceae > Tetracentron > Tetracentron sinense. The sequence continues at coordinate 33,678,233 of CM026570.1, read as the reverse complement.
TGCATAGGGGAAGAAAACCCTTGAAAAAAACCGTGGAAGACGCTGCCGAGCTTGGAGAATGTGCTCCTCACGTGCTTGAGCCGTAAATTGAGAGATCCAAGCTTTTGGGATGCTCTAGGGTTTCCAAACCCTAGATCTTTCTCCACTTGATGCCCTAGGAGAAAACCCCTTTTCTCCCCTCTTACTCTCTCTCAAAATATTGCTAAGGGTGTTTATGAACACCCTTGGCTCGAGTCAACCCTTAAAAATAAGGGTGGAGTGGCCAAAAGACCAAAAAACCCCTAAAAAATTTTCTGAAAATCGCGTAGGACCGATAGATGACCGATCTACCGGTAGTGGACCGATCGATCGGTGTTTATGACCGATCTCTCGGTAGTGGACCGATCTCTCGGTATTGACTGGTGTTGCAGAATGCACTTCAGTATTTTGACCATAACGTTTGACTCGGAGCTCCGATTTTGACGATTCAACTTGCGTTGGATTCGTATTTTGAAGGGGAACAACTTTGATGTTTTAAAAAAAATCTAATTCTTCTTTATTCATAGACAGAAATACCCCTAAAGCTGACTGGTCTGCAATGGGTTGCGACAGCCCAGATTTGCAGCCGACCCGATTTTGGAAATCCCACTTTTGACCCGACCCCGACTCAAAATCAGGGAAAGTGATCAACATGAACCTTGAAGAGGGTTCTAATAAATTTCTAAAAATTTAGTAATCACTTGATTCTAAACAACGATGACTAAACTAGAGCCCTTTAAAGTTGAAGAAAATGCCGAGACATACCTTTTCCACACCTAGAACACCTCGAGTGTTTTCACACTCTTTTCCCTTGTGTTCAACACCCTACTCACACCTCATAAACCATTAAATTCACACCGACATGCATGAGAGACTCCGGCCTCTCAATGCCTCATGCACTATCACTATGCACCAACAACCCATTGAAACACTTAGGGTATGTGTACCCTTGATTTTCCCCACTTAGAGTATCTTTACACTCTCTTTTTAAAACTCAAACCATGTACCTAAAACCCTCACTTGACTAATCATAATATCAAGAACACAATGGGAGGCCTTAGGCCTTCACACATACCATACAAGGGCACCTTTCACTGGCACTATTCATGGTATAGTGAACTTGAATTTCCGGGGTTCTACACTGTCATCCCTTACCTTGCCCTTAAATCTTTTCTTATTAGAGCATTTAGCGGTAATATGACCATAGCCTTGCATTCATAGCATTGAACACCTTGGGATTTAATATCAGCACTTTTAAGATGTTTCTTATTTTCAAAGTGTTTGGACTTAGGCTTTTCAAAAGATTTTTGTCCTTCCGGATTAAATCTCTTATTAAATTTCAGAAATTTTCTGAATTTCTTTACAAATAAAACCAACTCTTCTTCATCATCCTTAGAGTCATTATCTGAACCATCTATGGATTCCTTTACGGATTTCAAGGTAATAGATTTTGGTTTCTTAGAGGGGTTCATATTTAACTCATAGGTTTGGAGAGAACCAACCAACTCTTCAATTTTGAGAGCATCAACATTTTTACTCTCTTCGATGGCGGTAACCTTCGATCGAAATCTCTCAGGTAGAGATCTCAAATTTTTTTTAACAATTTTGGACTCAGGAATTCTTTCTCCTAGGTTAAAACAAGAATTAACAATTTCACTCATATCAGCATAAAAACCATCAAAAGTTTCATCATCATTCATTCTCAGATTTTCAAAATTTAGAAATAAAGCATTTGAAGTTTGGAGATTTTGACTATTGTAGCCCCTTCATGGGTAAGTTTAAGAATGTCCCATGCCTCCTTCGAAATGTCACATTTAGAAATACGCCAAATTTCTGGTGTGACAACAGTGAAGATTGCATTTATACCCTTATTGTTCCATCTACAACTTTCAAGATCTACATTGGTCCATTCAGAAGAAGGTTTAGCGATGGTCTGGTCATCTATGGTCTTTGTTGGATGGGTCCAACCTTGTTCAATAGAGATCAATACTCTCATCCACAGATTTTAGAAAGGCTCTCATATGAGCTCTCCAATATGCATAATTATTCCCATCAAATAATAGAGGACAAGAGATGGATCCTCCCTCTCTTTGAAGATTCATATTTACCGAATAATATGAGAAAATATCACACTAATAAATTAGTGAACCTGTTCTGATACCAATTGAAAAATCAATTCGGTGAACCTCAAATCTAATGTTTGAGTTGAGAACTCATAAATTCAAGGGAGTGGCTAGGTCTCCCTATAAAGTCTATATACCTTTTTTAATATTTAACAATTAATTTATTAATTAAGGCATGATAAACTTAAAGTGCGGAATAAGGAAACAAGCAAATCGCAACACAAGCAATTTTTACGTGGAAACCCTTCTGGGAAAAACCATGGGACCTAGTCCAACTAAGAGAATCCACTAAGACAAAGAAACAAATACTTACAAGACTCAAACTGTACTTAATCGGACTCGACACTACAATCCTTAGTACTTAGTCCTCCACGCCTCCAAAAGCAATCACGATCTCGCAAGCCTCGTAATCTACTGCAGTAGCATGTTCTTCTCTTTCTGCCTTAACAACCACGATCTCCACGATCGATCTCCATTAATGATGGCTTTGGATTCCACCGATCAAATATCACATCCACGATCCTCCTCGGATCGATCTTGTAGAGCCCCGAATTTTCATTCCCCTATATGATGTGTCGCAACCCAAAACCCACCCTAGGAGTTAGAGTGAATCTTGGACGACTTAATCATGACTTGCTTGACGAACCAACCTGCAAAACCCACAGAACATATACAATAGAGGATAATAGCGGAAGCATAACTATAAAACACAGCGGAAGTCTAACAAACCTCTAAGTATATACACATGGTCCAAGTTTAATACAAAAGAAAACAAAACAAAGAACGTGCAGACATGCCCGGCAAAATACATGGATATAATCACTCATGCTCACCCACAGCTAATCCACTCAGAATCTAACACCACCTACTGATAACCCTCTACGGGAGGTTCCTCCAAAGGTTCCTCAACATACTCCTCCTCCACCCATGGACCAGGAGCACAAACATCAAATGGAGCAGCAGCTCCCTCAGAACCTGTCGACATAAGAAGTACGGCTGAGCATGGAATACTCAGCGGGTACTAAATACTAACCAATAGTCATAACATGAGATAGCAATGCACACATATATATAAAATAGGAACAGTTCATATCATACAAGGAAGTAAAGCAGTTTGTAATCATGCTTGCATTCAGAAAAGCCGATAAAACCCTTGAAAACCTTGTGCACTCGACTTGATTGGAAATACCATTTCCGTGCTTGAAACTTGTCATGTTTGTCTTATCTTGTCATATCATGCGTGTCATGCTATGTCATGCTTGCTTGAAAAGTAAACTACTTGTGAGGGAAGGGAGACCCTTCTTCCTAGAATGCTTATGCTTGTCATGCCATGTCTTGTCATGCTTGCTTGGAAGAGTAAACTACTTGTGAGGGAAGGGAGACCCTTCTTCCTAGAATGCTTATGCTTGTCATGCCATGTCTTGTCATGCTTGCTTGGAAAAGTAAACTGCTTGTGAGGGAAGGGAGACCCTTCTTCCTAGAATGCTCATGCTTGTCCTTCCACTTGTGAGATTCACTTGTGAGATGTCCTTGTGAGATGCACTTGTGAGGGAAGGGAGACCCTTCTTATGATATGTATGCGCTTGCGAGGGAAGGGAGACCCTTCTTATGAAAATGCATGATTGTCTTGTCCTTGCCAAAAGCGAGGTAAAACATATCGTAGGATATGCCCCACCTCTAAATCCCATTCTTGAAAATCTCGGTAAATCAAGTCATGTATGCGTGCTCGTGAGGTCGTGTGCATACTTGCATTTGGAATTTAATATGGCATTTGAGTAATTCATAACACATAACATCAATGATTTGAGCAATTTAGTATTCATATCATTTAGGGAAAGCGAACAATCACACTATCATGACCCTAGCAATTTCCATAAACCTTAAATATGCATTTTCTTAATTTATTATTCATTTTATTCACCTTTGCATTTCATCAAACATGGTGCATTCATTATTTATTAACCCTACAACATGCTTTTCTAGGTGGGTTTTACTCACATCACATATGTATGTTCATTATGGGTACAATGCCCTCCCCATTCTTCTAAGTGTTGAGAATGAGCCCTAAAGGCTCGGGCAATCCTATATAAGAAAGGGTATAACACCCGAACGCCAAAAATGCCCTTAGTGAAAATTCTGTAAAACGCGAGGACCGAGCGATCGGTGTTATTGACCGATCGATCGGTTGCCTACCGAGCGATTGGTGTCTTGACCGAGCTCTCGGACAAAATTTAACTCTCTGGAAAATTTTCCTATACAAAATTTTCCACCAGTCGATAGCCTCCGATCGATCGGTTTTGGACCGATCGATCGCTCCATGGACCGAGCGATCGGTGGTCTGCAGGTCCAGACTGTTTTGGCCATAACTTCTGACTTATTCATCCGATTTTGACGATTCAACTTGCGTTGGGTTCGTACTTCGAAAACGAACATTTCTGACATTTCGGAATTTCTAATTTATTCCTTATTTATTAATTATACCTCTTTAAAGGCAAAATGGCAACGAAAGTGTCATGCATTAAATGTGAAAAGGTCCGGGGCTCTACATCCTCCCCCCCTTACAAAAATTTCGTCATCGAAATTTAGACGCTACTTGCATTACAAACCAAAAAGAAAATTACAAGTCATACACAAACTTATACAAAAACTCATTCAATTAATTCTGGGTACTTCGTTTTGACTTCAGCTTCACGCTCCCATGTAGCTTCTTCCCGAGCATGGTGTTGCCATTGCATAAGAACCAAAGGGGTTGTCTTGTTGCGAAGCACTTGATCTCTTCGATCCAAAATCTGAACCGGCTTTTCAATCAAGGTGAGGTCCTCTCGAATCTCCAACGGTTCCAAGTCTATGACATGCGAAGGATCCGTAATGTACTTCCGAAGCATAGACACATGGAAAACGTTGTGAACCGCGGCCATGTGAGGTGGAAGAGCTACTCGATAAGCAACTTCACCAACCCGTGTGATAATCTCAAACGGTCCAACATAGCGAGGACTAAGCTTGCCTCTTTTACCGAATCTCATAATCCCTTTGCTAGGAGATACTTTCACAAAGACTCGATCCCCAACCTGAAATTCCAAGTCCCTACGGCGCGAGTCCGCATAACTTTTCTGGCGATCTTGAGCAGCTTTCAATAGATCCCGAATGATCTTAACTGTGTTTGCAGTTTGCTCAATTAACTCTGGACCAAGTACTTTCCTTCTCCTACCTCATCCCAATAGAGAGGAGACCTACAACTTCGCCCATACAAGGCCTCAAATGGTGCCATTTGAATACTCGCCTGATAGCTGTTATTATAGGCGAACTCTACCAAAGGCAAGTGCTCTTCCCAACTGCCTTTAAAATCCAGCATACAAGCCCGAAGCATGTCTTCTACAACTTGGTTCACCCTCTCAGTTTGTCCATCCGTCTGTGGATGAAAAGCGGTGCTGAAATCAAGTCGGGAACCTATAGCCTCTTGGAAACTTTTCCAAAATCTTGACGTGAATCTTGGATCCCGATCCGACACAATACTGACGGGCACTCCGTGCAACCTCACCACTTCCTTGATGTACAAAGTGGCTAACTGACTAGAGTTGAAAGTAGTTCGATAGGGTAAGAAATGTGCGAACTTTGTCAGACGTTCCACTACAACCCAAATCGCATCTGAGCCCCTTGCCCTTTTTGGCAATCCAACTATGAAATCCATGGATATGTTCTCCCATTTCCACTCAGGAATAGGAAGAGAATGCAATAGACCGGCAGGTCGCATGTGTTCTGCTTTCACCTGTTGGCACACCAAACACCGTGCCACATATTCTGCAACATCTCTCTTCATATTCTGCCACCAAAAGTGACTCTTGAGGTTCCGGTACATCTTTGTACCCCCTGGATGCACAGTGTACTTTGCCTGGTGGGCTTCATCCATAATCTCCCTCCGAAGATCTGCATTGGCTGGGACACACAGCCTTCCCTTGAATGTGATAGCACCTTGGCTAGTGAGAGAGAAGTCCTCACTACCCTTAGCAACTTCCTTGTCCCGATAAGCCAACAATTCAGCATCCGTGGCTTGGTATTCTTGGATCAAATCTATAAAGTATGGCCGAACCGTGACATTTGCCAAGATAGGACTACGGACAGAGTCATTCACACTAATGTCCAGATTTGCCAAGTCTTCAAGTAGCTTCTATTCTTGCACTAACATGCATGCTAATAACCCCGGAGGTCTTCTACTCAAAGCATCAGCCACTACATTTGCTTTACCCGGGTGGTATTGAATGGTACAATCATAGTCTTTCAAAAATTCCATCCAACGCCGTTGCCTTAGATTCAGGTCCTTTTGGGAAAAGAGATACTTGAGACTCTTGTGATCGGTAAACATAGAACTCCACCCCATAAAGGTAATGACGCCAAATTTTAAGTGCAAACACGACCGCCGCAAGCTCCAAGTCGTGCGTGGGATAATTCTTCTCATGCTCCTTCAATTGCCTTGACGCATAGGCAATGACTTTCTTGTGCTGCATGAGTACACACCCAAGTCCAACGTGTGAGGCATCACTATACACCTCATACCCATAAGGTCCAGATGGCACAGTAAGGATAGGGGCTGTAGTAAGCCTCTTCTTCAGTTCTGTGAAACTGATCTCGCACTTATCACTCCATACAAACTTGGCGTTCTTCCTTGTCAGGTAAGTGAGCGGTGCTGCAAGGCTAGAGAAACCCTCTACAAATTTCCTGTAGTAGCCTGCCAACCCAAGAAAGTTACGTATCTCGGTAACACTCTTGGGCCTCGCCCAACTCATAACTACTTCGATCTTCTTTGGATCTACCAATATACCTTCTGCATAAACAACGTGGCCTAGGAATGCCACCTCTTCCAACCAAAACTCACACTTGCTAAGTTTAGCGTATAGCTTGTGCTCTCTTAGCATTTCCAAAGCAAGGCGTAGGTCTCGCATGTGATCTTCCCATGTCTGGGAATAGACCAAAATATCGTCGACAAACACGATCACGCATCAATCTAAGTATGGTCGGAACAACCGGTTCATTAAATCCATAAAGGCTGCCGGCGCATTTGTGAGTCCAAAAGGCATCACCAAGAACTCATAGTGTCCATACCGAGTCCTGAAAGCAGTTTTGGGAACATCTTCCACTTTAATCTTCAACTGGTGATAACCCGATCGAAGATCTATCTTTTAGAAAAATCTCGCTCCCTTCAACTGATCGAACAAATTATCAATTCTAGGCAATGGATACCTATTCTTTATAGTGACCTTGTTCAGATGCCGGTAATCGACGCACATCTGCATCGAACCATCTTTCTTCTTAACAAACAACATCGGGGCACCCCATGGTGAGACACTTGGTCGTATGAAACCAAGCCCCTGTAATTCCTCCAACTGAGTCTTCAACTCCTTAAGTTCAATCGGGGCCATTCTATACGGAGCCCTGAATATAGGAGTTGTGCCTGGTGCAAGCTCGATCACAAACTCAATCTCCCTGTTTGGAGGTAATCCTGACAACTCCTCTGGAAACACATCCAGGAATTCACTCACAACTGCAATTGTCGATGAGTCCTTTGCCTCGGGGTTAGCTAAGCTCAACGCCGTAAAGCGGGCAATGTCTCTACTTCTCAACCCTCGAAAGTGAAATGGTTTTCCTTCTACCGGCTTGAAGAGTACCATCTTCTCAAAGCAAGCTACATGCCCATGATGTGTTGCTAACCAATCCATTCCCAATATAACATCAAAGTCTTGGAATCCAAGGACGATGAGATCAACTGCCAACTCGTGGCTTCCAACTTGGACCACACTATTTCTATACACTTTATCTGCCAATACTGTTTTGCCGAGCGGAGTCAAAATGGCTAACTCCGGTTTTAGCTGACTAGGCTCCACAGAAAAGCCTTCTGAAAAACTCGGCGAGACAAACGAATGAGTAGACCCGGTATCAATCAACACTTGAGCCAAATACTCATTGACTAGTAGGGTTCCTGAAATTTTAACTAGCGGAGTTAATCCATGCATCAACAGCGTATACATATAGGTATATATACATATAGAACATGCCAAGTACGTACACAGAGAATAGAGCATAACATAATAATCACGAATAAAGAAATTAACTCTAACTGCGTACCTTGCACCACATCATCAGATACAAGTGCATCACCCTCTGTCAAGGCAAAAACTCACCCCTGGGTTGCCTGGCGAGACTGAGGTGTAGACCGGGTAGTCTGAGATGATGCCTGGTATAATCCTGCTGGGCGTGCTGGGGGCCTACTACCCTGAGACTGGCCTGGTAAATGCCAGCTAGGGCAATCCCTGATCATGTCGCCCTGGCGACCGCAATGATAACATCCACCAGATGCTCTTCGGAAATCTCCTACCGGATGCCTTTTGCCGCATGAAGTGCAGACCTCATATGTGTAGGTCGGAGGGGCCGAAGGTGGTGTATACCTCACTGCCTGAGGTGTAACTGGCCGTGGGGCCGGAAGAGCCTAAGGTCGAGGTGCCTGTGGCACGTACTACCGGGGTGCTGGAGGCGCATAAGTCGGCCTCATCTGTGGTGCTGGCCATGTATACTGATAAGGACCAGTCCGGGCCCGCCTCTCTAAAGGTACCGAACCACTAGATTGGCCTCTCACCAACTCCCTCTTCTTGGACACTGTCTCTGAATTGGCCTCGACCAATAAGGCCTTGTCTACTACTTCAAGGTAGGTAGCATGTCTGAAAACGGAAACCTTCTCCATAATAACATCCTTGAGCCCTTGCTCAAACCTCCTCGCCTTCATTGCCTCGGTGGCAATCATATGTGTCGCGAAGCGTGATAGCTCCGAGAACTTGGCCTCGTATTGTGCCACCGACATCAAACCTTGCTCGAGGTTGATGAATTCTCTCTCTTTCTTTTCCCGTGCTCCAATTGGAAAATACTTCTTGTAAAAAGCGTCCTTGAACTCATCCCAAGTCCAAGGTTGGCCTTTCATGGTCAAGTCCCGTGTCCTCAATGCGGACAACCACCAATGGTGGGCTTCGCCTTCTCGCATGAAAACTGCCCATGCCACTTTCTCTTCCTCTGTAGGAGAGAGCACCGCAAATATCTTCTCAACCTAGAGGATCCAAGCCTCCGCAGTAAGAGGGTCCACACTCCCGTGGAAGGATGGAGGCCTCAATCGCCGGAATGCCTCAACTCCAGCTGTACGATGTACTGGAGCTCCCGACGGTGGAGTAGGTGCCGCTGATGCTGGTATAGTTTGCCGAGCCGCCAGTATGGCAAGTGTCTCAGCAATGGAGCCTAAGACCTGAGAGAGGTCCGGCTGCTCATCCTCATCCCGTGAAGAAGAGGAAGCTCTGGTATGTGGCCCACGACCCCGTGTGTTCCGTCTCATGACTAAAGTCCTGAGAATAATAACACCACATGAGTCTTCTTGAAACCACAATTTATCTCGGTGCCATTTCACAATAATTCAACTTGTATAAATTTTATAGTACTAGTATACATCACATCAAGTTATCAGAGTATATCATAATATTATACTTATACTTTCGTATTCTAGCGTCCCTAGGACCCGTACTTGGTTGAAATAACCATTTGGACCACGACTAAAGTTTAGTCTTACACTTGGAATCATGACTCGCTTCCGACTTACTTCCTTCCTAATTGTTTCCCAACATATGCTCTTGTCAAGCCGTGGTATTAGATTCTAAGTGACCCTAGTGACCTAAAGCCTAAGCTCTGATACCACTTCTGTCGCGACCCAAAACCCACCCTAGGAGTTAGAGTGAATCTTGGACGACTTAATCATGACTTACATGACTTGCTTGACGAACCAACCTGCAAAACCCACAGAACATATACAATAGAGGATAACAGCGGAAGCATAACTATAAAACACAGCGGAAGTCTAACATACCTCTAAGTATATACACATGGTCCAAGTTTAATACAAAAGAAAAGAAAACAATGAAAGTGCGGACATGCCCGCCAAAATACATGGATATAATCACTCATGCTCACCCATAGCTAATCCACTCAGAATCTAACACCACCTACTGATAACCCTCTACGGGAGGTTCCTCCAACGGTTCCTCAACATACTCCTCTTCCACCCATGGACCAGGAGCACAAACATCAAATGGAGCAGCAGCTCCCTCAGAACCTGCCGACATAAGAAGTACGGCTGAGCATGGAATACTCAGCGGGTACTAAATACTAACCAATAGTTATAGCATGAGATAGCAATGCACACATATATATATAAAATAGGAACAGTTCATATCATATAAGGAAGTAAAGCAGTTTTTAATCATGCTTGCATTCAGAAAAGCCGATAAAGCCCTTGAAAACCTTGTGCAATTGACTTGATTGAAAATACCATTTCCGTGCTTGAAACTTGTCATGTTTGTCTTATCTTGTCATATCATGCGTGTCATGCCATGTCATGCTTGCTTGGAAAGTAAACTACTTGTGAGGGAAGGGAGACCCTTCTTCCTAGAATGCTTATGCTTGTCATGCCATGTCTTGTCATGCTTGCTTGGAAAAGTAAACTGCTTGTGAGGGAAGGGAGACCCTTCTTCCTAGAATGCTCATGCTTGTCCTTCCACTTGTGAGATTCACTTGTGAGATGTCCTTGTGAGATGCACTTGCGAGGGAAGGGAGACCCTTCTTATGATATGTATGCGCTTGCGAGGGAAGGGAGACCCTTCTTATGATATGTATGCGCTTGCGAGGGAAGGGAGACCCTTCTTATGAAAATGCATGATTGTCTTGTCCTTGCCAAAAGCGAGGTAAAACATATCGTAGGATATGCCCCACCTCTAAATCCCATTCTTGAAAACCTCGGTAAATCAAGTCATGTATGCGTGCTCGTGAGGTCGTGTGCATACTTGCATTTGGAATTTAATATGGCATTTGAGTAATTCATAACACATAACATCAATGATTTGAGCAATTTAGTATTCATATCATTTAGGGAAAGTGAACAATCACACTATCATGACCCTAGCAATTTTCATAAACCTTAAATATGCATTTTCTTAATTTATTATTCATTTTATTCACCTTTGCATTTCATCAAACATGGTGCATTCATTATTTATTAACCCTACAACATGCTTTTCTAGGTGGGTTTTACTCACATCACATATGTATGTTCATTATGGGTACAATGCCCTCCCCATTCATCCATGACATCAATACACACGGCATCCAATCGCCCACATTCATCTCCATTCACCATTCATCATTCACCATTCACAACCCATCTCATAATGCATGGATATATAAAGGAACACAAAGAAAATAAAGGAAAAGAAGAACTATAACTAGGAGGGTTGCAAGAAGTACCGACCTTGAAGAAATGAGGAAGAAACCCCTTCCAAAAATGACCGTGTAGCTGCTGCCCTAGCTTGGATCACGAGCTCTTCGAATGCTTGAGCCTTGATCTTGAAGAAAACGGGCTTGGGGTTGATCTAGGGTCTTAACCCCTTTGATTTCTCTTCAAAATGGAAACCCTAGGTTTAGGAACCCTTTCTCCTCTCTTCTAATCTCCCAAATCTTCTAAGTGTTGAGAATGAGCCCTAAAGGCTCAGGCAATCCTATATAAGAAAGGGTATAACACCCGAATGCCGAAAATGCCCTTAGTGAAAATTCTGCAAAACGCGAGGACCGAGCGATCGGTGTTATTGACCGATCGATCGGTTGCCTACCGAGCGATCGGTGTCTTGACCGAGCTCTCGGTCAAAATTTAACTCTCTGGAAAATTTTCCCATACAAAATTTTCCACCAGTCGATAGCCTCCGATCGATCGGTTTTGGACCGATCGATCGCTCCATGGACCGAGCGATCGGTGGTCTGCAGGTCCAGACTGTTTTGGCCATAACTTCTGACTTATTCATCCGATTTTGACGATTCAACTTGCGTTGGGTTCGTACTTTGAAAACGAACATTCTGACGTTTCGGAATTTCTAATTTATTCCTTATTTATTAATTATACCTCTTTAAAGGAAAAATGGCAACGAAAGTATCATGCATTAAATGTGAAAAGGTCTGGGGCTCTACATGATGAATAGGGTGTGAATAGTGCCCAAGTGTAGTTATGTACATTATGGAATTTTGTATGAATATACGAGTTTGGATTATGGCGTGCATCTTTTAATAGGGTCTAGTTATCCTTAAGGAGTGTGTATGAAGCATTAAAAAGGGTGAGAATTGGTTTGGAAAGGTTCCAAGTAGTGAAAACAGAGTTTTTGCAAAAAAACAGGGTTGACCGATTGCTCGGTCATAAAGTCCGATCGACCGGTCAACTACCGATCGCTCGGCAGCTGTCGCATGGTCAAAATTTTTGTATGGGGCTATTTTCCAGAGAGGGTGTTTTCAACCGATCTCTCGGTTGAAACCACCGACCGACCGGTAGGCCACCGATCGCTCGGTCTACACCACCGATCGATCGGTCATATGCAGATTTTTCTCATTAAGGGTGTTTCAAACTTTAACCAGTGCCCTTTGCCTATATAAAGGCTGGATTCGTGCCTTAGGTTTCAAAAACCCTCAGTGCACTGTTTTTGGAGCTAAAGAAGAGGAGAAGAAGGAGAGGAGCTTGGGTGATTGTTCAAGCTTGTGGAAGATCGATTTCTTCCTTCCCTTGGTGTTTTCCATCCAAGAACTCACTGTTCTTGCTTGTTCAAGCTTTTAGGAATCAAAGTCTTGATTTCTCTAAGGTAGATACACTCTACTACGATCTTGCAATACCACTAATGATGTTCTTCTATCTCTAAACTATCTATGTATATATGTTTTGGTGAAATATGGTGTGAAAGTATGTGCTTATATACTTGGATGAAGTATACTAAAGTATGGTGCACTCTAAGTGTTTGATGAAATACCTCTAAGGGATTCTATGGTTAAATATGATGATTTCTCTCATTAAGTGCATATGCTCGCATGTCTCGCATGAATCGATGATTTCTACGAATTTCTCAAAGTATGAAAAAGGGTTTTTCATTCAAAAGACTAATAAGGAATGATTCTAAGTAACTTTATGATTTGTCTAAGATCGGTTCATAAGCTCTACGGATCACACTATGCTCACAAGGAATACTCACAAGGAACTCTATGATAAGCTCTAAGATCGTTTCACAAGCTCTGCGGATCATAACTCACAAGCTCTAAGATCTCCATGCACACAAGTGACTCTAAGGAATGCTCTATGCTCTATGCGCTATGTCTCTACGGATCATAATGACTCTAAGTAACTCCTTGAACTTGCAAGAACTCATAAGACTATGATTATTGATTGACTCACATGGTTACGGTTTTGGTTTTGTTTTCGGATCTCATCTCACATGCTTTACATGGTTTCTATGCTCTTACATGTTTTAAGGATTTCATCCTCCATACTCGTATGCTCCATGTCTATTGCTTTATTGTTGTTAGTTTGTATACGCTGAGTATTCCATGCTCAGCCGTCATTTGTTATATGATCGGTAGGTACTAGGGATCGCTTCGATCTATGTGGTGAAGAACCTTGGGTCGAGGAAGAGTACCATGACCCGGAGCCTTCCATGGATCATGATCAGGGCTATGGCCCAGTAGATAGGTGTCGGGAGTTTGATTTCTGTTGACTGACAGACTTAGTAATAGAATTACACAGTGTTTTATGGCGTGAGTGTGGGACTTGTCCACTCCACTTATTTTTGGATCTTACACATGTATCTTTTGTTGGTTCATACTTGAGCCAAGTATAGGAGTGTTTCCTTTTGCTTCCACTATGTTGGTATATTTTCCACTTTGCATCGTTTTCGTTTCCGCATTATGTGTTCAGGTACTCTGACAGGTTTCCATGTTTGATTAAAATCAAATCCTAGATGGATTCCATCAATAGGAAAGTCCAAGCAAGTAATAATGGAACATTGGCTTACAAACTCTAGGATGGAAGGAAAAATAATAAAGGGGAGGAGAGAAAACAAATATGGAGTTTCTATGAACTCTAGAGATGGCCTAATACCCTCTCAACACTCTCCCAAAGTCTCTCTCCATGGACTTGAAGGGTTCACATTAAATAGATAAACCAAAACCAAGTTATAGAAGTTACTAAAACCAAACCAGCAAGAAAAATAGGGATTGGCTCAACTCTGAGTGATTTGGGTCAACCGTCAATTTTTGGTTGTTCTGGAATTTTTTTCCCATAGAAAATCTGTTGAGGTCTAGGTCGACCCTAAGTATTTTCAGTCGACCGACATATGAAATTGAAGTTTTAGCTCTTGCTTCCTTTATGAAAGTTGTAGATCTTTTCTATGTGGTCGATTTGATATATTATAGAGATAAATCCGAGCTACAGTTTGTGAGATATGCCTCTTACAATGAACCATGATTTTTTTAAGAACCTTTAACTTGTTTTGGGCTACATATCTTGTCACCTAGGGTCCATATGGTTACTCTAAGTCAATTTCTTCCTAAGGTATCATAGTATGGTTATTCTAAGTCAATTGCCTCTTAAGGTAACATGGTATCTAGGTCACTTACCATCCTCTGAGTGAAATGAAAGATATGATCGAAATGTCTTCAACCGAGTCTTCAAACGATCTTCTTCGGTCATCATCTTCACTTGTCGTGGATGCTTGAAGGCAATGACACAAGATACACTAGACTCACTTGTTTTGACACCAGAATAAGCCAACACTAAAACATGGACTTTACATTTCCAACCTTATTTTCATCCTCCTTAGGGCACTAAACACCCTTTTTCATGCTGCACATAAGTCGCTAATATTCATTTTCTCATAAAGTACTAATTCAATTTGTGAAAAAGTCATTTGGCCATGAAAACATTATTCTTTAGCAATGAAAAGTTCTAAGTTGCTACATGAATGCAATGCATGCACACGGAAGGGTTGATTCCCTTCAAATCTACTATGGTCCACCCTATGGTTCCTTTGTGCTTTTTGAGCACAACCATCAATTGACTCTCTTGCTCATCTGTTAGATCAGATGCTATGATGACATGGAGAGTGTCCTTTGGTCCTAAAAAGGCATATTTAAGTGAAACTAGAAGTAGTTCCAACTCAGGATTAGGTGCGACCTCTAAGGATGGGATGGGAGGAGTAATAGAGGTAGGGGGTAATGGCTCTTTCCTGGCTTTCCAATGTGGGAAATCCACTTGAGAAGTCAAATGCAGCAAATGATTAACTTCTGCAATAGACCCCTCTACATTAATTCATCTGCATTAAAATGAGAGAGACATGCTTCATATGGGTCATTGGATAAGATGTAAGGAATCAAATCCTCAACCATCTCTTTAATAGAATCGACCATAAAACATGCATCATCATCATTATGAGGGGGTTGTTGGGATGTGCTGAAAATATTTAACCGGACCTTTATATTCCCAAAAGATACATCCATCACCCCAGCTCGACAACTTATGCATGCATTGGCTGTAGCCAAGAAAGGTCGACCAAGGATCATGGGGATTTATTTTATGGGATTTCGGACCGATTCCATATCAAGAACGAGAAAGTCAACTGGAAAGTAAAATTTTTTGACTTTAAAAGTACAGCTGAGCATGGAATACTCAAAGAGTACAAACTCCTAGTTAACAATAGTGATAACGAATAAAACATCATAAGCAAGTACTGGAAGGAGACAGTTCATAATCACTTAAAACAGCATCATATAGGACCATTTATTAAATCACAACTCTAATGAAAACCAAACCATATATATGAAACATATGAGTCCTTATGAGTTTTCCTTTCCATTTTTCTTATGAGCCAGAGGTTAGTACCTGCACAACCCTGGGCTACCAACCTCCTTGATAGTACAATACTTCTGAGTCTTTTCTTATGAGTCAAGGGTTAGCACCCGCATAATCCTTGCCTACCAACCCCCATGAATATTCCAATACTTTTCTTATGAGCCAGAGGTTAATCAACCTCCTTGACAGTTCACATCCTTCTTATGAGCCAGAGGTTAGCACCCGCACATCTCTGGGTTACCAACCTCCTTGACAATACAATACTTTTGAACCTTTCTTATGAGCCAGAGGTTAGCACCCGCATATCCCTGGGCTACAACCTCCTTGACATTCCTCCATATACATGTATGCTCATGCATAGCTATTTGTGAAACATGATAACATATACAATTTGAGGTGTAACATATAGCATTTCAATTCTTATTACATTCATATGAGAATTTAAACAAGCATATAGAAATATGGTCACAATCACCATTTTAGGGAAACTTCATGAAACATGCTTTTCGAATCTTCATTCAATTCCAAAGTATTCTCATTCATGCATTTTACCAAGCAAGTAGTGTTCTACATTTTCTTTAGTCCTTTAAACTCATAATTTCTTTCTCAAGCATTTTATCAATCATCACATGTGCATTCATTATGTGTACAATACCCTCCCACATTTCCATCATTCAACACATCACAACATGGCATCCCATCGCCTCAATCCCCTCCTCCATCCATACATTCCACCATTCATTCATATTATCTTGTTTATGTTTAGGGATTTAGCATTTTTCAACACAAGGGAGAAATGGGGGAGATTCAATACACCCTATTCATAAGAAATCTAGGTTATAACCAAGGTAGCTAGGAAGGGTGTACTAACCTTAAAAGGAAGAGGACTGAAACCTTGAGAATGCCGAGGAGAATGCTACCCGAGCTTGGAGAAGGAATCTCCGAGCTTGAGGTTGGATTGGAGAAATCCAAGCTGAAGGGATGATCCTAGGGTTCTTAAACCCTTGATCCTCTCTCACCAATGATGCCCTAGGAGAAAACCCCTTTCTCCTCTCTTCCTCTCTCACAAAATACGATCCCTAAGGGTTTTTGAACCTTTAAGGCTCGGGCAAGCCTTATAGGCAAGGGTTGAATACCCCAAAAGATGAAAAAGCCCTTAATGAAATTTCTGCAAAACGCGATAGACCGATCGATCGGTGGTTAATAGTGAGCGATCGGTCGCCTACCGAGCGACCAGTGTTCTTGACCGAGAATCGGTCAAAAACACCCTCTCTGGAAAAATTCTCCATACAAAAAAGCTAACCAGTCAATAGATACCGATCGATCGGTTTTGGACCGATCGATCGCTAGTTTGGACCGAGCGATCGGTTGTGGACCGATCGATCCCTAGCGATCGGTGCTCTACAGGTTTCAATTGTTTTGGCCATATCTTTTGACTCGTTTATCGGATTTTGACGATTCAACTTGCGTTGGATTCGTCTTTCGAAAAAGAACATTTCTAAAATTTCAAAATTTCCAAATTCTTCCTTATTTAATAGTTGGACTACCTGAAATGTCAAATTGGCTATGAGAATACTATTCATTAAGTGTGAAAAGTTTCGGGGGCTACATTCTCCCCCTTGACAAAAATTTCATCCTCAAAATTTGGACGATACATATTTGTACAAAATACTTGAGAGAATGCCCAAGCTCTAAACAAACTGTTGGGGATATTTTTCCTTTACTTCGACCTCACGTTCCCAAGTAGCTTCTTCCCTCGAATGGTGTTGCCATCTTACAAGGACTAACGGAATGATTTTGTTGCGCAAGACTTGATCTCACCTGTCCAAGATCTACACGGGTTGCCCAACTAGAGTTAGGTCCTCTCGAATCTCTACCGAATCGAGCTCGATGACGTGGGTGGGTCCGGGATATACTTTCGGAGCATAAAAACATTGAATAAATTGTGGACCGCCGCCATGTGAGCGGGCAAGGCAACACAGTAAGCCACCTCACCGACTCTAGTGATGATCTCGAATGGACCTACGTATCTCGGAATGAGCTTCCCTCTCTTCCCAAATCTCATAACACCCTTGGTCGGTGAAATCTTGACAAAAACCAAGTCGCCAACCCGAAATTCAAGATCTCTCCTTCTGTTGTTGGCATAGCTCTTCTGTCGATCTTGTGTGGTCTTTAACCTTTCCTGGATAAGTTTGACCCTGTCAGCCGTCTGTTCAATCAACTCTGGACCCAACACTTTTCTTTCCCCAACTTCATCCTAATACAAAGGGGATCTACAACTTCTCCCGTACAAAGCCTCAAAAGGCACCATCTGTATGCTTGCCTGGTAGCTACTATTATAAGAAAACTCAACCAAAGGCAAGTGGTCTTCCTAACTTCCCTTGAAGTCTAGCATACATGCCCGAAGCATATCCTCTATCACCTGATTTACCCTTTCAGTTTGCCAATCAGTCTATGGATGGAAATCCGTTCTGAAGTCCAATCGAGAACCCATACCACTCTGGAAGCTCTTCCAGAACCTAGAAGTGAATCGAGGATCCCTGTCCGACACAATACTCATCGGCACTCCGTCCAACCGAACTACCTCCTTGATGTACAACGCAGCTAATTGATTTAAATTGAATGTAGTCTGGTAAGGCAAGAAATGGACGGACTTCATCAAACGGTCAATCACCACCCAAATAGCATTGATGTTTCTAGCAGTCTTTAGTAACCCCACAATAAAGTTCATGGAGATGTGTTCCCATTTCCACTCGGGAATAGGGAGGGGCTGTAAAAGTCCAGCCGGTTTCCTGTGCTCGGCCTTGACTTGCTGGCATACCAAGCACCTGGATACATATTATGTTACTTCCCTCTTCATGTTCCGCCACCAATAATGCCCCTTGAGGTTCCGATACATCTTGGTACGCCCAGGGTGAACGGTGTACTTGGACCGGTGAGCTTCGTCCAATATCTCTCTTCTAAGCTCTTCGTCTGCAGGAACACATATTCTTCCTTTGAATGTGATAGTTCCATCTCCACTTGTGGAGAAATCCTTGCTACCCCTACCAATTATCTTGTCTTGATAAGCAAGTAACTCGGTATCCGATTCTTGCAATTTTCGAATCCGGGCCAAAATGTAAGGCTTAACGGTGATGTTAGCCATTATCGGTCCAAAAGTAAGGAAGCTAAGACTGATGTCAAGGTTAGATGCATCCTCTAACAACATCCACTCTTGCACCATCATGTGAGCCAAGAGTCCATAAGGCTTCCTACTAAGTGCATCGCCACCACATTCGCCTTGCCTGGATGGTATTGAATAGAGCATTCATAATCCTTCAAAAATTCCATCCATCGCCGTTGCCTCAAGTTCAAGTCCTTCTGGGAAAATAGATACTTAAGGCTTTTGTGATCTGTGAACACATCAATTGTTCCTCGTAGAGATAGTGTCGCCATATCTTCAATGCAAACACAATGGCGGCAAACTCTAAGTCTTGTGTAAGGTAGTTCCTTTCGTGATACTTCAATTGCCTTGAAGCTTAGGCAATAACCTTCTGGTTTTGCATCAAGACACACCCCAATCCAACGTGTGATGGGTCACTATAAACCACAAAGCCACCACTCCCAGATGGCACTGTAAGGACCAGAGCCGTAGTGAGCCTCTTCTTCAACTCCATGAAGATACTTTCACACTTTTTTCTCTAGGTAAACTTGGCATCCTTCCGAGTAAGGTACGTGAGGGGTGCCGCTAGACTGGAGAATCCCTCCACAAACCTTCGATAGTAGCCTGCCAATCCGAGGAAACTACGTATCTCCGTGACACTCTTTGGTATCTCCTAGTTCATTACCGCCTCTATCTTTGCCGGATCAACCGAGATGCCTTCCGCGGACACTACATGGCCAAGGAACGCCACTTTCTCCAACCAAAACTCGCATTTACTTAGCTTAGCATACAGCTTATGCTCTCGAAGCGTCTCAAGAACAATGCGAAGGTCTCGATCGTGCTCCTCCCGTGTCGGGGAATATACCAAGATGTCATCGATACACATTGGTCGAGACATGGCCTAAACATCCGGTTCATCAAGTCTATAAACACCGCCGGTGCATTCGTCAAACCAAAAGGCATTACCAGGAACTCATAGAGACCGTACCGAGTCCTAAAAGCTATCTTTAGAATATCATCGGCCTTGATCTTCAATTAATGATACCCCGATTTGAGATCAATTTTAGAGAAAAACTTTGCTCCCTTCAGTTGGTCAAGCAAGTCGTCTATCCGTGGCAAAGGATAACGATTCTTGATTGTGACTTTGTTCAACTATCTATAATTGATGCACATCCTCATCGATCCATCCTTTTTCTTCACGAAGAGTACCAGAGCTCCCTATGGTGAAACGCTTGGTCGGATGAAACCAAGTAGTTGTAACTCTTCGATTTGTTCCTTCAACTCTTTAAGTTCAATTGGGGCCATCCTATACGGCTCTCTAGAAACTAGAGTTGTGCTCAGAGCAAGCTATATCGCGAACTCGATCTCCCAATCTGGAGGTAATCCAGGCAATTCCTCAGGAAACACATCCAGAAACTCACTAACAACTGGGATGGCTGAGGAGTTTGTTATCTCTGGGTTTTCTAAGCTCAGAGCTGCGAGGCGAGCAATATCTCTTTCCCTCAACCCTCGAAAGTGAAATGGCTTAACTCCTTTCAGCTTGAAGTTCACAATCTTCTCAAAACATGCCACATGTCTGTGGTGAGCCGACTGCCAATCCATGCCGAGTATAATGTCGAAATCTAAGTCTTGGAAGTCCAGGATGATGAGGTCGGCCAACAACTCATTCTATCCCACTTGGACTACATAATCCCTGTATATCCGGTCCGTGCCTACTAACTTGCCGAGCGGAGTGGAGATGGTCAATTCATGCTTCAACTGACTGGACTTGGATGGGAATCCCTTCGCAAAGCTAGGCGATACAAAGGAATGAGTGGATCCTATGTCGATCAACAGTCGAGCTAGGCATTCATTTACTAATAAGGCGCCTGTGTGATTAATTAATTCACGTTAATAGATTTCACGCAACAATACATAAGTATAGGTAGCATGTCATACACATAGCAATCACATCACATAATAGCAACAAATTACAACTCAAAACTTTAGCATTATATCGTACCTTGCACGACATCATCGGATGCACGTGCATCCCATTCTGACAAGGCAAAGACCTGACCCTGGTTTGCCCTGCGAGGCGGTGGAGTGGACTGAGTGGATCGTGAAGGCCTAGACGTAGAAGACTGTGAGGATCCCTACTGGGAAGCCTGTCGAACTAAGGGCCTACTCCCCTGTGGCTGGACCGGCTGTAACTGCCTACGAGGGCAATCCCTGACCATGTGATTCACATCCCCACAGTGAAAACATCCACCCGAAATCTTTCGACATTCTCCGATCCTGTGTCTCCGACCATAATAGGAGCACCCCTCAAATGCCGATGAGGATGTAGGTGGGACATATCGGGTAGACTGTGAAAATGTGGGATGAGGTACCGGTGTAGTGGTAGGCCGAGATGCCTGTGATGCCAAGGGAGGTCTCTGTGACTATATCAGCCTGGATACCTGATATGGGCCTGTCCTAGCCCTCTTCTCCGTTGACCCCGAACTACTAGGCTGACCTCGAGTTATATCTCTCCTCTTGAAGAATTCTTCTGAATTCTTCTCTACAAGCTTCGGCTTGCTCATAACCTCTCCCCAAATGACAACCTGAAACATCGAGACCCTGTCTCTAATGAAAAGTTTTAATCCCCGCTCAAATTTCCTGACTTGCATATACTCAGATGCAAATAGGTGAGGTGCAAATCTTGACAACTCTACAAAGGTAGCCTCATAATTAGCCACACTCAACTCTCCTTGCTCAAGAGTCATGAATTCAATCTCTTTCTGTTCTTTGACAGCACTGGAAAATACTGCTTATAAAAGACATCCAAAAATTCCGGCCATGTCCACGACTCCCCTGCCCTGGTGGAATCTCTCTGTCTCTGTGCGGCTCTCCACCAGTGCTTAGTCACACCTTCCATCACAAAGGTGGCGCAGTCCACTCGCTGCTCATTCGTGCAGTGGAGCGCTCAAAATCTTTTCCAGTTGCATCACCCAAGCTTCAACGACCATGGGGTTAGTAGTACCGAAGAAGGTAGGAGGACGCAATCTCCTAAATGCTTCTAATCCTGAAGCATGGTGTGCCGGAGGTAGTGCAGGTGTAAAAGGAGTAACAGCAATAGGTCTTGTTGCTAACATAGCCAAAGTCTCGGCTATAGATGCAAAAGCTTGAGCAAAATCGAGTTGCTCATCACCCGAAGGGGCATCACTTCCACTTCCCCTCTTATTGAATCCACGACCCCGAGCACCGCTTCTCATGATTAGATCTTGAGAATGACAGTACCATATGAGACTAACTTGGATACATAATTAGTAACAATTTCATAATCACATGATATGTAAGCATATGACAATTCATTCAAGGTATACACACAACATGATAAGAATACAACTTTGTGTTTCTAGCGTAGGACCCTCAATTCGGTTGTTTCCCAACCGGTTATGGACTAAGACTAAGTCATTAGTCTATACTTGGAATACGACTCCTCTTCGTGACCTAAGACCTTGTTCAATCATGGTATCCGTTCTGAGCAACCCTAGGGACTCTAATGCCTAGGCTTTGATACCACTTCTGTCACGCCCCAAAATACCCCCTAAGAGTTAAGGGATACTTTTGGTGTGACTATACTAAACATGGCAAACCATCCTGTAATGAACAAGGCATAACATGCTCTAATGGAAATATAATACAGAATACGGAAGCTAAAATATAGTGGAAACATAACCAACTTTTTCCTTTCAATTAACCTAACCAGTATTCCAAGTTATACAAAATATGACATGTGAAGGTGGATATGCCCACCTATCAAAATACAAAAAATTGTAACCCTCTCTCTACCTCTCAGTAGTCACCCCAATGGGGCCAATGGTCTAAGTCCTTCGCCTCAGCCTGAGACTCAACTACCGAATCCTCATATGGTTCTTCCTCGCCGTAGTCCTCCTCAACCCAAGGACCCAGAGCACAAATGTCAAAAGGGACTCGTGTACCTGCCGACATAAAAGTATGGCTAAACATGGAATACTCAGAGAATACAAACTCCAAGCTAACAATAGTGATAATGAATAAAACATCATATGCAAGTATTGGAATGAGACAGTTCATAATCATTTAAAATAGCATCATACATGACCATTTATTAAATCACAACTCTAATGAAAACCAAACCATATCTATGAAACATATAAGTCCTTATGAGTTTTCCTTTCCATATATCTTATGAGCCAGAGGTTAGTACCCGCACAACCCTGGGCTACCAACCTCCTTGACAGTACAATACTTCTGAGCTTTTTTTTATGAGCCAGGGGTTAGCACCCGCATAATCCTGGGCTACCAACCTCCTTGACAATTCCAATACTTTTTTTATGAGCCAAAGGTTAATCAACCTCCTTGACAGTTCACATCCTTCTTATGAGCCAGACGTTAGCACCCGCACATCTCTGGGCTACCAACCTCCTTGACAATACAATACTTTTAAACCTTTCTTATGAGCCAGAGGTTAGCACCTGTATATCCCTGGGCTACCAACCTCCTTGACAATACCATTCTCTTATAAGCAAGAGACTAGCACCCTTAACCGGGGCTACCAACCTCCTTGACATTCCTCCATATACATGCGTGCTCGTGCATAGCTATTTGTGAAACATGATGACATATACGATTTGAGGAGTAACATATAGCATTTCAATTCTTATCACATTCATATGACAATTTAAACAAGCATTTAGAAATATGGTCACAATCGCCATTTTAGGGAAACTACATGAATTATGGTTTTGAAACCTTCATTCAATCCCAAAGTATTCTCATTCATGCATTTTACCAAGCAAATGGTGTTCTACATTTTCTTTAGTCCTTTAAACTCATAATTTCTTTCTCAAGCATTTTATCAAGCATCATATGTGCATTCATTATGTGTACAATACCCTCCCACAATTTCCATCATTCAACACATCACAACATGGCATCCCATCAGCTCAATCCCCTCCTCCATCCATATATTCCACCATTCATTCATATTATCTTGTTTATGTTTAGGGATTTAGCATATTTCAACACAAGGGAGAAATGGGAGAGATTCAATACACCCTATTCACAAGAAATCTAGGTTATCACCAAGGTAGCAAGGAAGGGTGTACTAACCTTAAAAGGAAGGGGAATGAAACCTTGAGAATACAGAGGAGAATGCTGGCTGATCTTGGAGAAGGACTCTCCCATGAGCTTGAGGTTGGATTGGAGAAATCCAAGCTAAAAGGATTGTCCTAGGGTTCTCAAACCCTTGATCCTCTCTCGCCAATGATGTCCTAGGAGAAAACCCCTTTGTCCTCTCTCCCACTCTCTCAAAATACGATCCCCAAGGGTTTTTGAACCTTTAAGGCTCGGGCAAGCCTTATAGGCAAGGTTTGAATACCCCAAAAGAGGAAAAAGCCCTTAATGAAATTTCTACAAAACGCGATAGACCGATCGATCGGTGGTTAATACAGAGCGATCGGTCTCCTACCAAGCGATTGGTGTTCTTGACCGAGCGATTGGTCAAAAACACCCTCTCTAGAAAATTCCTCATACAAAAAAGTTAACCAGTCGATAAATACTGATTGATCGCTAGTTTGGACTGAGCGATCGGTTGTGGACCGATCGATCCCTAGTGATCAGTGCTCTGCAGGTTTCAATTGTTTTGGCCATATCTTTTAACTCGTTCGTCGGATTTTGACGATTCAACTTGCGTTGGATTCGACTGTAGAAAAGGAACATTTCAAGTGTTTTAGAATTTCCAAATTCTTCCTTATTTAATAGTTGGACTACGTGAAAGGTCAAATTGGCTATGAGAACACTATTCATTAAGTGTGAAAAGTTCTAGGGAGCTACATAAACCACATTCATCCCTTCCAAACCTCACACCAATCTATACATTCATCCATTCTCCATTTTAGCTCATCCACCATTATTTTCTTTCATTCATAATCCACAAACAAAATCCATAATTCAATTTAAGCTTCTAGCAAAAAATCCATCTATATCCTAAATTAAAATGCAAATCAATACCCATTCATCATTTATCATGATAAATCAATAATCATAATAATGTAAAAGTTAGATGAGTGAAGATATCAATCTCAAATCACACTTCCATTCTTTAATTCATCCATAATCATGTAGATCTCTTGATAATCCATATATAATCTTATCTAAGCATACAAAGCATCTTAATAAGGTTGAGTTAGAAGGATATTCACCTTAGAGATCCTTCCCTTGGATCCAAATCGCTCCCAAGATGATTTGGGGAATATCTCCAAGCTTTCTTCTCGTTCTAAGAGCAATATTCACCTTCACCAAGCACAACCTTCTTAGGTTTTCTCTCTTCCTTTTCCAAATTAGGTTAGAAATAGGTAGGGTACTATAAAACCTTGAAATTGGACCCCTACTTATAGTCTCAAGGGTTAAAAACCCCAAAATCCGCATTTTTTTAACAAACAAGGTCGTGTCCTGACGATCAATCATCAACATAGACAATCGATCATCCAAATTCCCGAGACTAATCCGATACAAACAAGGTCGTGTCCTCATAATCGATCATCAGCATGGACGATCGATCATCCAAATTCCTGAGACTAATCCGATTTTTTGGGTTTTGGACGATCGATCATCGACTTGGGACGATCGATCATCAAAAATCTAATGAGCAGTCCGAAAATTCCCATTTTGGTATTTTTACCATAACTTTTGACTCGCTCATCGGATTTTTGACGATTCAACTTGCGTTGGACTCTTCTTGGAAAGGAGAACAATTTTGTCACTAATAGACAAATGCTAATTCTAAGTTTTTACTGGTCTAAATGGGATCTGAAGCTGACTGATCTACAATTTCAGCAAACAAAACATCGGAAAATCCACCTTTGACTTAGTTTAGATTCAAAATCTGGAAAAACATTAAACATGAACCTTGAAGAGGGTTCCAATACCATTCTAATGGTTTAAGAATCACCCAATTCTGATAAGCAATGACAAAACTAGAGCTTCCTAAAGTTGAGGGTATGTTATGACATCTCTCTTCTTTACAACTTGATTAAACTTTGATCACACCACACTAGTTAAATATAATTAAATAAGCATTAAAAACACCACAAGGACTATTATACCCCTAATGCTTGCATAAAAAGCATAAAAAAGATTCGTGTCTCTACATCCTCCCCCTTAAAAGAATTTCGTCCCCAAAAGTTACGTACCTTAGGTGAACAAGTACGGGTACTTTTCATGGACCTCGACTTCTCTCTCCCAAGTAGCCTCTTCTCTAGAGTGATGCTTCCATTGCAAGAGTACAAGAGGAACGACCTTAGAACATAAGACTTGCTCCTTCCGGTCTAAGATTTGAGCCGGTTGCTCCTCTAGAGTCAAATCTTCCCGAATTTTCAAGGGATCCAAATGAATAACGTGTGAATGATCTGAAATATACTTCCTCAACATAGAGATGTGAAAGACATTATGCACACCTTCCATGTGAGGTGGCAAGGTGACCCGATAAGCAACTTCTCCGACCCGGGTGATGATCTCAAAAGGATCCACATATCTCAGACTGAGCTTGCCCCGCTTGCTGAATCTCATCACCCCCTTCGTAGGTGAGATCTTAACAAACACAAAGTCCCCAACTTGGAACTCAAGATCCGTCCTACCAATATCGACATAGCTCTTTTGCCTACTCTGAGCTGATTTCAACCTCTCCCTGATCAACTAAACTCTATCCACAGTCTGACCAACGAGCTCAAGATCCAGAAGCTTCCTCTCACCAACTTCATCCCAACACAATGGTGAACAACAACTCCTCCCAAATAGTGCCTCAAATGGGGCCATCTGAATACTCGCTTGATAGCTATTGTTGTAGGTAAACTCAACCAATGGCAGGTGATCATCCCAACTGCCTTGGAAGTCTAACATTCAAGCCCGTAGCATATCCTCTATGATCTGGTTCACCCTCTCAGTTTGTCCATCTATCTACGGATGAAATGTCATACTAAAATCTAAATGGGAACCCATAATATGCTGAAAACTCTTCAAGAACTTGGACGTAAATCTCGGGTTTCGATCGGAAACAATACTAACAGGCAATCCATACAAATGGACTGTCGTGACCCAAAACCCACCCTAGGAGTTAGAGTGAATCTTGGACGACTAATCATGACTTGCTTGACAACCCAACCTGCAAAACCCATAGAGCATAAACAATAGGGGATAAAACGGAAACATACTCAAACATGGGACAGCGGAAGACTGAACCAAACCTCTATGTATATATACACATGATCCAAGTTTAACACAAAAAGAAACCAGCAATGAAAGTGCAGACATGCGTGCCAAAATACATGGATATATCTCTCAGCTCACCCACAGCTATTTCACTCAGAATCTACCACAACCTAAGGGTAACCCTCTACGGGAGGTTCCTCCACTGGTTCCTCGACGTATTCCTCTTCTACCCAAGGGCCCAGGGCATAGATGTCGAAAGGAGCAGCCGCTCCACTATCACCTGCCGATATAAGAAGTACAGCTGAGCATGGAATACTCAGCGGGTACCAAACACTAACCAACAGTCATAGCATACAGATAGCATACATAAACAGGAACAAATTGCATATATAAAACAGGAGCAATTTATATCATACAAGAAAGTAAAGCAATTTATAATCTTGCTTGCATTTATAAAAGCCGATAAACCCTTGAAAACATTGTGCACTTGACTTGTCTCAAAATACCCTTTTTGTGCTTGGAACTTGTCGTGTTTGTCTTGTCTTGTCGCATCATGCATGTCATGCGTGCTTGCTCAGAATTTAAACATGTTCATATGCGTAGTTGCCGTTCATAGTCCGTCGTAACTAGTACCCTATATGTTGGATGGTATGCCTAGTTGCCATTCATAGTCCGTCGCAACTAATATCCTAAATGCAGATGGTTATGCATAGTTGCTGTTCATAGTCCGTCGCAACCACCTATATGCGGATGGGTATGCATAGTTGCCGTTCATAGTCCGTCGCAACCACCTATATGCGTGTCATGCCATGTCATGCGTGTCATGCTATGCCATGCGTGTCATGCGAGCTTGCTTGTGATCAAGTAACTTGTGAGATTACTTGTGAGATGCTCTTGTGAGATGCACATGGGAGAGAAGGGAGACCCTTCTTTATGCAATGCAATTGTGAGTGAGGGGAGACCCCTCATGGGATGTTTATTCTTGTTTGCTTGTGAAAAGCAAGGTAAAATATATTATAAGATATGTCCCACCTCTAAGTCTCATTCTTGAAAACCTCGGTAAATCATGTCATGCATGCCGTGTTCGTGGAAATCGTGTGCATACTTGCAATTGAATTTAAATATGGCATTTGAGTAATTCACCACACATAAACATCAATGAGTAGCAATTTAATATTCATATCATTCTAGGAAAAGCAAGAAATCACTCTATCATAATCCCTAGCCATTCATGAGAAATTAATCATAAATTCATTAATTTATCATTCAATTTATTCACTTTGGCATTTCATCAAACATAATGTGTGTTCATTATTTTCTTAACCTAAATCATGCTTTTCTAGGTGGGTTTTACTCAATTCATACATGTATGTTCATTATGGATACAATGCCCTCCCCATTCATTCATTAAAACCATACACACGGCATCCAATCGCCCACATTCATCTTCATTCACCATTCACACAACTCATCTCGTAGCACATATATATAGATGAAGAAAAATGAAGGACAGTAAGAATAAAGGAAGAAAATAGGGGACTATCACTAAGAGGGTAGCAAGAGGTACCGACCTTGAAGAAATGAGGAAGAAACCCCTTCCAAAAACAACCGTGTAGCTGCTGCCCCAGCTTGGATCACGAGCTCCACGAGCTTGAGCCTTGATCTTTGAAAGAGAACCGAGCTTGAGGATGATGGAGGGTTCACAAACCCTTGATTTCTTCTCCAAAAGCAAACCCTAGGTTTGAAATTGCCCTCTCCTCTTTCTCTAACTCTCAAATGTCTCTAAGTGTTGTAAATGAGCCCTAAAGGCTCGGGCAACCCTTAAGAGTAAAGGGTGGAACGCCAAAAGACCGAAAAACCCTTACTGAAATTTCTGCAAAATACGATACACCGATCGATCGGTGCTTAATACCGAGCGATCGGTTGCCTACCGATCGATCGGTTTCATAACCGAGCGATCGGTCAAAAATCTACTCTCTAGAAAATTTCCCCATACAAAATTTTCCACCAGTCGATAGCCTCCGATCAATCGGTTTTGGACCGATCGATCGCTCCATGGGCCGAGCAATCGGTGGTCTACAGGTCCAAACTGTTTTGGCCATATCTTTTGACTCGTTCGTCGGATTTTGACGATTCAACTTGCATTGGGTTTGTACTTCGAAAAGGAACATTGCTGACATTTTGAAAATTTCAATTTCTTCCTTATTTATTAATTGTACTACATGAAAGGCAAATTGGCTATGAAAGTGTCTTGCATTAAGCATGAAAAGGTCCGGGGCTCTACATCCTCCCCCCTTGCAAAAATTTCGTCCTCGAAATTTAGACGGGACATACATCACAAAACCAAAACAACATTACAAGGCATATACACAAGCCTATTCAAACAACTCGGGATACTTCACTTTAACTTCGGCTTCACGTTCCCATGTGGCTTCTTCCCGAGCATGGTGTTGCCATTGCACAAGAACCAAGGGAATAACCTTGTTGCGAAGCACTTGATCCTTTCAATCCAAAATCTGAACCGGCTTTTCAACCAAAGTGAGATCCTCTCGAATTTCCAACGGTTCCAAGTCTATGACATGCGAAGGATCCGCAATGTACTTCCGAAGCATAGACACGTGGAAAACGTTCTGAACCGCGGCCATGTGAGGTGGAAGTGCTACTCTGTAGGCAACTTCACCAACTCGCATGATAATCTTAAAAGGCCCAACATACCGAGGACTAAGCTTGCCTCTTTTGCCGAATCTCATAATCCCTTTGCTAGGGGATACCTTCACAAAAACTTGATCCCCTACTGTAAATTCCAAGTCCCTACGGTGCGTGTCCACATAACTCTTCTGACGATCTTGTGCGGCCTTCAACCGATCCCAAATGATCTTAACTTCGCTTGTAGTTTGCTCAATCAACTCCGGACCAAGTACTTTTCTCTCTCCTACCTCATCCCAGTAGAGAGGTGATCTACAACTACGCCCATACAAGGCCTCAAATGGTGCCATTTCAATGCTAGCCTGGTAACTGTTATTGTTGGCGAACTCCATTAATGGCAAGTGTTCTTCCCAACTGCCCTTGAAATCCAACATACAAGCCTGAAGCATGTCTTCGATAACTTGGTTCACCCTTTCAGTTTTTCCATCCGTTTGAGGATGAAAAGCAGTACTGAAATTGAGTCGGGAACCCATAGCCTCCTGAAAACTTTTTCAGAATCTTGACGTGAATCTCGGATCCCGATCCGACACAATACTGACTGGCACTCCGTGCAACCTAACCACTTCCTTGATGTACAGAGCGGCCAACTGGCTAGAATTGAAGGAGGTCCGATAAGGCAAGAAATGCATGGACTTCGTCAAACGGTCCACTACAACCCATATCGCATCTGAGCCCTTTGCCGTCTTTGGCAAGCCAACTATGAAATCCATGGATATGTTCTCCCATTTCCACTCAGGAATCGGAAGAGACTGTAATAGACCAGCGGGCCGCATGTGCTCTACTTTCACCTGCTGGTACACCAAGCACCGTGCCACATATTCTACAACATCCCTCTTCATATTCCGCCACCAAAAGTGACTCTTGAGGTTTTGGTATATTTTTGTACCCCCTGGATGCACTGTATATTTCGAACGGTGTGCTTCATCCATAATCTCTCTTCGAAGATCTACATTGGCTGGGACACACAGCCTTCCCTTGAATGTGATAGCACCCCGGCTAGTGAGAGAAAAGTCTTCACTACCCTTGGCCACTTCTTTGTCCCGGAAAGCCAATAACTCCACGTCCGTGGCTTGATACTCTTGAATCAAATCTATAATGTACGGCCGAACCGTAACATTTGCCAAGGTAGGACCGCGGATTAAATCATTCACACTGATATCCAGATTTGCCAAATCTTCTACTAACTTCCATTCTTGAACCAACATGTGTGCTAATAACCCCGGAGGTCTTCTACTCAAAGCGTCAGCCACTACATTCGCCTTACCCGGGTGATACTGGATGGTGCAATCATAGTCTTTCAAAAATTCCATCCAACACCGTTGCCTTAGATTCAATTCCTTTTGGGAAAAGAGGTACTTGAGACTCTTGTGATTCTTATACATATAGAACTCTACCCCGTACAGATAATGTAGCCAAATCTTAAGTGCAAACACGACTGCGGCAAGCTCCAAGTCGTGTGTGGGATAATTCTTTTCGTGTTCTTTCAATTGCTTTGATGCATAGGCAATGACTTTCTTGTGTTGCATGAGCACACACCCAAGTCCAACGTGCGAGGCATCCTTGTACACCTCATACCCAATAGGTCCAGATGGCACAGTAAGAATAGGGGCTATAGTAAGCTTCTTCTTCAGTTCCGTGAAACTGATCTCACACTTGTCGCTCCAAACAAACTTCGCATTCTTCCTTGGGTTAGCAGGCTACTACAGCCCCTCTACGAATCTCCTGTAGTAGCCTGCTAACCCAAGGAAGCTGCGTATCTCAGTGACACTCTTGGGCCTTGCCCAACTCATAACTGCTTCTATCTTCTTCAGATCTACCGAGATGCCTTCCGCGGATACAACGTGGCCTAAGAATGCCACCTCTTCCAACCAAAACTCACACTTGCTAAGTTTGGCGTACAGCTTATGCTCTCTCAGCATTTCCAAAGTAAGGCGTAGGTCGCGTGTGTGATCTTCCCGTGTCTGGGAATAGATCAAGATTTCATCAACAAATACAATCACGCACCTATCCAGGTATGGTCGGAACACCCGGTTTATCAAATCCATACAAGCTGTCGGCACATTCGTAAGACCAAAAGGCATCACCAAGAACTTGTAGTCTCTGTATTGAGTCCTGAAAGTAGTTTTGGGAACATCTTTCGCCTTAATCTTCAACTGGTGATAACCTAATCGAAGATCAATCTTCGAGAAAAATCTTGCTCCCTTCAACTGATCGAACAAGTCATCAATCCCAAGCAATGGATACCTATTTTTTATAGTGACTTTGTTCAATTAACGGTAATCGACTCACATCAGCATCGAGCCATCCTTCTTCTTAACAAATAACACCGGGGCACCCCACGGTGAGACACTTGGTCGAATGAAACCAAGGCCTTGTAATTCCTCCAACTGAGTTTTCAACTCCTTAAGTTCTACCGGGGCCATTCTATACGGAGCCCGAAAGATAGGAGCTGTGCCTGGTGCAAGCTCGATCACAAATTCAATCTCCCTGTCTGGAGGCAGTCCTGGCAATTCCTCTGGAAATACATCCAGGAATTCACTCACGATCGGAATAGTCGAAGAGTCCTTTTGCCTCGGGATTCGCTAAGCTCAATGCTATAAAGCAAGCGATATCTCTCCTTTTCAACCCCCGAAAGTGGAATGGCTTCCCTTCCACCGGCCTGAAGAGTACCATCTTTTCAAAGCAAGCCACATGCCCATGATGCGCTGCCAACCAATCCATTCCCAATATAACATCAAAGTCCTAGAATCCAAGGATGATGAGATCAACCGCCAACTCGTGGCTCCCCACTTGAACCACACTATTCTTATACACTTTATCTGCCAATACTGTTTTGCCGAGAGGAGTCGAAATAGCTAACTTCGGCACTAGCTGACTAGGCTCCACAGAAAAGCCTTCTGAAAAACTCGGTGAGACAAACGAATGAGTAGACCCGGTATCAATCAACACAGGAGCCAAACATTCATTGACTAGTAAGGTTCCTGAAATTTTAACTAGCTAAGTCAATCCATGCATCAACAGTATTTCCATATAGGGATATATATACATAACATGCCAAGTACGTACACAAAGAATAAAGCATAACATAACAATCACGGATAAAGAAAATAACTCTAAAAACGTACCTTGCACCTCATCATCAGATGCAAGTGCATCACCCTCTATCAAGGCAAAAACTCGCCCTTAGTTCGCCTGGCGAGACTGAGGTATAGACCGGGTAGTCTGGGATGACGCCTGATATGATCCTGCTGGGTGTGCTGGTGGCCTAATACCCTGAGACTGGCCTAATAAATGCCGGCTAGGGCAATCCCTGATCATGTGGCCCTGGTGACCACAGTGGAAACATCCACCCGATGCTCTTCGGCAATCTCCTGCCGGGTGCCTTCGGCCGTATGAAGTGCAGACCGCATGTGTGTAAGTCGGAGGGAACCGAGGTGGAGCATACCTGGCCACCTGAGGTGCAACTGGTCGTGGGACTGGAAGAGCCTGAGGTCGAGGTGCCTGTGGCACATACTACCATGGAGCTGGAGGCACATAAGTCAACCTCATCTGTGGTGCTGGCCACGTGTACTGGTAAGGGCCGGTACGAGCCCGTATCTCTGGAGGTGCTGAACTACTAGCTTGGCCTCTCGCCAACTCCCTCTTCTTAGACACCGCTTCAGAATTGGCCTCGACCAATAAGGCCTTGTCTACTACCTCAGGATAGGTAGCATATCTGAAAACTGAAACCTTCTCCATGATAATGTCCTTTAGCCCTTGCTCAAACCTTCTCGCCTTCATTACCTCGGTAGCAACCATGTGAGGCATAAATCTAGAAAGCTCCGAGAACTTCGCCTCATAAGCAGCCATAGTCATCGAACCTTGCTCTAGGTTGATGAATTCTCTCTCTTTCTTTTCCCGTGCTCCAACAGGAAAGTACTTCTTATAAAAAGTACCATTGAACTCCTCCCAAGTCTAAAGTTGACCCTGCATGGTCAAGTCTCGCGTCCTCAATGCGGACAACCACCAATGGTGGGCTTCACCCTCTAGCATGAAAACTGCCCATGCCACTTTCTCTTCCTCCGTAGGAGAGAGCACCACAAATATCTTCTCAACCTGGAGGATCCAAGCCTCAGCAGCAAGAGGATCCACACTCCCATGAAAGGATGGAGGCCTCAATCTCAGAAATACCTCAACTCCAGCTGTACGATGTACTGGAGCTGCGGGCGGTGGAGTAGGTGCCTTTGATGATGGTATAGTTTGCCGAGCCGCCAGGATGGCGAGTGTCTCAACAATAGAGCCTAAGACCTGAGAGAGGTCCGGCTACTCATCCTCATCCCGTGAAGAAGAGGAAGCTCTGGTATGTGGCCCACGACCCCATGTGCCCCACCTCATGACTAATGTCCTGAGATCAATAGCGCCACATGAGTCTAACTTGAAACCATAATTTATTTCAATGTCATTGCACAATAATTCAACTTGTATAAATTTCATAGTATAATAATACTAGTACACATCACCTCAAGTCATCAGAGTATTTATAATATTTATACTTTAGTGTTCTAGCATTCCTAAGACCTGTACTTGGTTGAAACAACCATTTAGACTAAGACTAAAGCTTAGTCTTATACTTGGAACAAGACTCGCTTCCGACTTACTTCCATCCTAACTTGTTTCCCAACATATACTCTTGTCAAGCCGTGGTAGGAGATTCTAAGTGACCCTAGAGACCTAAAGCCTAAGCTCTGATACCACTTCTGTCGCGACCCGCAACCCACCCTGGGAGTTAGAGTGAATCTTGGATGACTAATCATGACTTGCTTGACAACCCAACCTGCAAAACCCACAGAGCATAAACAATAGAGGATAAAACGGAAACATACTCAAACATGGGACAGCGGAAGACTGAACCAAACCTCTATGTATATATACACATGATCCAAGTTTAACACAAAAAGAAACCAGCAAGGAAAGTGCAGACATGCGTGCCCAAATACATGGATATATCTCTCAGCTCACCCACAGCTATTTCACTCAGAATCTATCACAACCTAAGGGTAACCCTCTACGGGAGGTTCCTCCACTGGTTCCTCGACGTATTCCTCTTCTACCCAAGGGCCCAGGGCATAGATGTCGAAAGGAGCAGCCGCTCCACTATCACCTGCCGATATAAGAAGTACGGCTGAGCATGGAATACTCAGCGGGTACCAAACACTAACCAACAGTCATAGCATACAGATAGCATACATAAATAGGAACAAATTGCATATATAAAACAAGAGCAATTCGTATCATACAAGAAAGTAAAGCAATTTATAATCATGCTTGCATTTATAAAAGCCGAAAAACCCTTGAAAACATTGTGCACTTGACTTGTCTCAAAATACCCTTTTCGTGCTTGGAACTTGTCGTGTTTGTCTTGTCTTATCGCATTATGCATGTCATGCGTGCTTGCTCGGAATTTAAGCATGTTCACATGCGTAGTTGCCGTTCATAGTCCGTCGTAACTAGTACCCTATATGTTGGATGGTATGCCTAGTTGCCGTTCATAGTCCGTCGCAACTAGTATCCTAAATGTAGATGGCTATGCATAGTTGCCGTTCATAGTCTGTCGCAACCACCTATATGCGTGTCATGCCATGTCATGCGTGTCATTCTATGCCATGCATGTCATGCGAGCTTGCTTGTGATCATGGAACTTGTGAGATTACTTGTGAGATGCTCTTGTGAGATGCACATGGGAGAGAAGGGAGACCCTTATTTATGCAATGCAATTGTGAATGAGGGGAGACCCCTCGTGGGATGTTTATTCTTGTTTACTTGTGAAAAGCTAGGTAAAACATATCGTAAGATATGTCCCACCTCTAACTCTCATTCTTGAAAACCTCGATAAATCATGTCATGCATGCCGTGTTCGTGGAAATCCTGTGCATACTTGCAATTGAATTTAAATATGACATTTGAGTAATTCATCACACATAAACATCAATGAGTAGCAATTTAATATTCATATCATTCTAGGAAAAGCAAGAAATCACTCTATCATAATCCCTAGCCATTCATGAGAAATTAATCATAAATTCCTTAATTTATCATTCAATTTATTCACTTTGGCATTTCATCAAACATAATGTGTGTTCATTATTTTCTTAACCTAAATCATGCTTTTCTAGGTGGGTTTTACTCAATTCATACATGTATGTTCATTATGGATACAATGCCCTACCCGTTCATTCATTACAGCCATACACATGGCATCCAATCGCCCACATTCATCTTCATTCACCATTCACACAACCCATCTCATAGCACATATATATAGATGAAGAAAAATGAAGGATAATAAGAATAAAGGAAGAAAATAGGGGACTATCACTAGGAGGGTAGCATGAGGTACCGACCTTGAAGAAATTAGGAAGAAACCCATTCCAAAAACGACCGTGTAGCTACTGCCCTAGCTTGGATCACGAACTCCACGAGTTTGAGCCTTGATATTTGAAAGAGAACCGAGCTTGAGGATGATGGAGGGTTCACAAACCCTTGATTTCTTCTCCAAAAGCAAACCCTAGGTTTGAAATCGCCCTATCCTCTTTCTCTAACTCTCAAATGTCTCTAAGTGTTGTAAATGAGCCCTAAAGGCTCAGGCAACCCTTAAGAGTAAAGGGCGGAACGCCAAAAGACCGAAAAACCCTTACTGAAATTTCTGCAAAATACGATACACTGATCGATCGGTGCTTAATACCGAGTGATCGATTGCCTGCCGATCGATCGGTTTCATAACCGAGCGATCGGTAAAAAATCTACTCTCTGGAAAATTTTCCCATACAAAATTTTCCACTAGTCAATAGCCTCCAATCGATCGGTTTTGGACCGATCGATCGCTCCATGGATCGAGCAATCGGTGGTTTGCAAGTCCAAACTGTTTTGGCCATATCTTTTGACTCGTTCGTCGGATTTTGACGATTCAATTTGCATTGGGTTCGTACTTCGAAAAGGAATATTTTTGACGTCTCGGAATTTTCAATTTCTTCCTTATTTATTAATTGTACTACATTAAAGGCAAATTGGCTATGAAAGTGTCTTGCATTAAGCAAGAAAAGGTCCGGGGCTCTACATGGACTATCTCTTTTATATAAAGGTTGGCCAACTGGTTGGAGTTGAAAGTGGTTCGATATGGAAGAAAATGAGCCGACATAGTCAACCTGTCGACCACAACCCAAATTGCATCAAAGTTCTTTGTTGCCCTTGGCAAACCAACAACAAAATCCATGAAGATATTTTCCCACTTCCACTCGGGAATAGGAAGTGACTGAAGGAGTTCTGTCGGTCTCCTGTGTTCGGCTTTAACTTTTTGACACACCAAACACTTGGATACATAGGCAGCCATATCCTTTTTCATACCTTTCCACCATAAATATTTCTTAAGGTTCTGGTACATCTTGGTACCTCCCGGATGGACAGTGTACTTAGACTTGTGTGCTTCATCCAGAATCTCTCTTCTTAAATATTCATTATTTGCAACACAAAGTCTATCCATGAAAGATATTCCACCATCTTTCCAAGAGAAATCCTCAAACCCGCTGCTAAGCGACTTGTTCATGGCAGCGTGCAGTTCTCCATCGTTTCACTGCAGGTCTTTAATCCTGTCCAATAAGGTTGGCCTGACTATAATGTTAGCTAACAAAGCTCCAGACGCTCCAACATTGAAACCCGCATCAAGGCTAGACACTTCTTCAAGTAAATTCCATTCTTGGATCATCAAGTATGTCAACGATGTTAGACATGATGCCCAGAAAATTCATTTAGATTGTTAGATTCTTATTAATTTGATTAATAAAGACTTCTTCTTAATCTATTGTGTATTCATTAAGGGTAATTGACCATGATCATGAGATGATCAATACGATATGAGATATCGATAAAGGTCCTTAGGATATATTGTAGGAAAGTTATATAATTGGATTATCATAGATAGATATATAAATTTTCAGTTCCTTATACCTTATATAGTCACAGCTGTGGGTGAAGCTGGGCACTTCACTTATATAGCTGCCAGAATGCTAAGATATTCTCAATAGTTGAGATGTAGTTCTATCTCGAACTATTGTAGTGGAGACTACACATCAGCATATGGGTGCTTAAATGTACACTGACTGATTGCATGCAATAAGAGACCTCTAGCATAAACATACTATCAGATAGTTGGTCTCTCATTCACATTGAACAGTTTCGATGATCCTTAGATCTAATGAGTTCATCTATGACTGAGTAGTGATCTGACTGTTTTGATTCCACCAAAGTATTTTTTACATTTAGGGAATATGATACAGTAATAGTTGGATAGTCAAAAAGCTGTTCAAGTCATGATGAATTTCAAACAAGAAATCCATGCTCATTAATTTGAGAGATTATCCAAGTTCTGGGTAAGACAGTTGATTAAGTTTAAATCCTGCGTAGGTGATTTTGAAATCAAAATAAGTTTTGAAATATACTTTTATTAAAAGATATTATACTTATCAAATGATTTTCTCAAAAACAAATTCATAAGAAATTGTTTCTTATGGCTTAATCATAAGTCTTGGAAACCCGGATGATGTGCAATGGGCTATGAGTTAGATAGTATTAAAAATATCAAAGGCCCATTAGGGATAATGTATTTGGAAGGATAAATGTTCATACACTGGGATTCAATTGCAACATGGATATCTCACGTCACTTGCAATTTCGATGTAACTCCTGTTTAGGGTCAATGCGATAACATTGGGTAAGCTAGGTTAAGAATGTCTCAGAGCAATCTTTGGAGATGCTCAAATAAGAAATACAAGCTCAATAATTGATTAAATGTTAATCAAATTATTTAAGTGATTAAAAGTTAATCATTGATTAAATAGATTAAAAGTTAATCTATGGTTTAAAATAATTATTAATTTAAATTAAGGGATTATTTTACTAATTATTTAATTAACCTAATTAAAGGGGAAATGGGTTTGACCCATATCCATAAACCCATTTAATATGGACCTTTAACATGGGCTAAAGCCCATGGGTTTAAACCCTAAGGTGGGGCACCCACTTTGGAAGTCCTAATTGGATTAGGACATGGTTACTTGGATAATTATTGTATAATAATTCTTTTAATTATGGAATTAAAATCCAATGGTTGGATTGCAAGTAGGATTAAGATAAGAAGGAGTTGGATTACAAAAAAGAGTTTAGCACTCCCCAAATCTCATGCCCCCTTGAAGCTCACGCCCTCCCCTTTGTGGTTAAGGTTTCCAAGTTTGACTAGGATTCCTACCTTATGTTGGTTGTTGACTAATCCCTTTATTTGAGGAATCCTCAATTGATAAGGACTCCTTAATTAATAGGTTTACTATAACTAAAGTAGTTATAGATAAACGAGGATTTATTTAATAATAAGTGTTATTATTGAAAAATAATTCCTAAGGGATAAGATCAAGTTGGAGTAGGATTAGGATTGGATCCTAGTCTATAAATACACCAACACTTAGACCATATGTCACAACCCAAAATATCCCCTACGAGTTAGGAATACTTTAGCTCGTGACCGCCGTATCATACATCCCGTATAATACATAAAGCACATGAACAACCTATCAGAGTTCACAGACATACATAGCGGAAACGATTTACACTGCACAACGGAAACAAAATATAACTGAACATAGCAGAAGCTAAAACATAACTAAAAAACTCCTATTAATCGATCCAAGTTCGAACCGACCAAAGTGTATGCATATAACGATCCAAAATGCAGAGTGGACAAGTCCCACTCTCACTTAACGAAATATCATAAGTTTCTAAGTCTATCAACAGAAGTCAAAGTCATGACGCATGTCTAGCGGGCCAACAACCTGATAGTGGTCCATAGAAAGCTCCGGGTCAAAGTACTCTTCCTCTACCCAAGGCTCCGTACTACATAGATCGAAGGGAACCCGAGCACCTACCGAGATCGGTTGAAAACACCCTCTCTGGAATTTTTCCCCATACAAATTAGTTAACCAGTCGATAGCTACTGAACGATCGGTAGAAGACCGGTCAATCGGAGGTTACCATCGAGCGATTGGTGATCTCCTGTTTTGCTGCAAAACCTTGTTTTGACTACTTGAATCTTATCCAATCCAAGTCTAACACCCTTTTATGCTTAAGATATACTCCTTAATGATATGTGACCTATTAGAACATGTATGCCATAAATCCAAACACGTATATTAACATAAGGCCTATTAGTGTACAAAACCACACTTGGAATGTGCTGCCACTTCACAAGGACTAAAGGGATAGTCTTGGTGCTCAAGACTTGATCTCAATGATCCAAGATCTGAATAGGTTACTCAACCAAAGTGAGATCCTCTTGAATCTCCATGGGATCAATGACGTGAGATGGATCCAGAATGTATTTCCTAAGCATAGAAATGTGAAATACATTATGGACCGCTGCCAAGTGAGGCAGTAGGGCTACCTTGTAAGCAACCTCACCAACCCTAGTGATGATCGCAAATGGTCCCACGTATCTAGGACTGAGCTTTCCTTTCTTTCCGAACCTCATTATTCCCCGACTTGGTGAAATCTTCACAAAGACCCAATCCCCAACTTGGAATTCCAAATCTCTGCGATGAGTGTCCGCATAGCTCTTCTGCCTATCCTGAGCAGTTTTCAATCGCTCCTTGATTACCTTGACCCTTTCTGCGGTCCGCTCGATCAATTCAGAACCAAGTACCTTCCTCTCACCAACTTTGTCCCAGTATAGAGGAGATCTACAACTGCAACCATATAAGGCTTCAAAATGAGCTATTTGGATGCTTGCCTGGTAACTGTTGTTGTAGGCAAACTCAACTAATGGCAAGTGTTCCTCCCAATTGCCCTAAAAGTCCAACATACAAGCTCGGAGCATATCCTCCACAACCTAATTTACCATCTCAGTCTGCCCAACGGTTTGAGGATGGAAGGCGGTTCTGAAATCTAAACGAGAACCCATAGCACTCTGAAAAGTTTTCCAGAACCTGGAAGTGAAGCTAGGGTCTCGATCAGACACAATGGAAACCGGCACATCGTGCAGACGAACCACCTCTTTGACATACAAGGCTACGAACTGATTCGAACTGAAAGTAGTTTGATATAGAAGAAAGTATGCAGACTTTGTAAACCTATCTACTATAACCCAAATAGCATCAAAGCCCTTTGCCGTCCACGGCAAACCAACAATGAAATCCATCGAGATATTCTCCCATTTCCATTTCAGAATAGGGAGGGACTGTAAAAGACCTGCCGACCTCTGATGCTTGACCTTCACCTGCTAGCACACCAAACATCTAGAAACATACCCGGTGATTTCCCTCTTCATGTTTCGCCACCAGTAGTGCCTTTTGAGATTCTGGTACATCTTAGTACCTCCCGGATGTATCGTGTACTTGGATCGGTGAGCCTCGTCCAAGATCTCACCCCTCAACACTGTGTCTGCGGGAACGCACAACCTGCCTTTGAATGTGATAAAACCATCACCATTCAAAGCAAACTCCTGACTGCCACTACTAACCAACTTGTCTCGGTAAGCAAGCAACTCAGTATCCA
This sequence comes from Tetracentron sinense, assembly GCA_015143295.1. NCBI lineage: Eukaryota > Viridiplantae > Streptophyta > Magnoliopsida > Trochodendrales > Trochodendraceae > Tetracentron > Tetracentron sinense. The sequence goes on along the minus strand of CM026570.1, from coordinate 33,636,727 downwards.
AATTCTGCAACTCCTTAATCCAGTTCAATATATGCGGCTTAACCGAGATGTTTGACATCACCGGCCCGTAGGTAACATGCCTGAGGGTAGTGTCTAGATTACACATGTCTTTCAATAACTTCCACTCTTGTACCCTCATGTGAGCCATAACCCCGTAGGGTTTCCTACTAAGGGCATCGGCTACCACGTTAGCCTTACCCGAATGGTACTGAATGGAACACTCATAGTCCTTCATGAACTTCATCCATTGACGCTGCCTTATATTCAACTCCTTCTGGAGGAAGAGATACTTCAAGCTCTTGTGATCCGTGAACACAACGAACTATTCCCCATAGAGATAGTGAAGCCAAATCTTCAACGCAAAGATGACTGCTGCAAGCTCTAAGTCGTGTATGGGGTAGTTCTGCTCATGCTCCTTCAACTGACGGGAAGCATAGGCAACCATATGCTTATGCTGCATAAGGACACACCCGAGTCCCACAAGTGAAGCATCACTATAGACTTCGAAACCACCGCTCCCAGACGGAACTGTGAGAACAAGGGCAATAGTAAGCTTCTTCTTCAACTCTAGGAAACTTGCCTCGCACTTGTCACTCCAAGTGAACTTAGTGTTCTTTCAAGTGAGATAGGTAAGCGGAGCTGCTAAGCTGAAAAATCCCTCCACGAACCACCTATAGTATCCAGCCAGGCCGAGAAAACTATGAATCTTGGTAACACTCTTCGGCCTCTCCCAGTTCATCACTGCCTCGATCTTCGTAGGATCGACTAAAATACCTTTGGCTGACACCTCATGACCAAGGAAAGACACCTTCTCCAGCCAAAACTCGCACTTGCTCAACTTAGCATACAGGCTATGCTCTCGAAGAGTCTTTAATGCTAGGTGGAGATCTCTCGTGTGATCGTCTCGTGACTGTGAATACACAAGGATATCATCTACGAACACAATCACACACCGATCGAGAGATGATCTAAACACCCGATTCATCAGATCCATAAATGCTACCGGCGCGTTAGTCAGACCAAAAGACATAACCAAAAATTCATAATGGCCGTATTGGGTTCTGAATGCCATCTTCGAAATGTCTACAACCTTGATCTTTAACTGATGATACCCAGATCGAAGGTCAATCTTTGAGAAGAACTTCGCACCCTTCAACTGGTCAAACAAGTCGTCTATCTGAGGTAATGGATAACAATTCTTGATAGTGACCTTGTTTAGCTGTCTGTAGTCAATGCACATCCGCATCGACCCATCTTTCTTCTTCACGAAAAGCACCGGAGCTCCCCAAGGTGAGACACTTGGCCAAATGAAACCAAGGCCTTACAATTCTTCCAATTGCTCCTTTAACTCTTTAAGCTCAATAGGGGCCATCCTATACCGAGCCCTTGAAATCGGAGCCATGCCTGGAGCAAGCTCGATCACAAACTCAATTGTCCGAACAGGAGGTAATCCCGGTAAGGTCTCCGGAAAAACATCCATATACTCACACACAACTAGAATGGATGTGGAGTCTCGTACTTCTACATTCTCGAGATTGAGAGCTGTAAAGCGAGTAATGTCTCTCTTCTGAAGTCCTCTGAAATGAAACAGCTTCAACCCAGTGGGTATAAAGTTCACCACCTTCTCGAAACACGCCACATGTCCATGGTGAGCTCAGAGCCAATCCATACCTAGGATAACGTCAAAATCCCAATCCTAAAATCCCAAAATGATCAAGTCGACTAGCAACTCGTGCTGCATGACTTGCACAACACTGCTCAGATACACTTTATTTGCTTCAACAGGCTTACCCAACGGAGTCAAAATGGAGAACTCCTGAGGTAGCTTACTCTGCTTGAATGTAAAGTGAGTCGAACGAATGAGTGGATCCCATGTCAATCAACACCCGTGCCAAACATTCATTTACTAGCAACGAACCTGAGAATTTTAACAACCCAAGTTATAACATAAACTACATACCTAATACATATAGATACAAGCATAGCAAAACACCATATAGAATACATATATATAATACATCATGGCAATAATAGAATTTTAACAATATCAAACTCGCGCGTACCTTGCACAACATCATCAGATGCCTGTGCGTCTCTATCAGTCATGGCGAATACCGTGCCCTGATTTTCCTGATGAGGCTGCTGGTTGGGCGGCAAGGATTTAGAAGCCTAAGATGAAGACCCCTGAAGTGAAGTTTACCTAACTGGAGGTCAGACTCCTTGCGGTCCAGTCTGTGACTTACATGGGCAGTCCTGTATCACATGACCAACCTCACCGCAGTGGAAACATCCTCCAGATAACCTTCGGCAATCCCCTGTCTTGTGCTGATGACCACATACGGCGCACTCCTCGAATGCCTATGACGTTATAGGATGCGGTGCCTAAGGCACAAAAGAAGGCCTCTAAGCCGACATCGACTGAGAGAACTGATATGGTGCAGTCTTGGTCCTCTTCTTGGACTGTGAAGAACCATCAACTGACCCTGAGACATGCTTCTCCCGAAGCCACTATCTCTTCTCCGGATAAACTCCTCTACATTTTTCTCAGTGATCTTCACCTTTCCCACTATCTCCCTCCAGGATTCTACTTGGAGGATGGACACCCTATCTCGGATGAAAGCCTTCAATCCCATTTCAAACTTTCTGACCTTCAGGTCTTCAGTCGCAACCAAATACGGAGCAAATCTAGACAACTCGGTGAAATTAGCCTCATACTCGGTCACGTTCATCATTCCCTGTTCCAAAAGCATAAACTCCCTCGCTTTCTGTTCCTGAATGAATCTAGGAAAATACTGCTCACGGAAGGTTTCTAGGAACTCCGCCCATGTCCAGGGTTCCCCTGCCTTTGCCACATCCCTCTACCTTTGGGCAGCTCTCCGCCAATGTTCGGTTTCACCTTCTGTTATGAAAGAAGCTCATTCAACCTGTTGTTCCTCAGTACATCGAAGAGCCCAAAAGATCTTCTCCAACTGCATAATCCAGGCCTCTGCCACCATTGGGTTTACAGTACCATAGAAGGTAGGAGGCCGTAGTCTCCAGAAAGCTTCAAGTCCCGCGGTGTGATACACCGACGGATGCACAGGAGTAGTCGGTGGGGTAGGAGTAGGTCTGGCTACCAACAAAGCCAAAGTCTCAGCTATGGAATCCATAGCATTCGTGAAGTAAATCGGCTCCTCCTCTCTTGGAACCTCACCTTGGATCTTCGAGTATGGTAACCACAACCCCCATTGCCGCGTCTCATGATATCAAATCCTAAGATCAATTAGCAAAACATGAGTCTAACTTGGATACCAACCTCACACAACATATACCAATTCAATAATCATGAAATGCTAATACCCGTATATAGTATACATCGAAGTATACACATAATAATACAATTATAACTTGGATTTTTCCAGCGTATCTAAGATACTTGTGTTGGGCATCTACCTTTTCCTTTGGAATAAAACTAAGGACATAGCCTAAACTAGAACCTAGAATAGGATCCTAGACCGACCTAAGGATTTACTTGATACCGGTTTGTCATGATAACAAGCCTAACACAACAAGTCCATCTGAGTTCTAAGTTCAACTCTGAGAGCTTACTTCCGCTTAGCCCAAAGGACACTATTCCCTAGAGCTCTAATACCAAGTCTGGTATCAGACCCAGAGTAGACTAACTCTAGTACCAACTTAAAAGACACTAGCCTATGCGACCTAATGCCTTAGCTCTGATATCAAGTCTGTCGCAACCTAAAATATCCCCTAGGAGTTAGGGATACTTTAGCTCGTGACCGTCATGTCATACATCCTGTATAATACATAAGGCACATGAACAACCTGTCAAAGTTCACAGACATACATAGCGGAAACGATTTACACTGCACAGCGGAAACAAAATATAGCTGAATATAGCAAAAGCTAAAACATAACTAAAATACTCCTATTACTCAGTTCAAGTTTGAACCGACCTAAGTGTATACATATAACGATCCAAATGCGGAGTGGACAAGTCCCACTCTCACTTAACAAAATATCATAAGTTTCTATGTCTATCAATAGAAGTCGAAGTCATGACGCCTGTCTAGCGGGCCAACATCCTGATAGTGGTCCATAGAAGGCTCTGGGTCGAAGTACTCTTCCTCTACCCAAGGCTCCGTACCACATAGATCGAAGGGAACCCGAGCACCTACCGATGATAACAAATATCGGCTGAGCATGAAATACTCAGCGCATACAAACTACTAACAATAAAGCAATAATAACATAGAGCATGCGAATCATGGAGAATGAAACCCTTAAAACATATCATATAGTAGAAGCCGTGAACTAGCATGTAAGATGAGATCCGAAAACCAAAACCAAAGCCAAAATCAAAACTGTGTGAGTCAAGCGATAATCATAGACTTGTGAGTTCTTATGAGTTCATGGAGTTCCTTAGAGTCATTTATGATCCGTTGAGACATAGAGCAATACCATAGAGAGAAACCTTAGAGCCAATACTGTAGCACCCTGGACTTTTTCATACTTAATGAATAGCACTTTCGTAGCCAATTAGCCTTTCACATAGTCTAATTAATAAACAAGAGAGAAATTGAAAATTCCAAAACACCAGAAATGTTCATTTTCGAAAGAAAAATCCAACGCAAGTTTAATCGTCAAAATCCGACGAACGAGTCAAAAGATATGGCCAAAACAGTTAGGACCTGTAGAGCACCGACCACTAGGGATCGATCGGTTCACAACTGATTGATCAGTCATTATTAGCGATCGATCGGTCCAAAACCGATCGATCGGTATCTATCGACTGGTTAACTTTTTTGTATGGAGAATTTTTCCAGAGAGGGTGTTTTTGACCAAGAGCTCGATTAAGAACACCGATCGCTCGGTAGGCGACCGATCGTTCGATATTGACCACCGATCTATCGGTCTATCACGTTTTGCAGAAATTTCAGTAAGGGATTTTTCGTCTTTTGGGCGTTACACCCTTGCCTATAAGGGTTTGCCCGAGCCTTTAAGGGTTCATAAATCCTAAGGCAGACATTTGAGAGAAAGGGAGAGAAGAGAAAGAGGGGCTTTCACCTAGGGTTCCTCTTGAGCAAAAATCAAAAGTTCAAGCTCCCTAGATCTCACTCAAAAGCTTGGATTCTTCAAATCCAAGGCAAAGCACATGAAGGACTCATTCTCCAAACTAGGGCAGCGTCTCCCACGACATTTTGAGGGCTTTCCTCTTCCTATTTCAAGGTTAGTACACTCTATTAACTCCATTAGCCATAACCTAGATTTTCTATTTTTAAATAATGATTCTTGATCTCATGTCTTCTTCCTTTTGAAATGTGCAATACCCCTACAATGTTAACAAGATAATAATGAATGTTGTGAGGATGGATGAGGGGTTGAGGCAATTGGATGCCAGGTTGTATGAAGTGTGAGGTGTGTGATGAAAAGGGTGGAAGGGCATTCTACAAATAATGAACTTACCTTGATGATGTGATGAAAAATATGTACTAAAAAGAGTAAAATGAAACAACTAAAGAATGTTGCACGCCGGGTGTTTGATAAAATGCCTAAACTAGGAGTAAGTGAATTAAATGAAGAAAATGAAAGTTAGCCTTATGCAATTGTTCTTATAGATGATGAATTGACCAAATGCCATGTAGATTATCCAAATTCTCATATGTTTATACTATGAATTAAAATGCGATGCACTATCCTTCTTGTCATACATGTCATCATGGTTGCTACTATTGACAAGCACACAAGCACGCATGTATGCATGAAACGGGTTTTATAAGAATATTTGTACATGATAAATCAAACCAGAAAATAAGCATATGTCAAGGAGGTTGGTAGCCCAAGTGAAGGGTACTAGCCTCTGGCTCACAAGAAAATGAAACAAATTACATGTCAAGGAGGTTGGTAGCCCAAGTGAAGGGTGCTAGCCTTTGGCTCACAAGTGAAAGCAAACAAGTACATGTCAAAGAGGTTGGTAGCCCAATTGAAGGGTGCTAGCATCCGGCTCACAAGTGGAGAAAATATCAAGGAGGTTGGTAGCCAGGGATGTGTGGGTGCTAGCCTCTGGCTCAAGTGTATATAAGTCAAGAACAAGTCAAGACATGAAATCTCAAACTAAACAAGCACGCATGCTTGATTTTCACAAGCAAGACCGAGACATGAAAAAGGTTTCTGAACATGAGTTTTACCGGAGTTTTCGCATCCATGCACGCATGTCATGAAAGTATGCCTCTTTTTAGTTTTTGGAAACACAGTTCTTGGGGGGCATACATCGAATCCCAAGATCTGACTAAGATTCTAATTGATTTTATTCAATGAAAGTAGGATTAACAATCACCTTTGCGACTTTGAAATTGTTAAGTCAAATCTACGTAAGAATAGTACTCGCAAAACTTCACAAGTGTCAAGTCTCATGTCGATTCACACGAACCTTCTTTTTCCTTTAAAGCTTTCTCTAATAGAAGCTAATGGCCCTTCCAAATTCCATGCTCTTTTATCTTTTCTTCTTTTCTTTTATCCAAAAACCTTTCTTGATCAAACAAGATCCAATCTTGATCTTCAAAGAACTTGTTCTTGATCATCAAGATCAAAAACCAAACAAAAAGGAAGAAGGGGCAGGGTGACCGTACACCCTCAAAGGGGGAGAGGGATGGGTGTGAACTTGAGGAGAGGGAGAGAAGAAAAAATTCTGGAGAATTATATTCCTTAAAGGGCTGGGCATCTAATCCTTTATATAAGTTCCCTCTTGGTTGCTTGAATTGTAATCCAATTATAATTCATTAACCTTATCCTAATCCAATTAGGATTCCTCAATAGTTTCCTTTATTGATTATTCTCCTAATCCAATTAGGATTAATCTTAAAAGAAACTAACCTTATCCATTAGTAACTAATCTTATCCTTATCCAATAAGGAATCTTGAATTAGTAACTAACTAATGGAATCCCTAACAATTAGGGAATCTTTAATTAGTAACCAACTAACTAACTAACCTTCCTTCTCCAATAAGGTGTTAATTAATTAGAAACTAATTAAAATAAAACTTCCTCCATGAAGTGGGCGTCCCACCCTAGGTGGGTCCCACTCTACACGCTCAAAGGGTTTCCAAAACCCTCTTGGTCACTAGAATTATTCTTTTATAGTAATTCCCAATGGGTCCTACCCATTTGGTTTTTCACATCTAATGTGATTCCACCTTTTAGAGCTTCACTATACCATATAGTGATTACTTAGAGAAATTAATTAATTTAATTAATAATTAAATTAAATACTTTAAGAAGGTCCTTGTGTGTGGGATCTAAAGGGATCTCCTATTTCCGGTTGTGGGACCAAGTACTCAACCTTATTGGTTAAAGCATTGTTACTAGGAAACACCTTTCCTACACTCCATTAGGATTATAAAATTTTATCTATATCCCTGGACTTCCACCAATCACAATTAATGTCCATTAACACAATGTGATTAACCTCCAGATGTTAGAGAATTGCTTGTAAGTACCATCTCACAATATATTTACAAATAAATCCTTCCACATTCCGATATCACTTGTAAGCTTCCGGGATTGGAACAATTCCACTGTCTTAGTCCCTAGCTTATGAATAAAACCCTTTCTCATGATTAATTTTTCATTGAACTGAACCTCCAAAACACTTTTGAAGAAACTTTAGAAAAGAACTGACATATATATTTATATATACTTTTCCATATTAAAAATATCAACTTCGATAAAAACCATTTTACCGAAAAGCACCAGTACTGGATTTAACAGTTTAGTTCAACAAGTATCTCCTTGATATCATTATCTCCAATTAAGGAGTTGTGGATTCCTTATTGAGTGTTTACACACTTCTCCAAACATTGTGTACATGACCCAACATACTCAGAGTTAGTCCTGTGTATTGGACATTGCCGATTGGCACATCAAAGCCATATAGACAAATATTTGAGAAGATGTTAACCTCTCAGGTCTAAGGACATTTTGTCAAATGGATAACCCTAATACAATCTGATAGTGTATTCCATAGGGTATCCACTAGTGACCCCGTTTAGTATTATGTACTTACTACATATACTCACATGTTAATCAAGAGTCGCCACTCTTTGTGAATGAGATTCATCACACTATCTCATAGAACTACACATGTGTAAGCCATGATGAAGTACGGCGCCCAACCAGTACTCTAGAGGCTTCGAACAATATTTGATTTACAAGGAACCGTAAAATCATATCTCCTCGCAACCTTTGCATGATTTTCCTACAATGTTACCTATGGAACTTTATGTCTTCATCATATGAGATAGTAATTAATATAAATACCCTTTATAGTTGGTTTTGTGAACATAGAAAAGTCTCTTATTGGCTTTCGAGGGCATATATGTCCAACAATCTCCCACTTGCACTCTAAGCCAATTCGATGTAATGCCTATCTTCTTAGTGATGCTTCTCAAACACTAGCTAAAGTATAACTTAAAATACATGGGTCTGTCATGTCTGCTTTACCACAACTATTGTAGTGATACAATAACACTTGCAACTCTTGCTAATTTATTATCAATAACCACAGTCTTAAAAGACTAAACAAAAATGATACTGTCCAACAGTCATTTTCAAAAGTTAATATGCTTGTGCTTTACCATTATGCAATGCCCCGGACTAATCTAGCCAATATCTTATCACATCAACATATGATGTGAAATTCCTTATTCTAATGCACTCTTTGACCTAGAGGGGGGGTGAATAGGTCTACTTAGATTTTATCTACCAATTTTAATTTTCAATCACACACAAATATACTCACTTGAACACACAGGATTTTTTACATGGAAAACCCTTCCGGGAAAAAAACCACGGGACCTAGTCCAGCACAGAATCCACTATGAGAAGATTTAATCAATACAAGACTCGAATCTTACCCAACCGGACACGACACAACGTTCCTCAATATCGATTCCATAGCTTGCAAACCACGAACACAGCACGTTCGATCTCTGCAACAGCAGCTCCGGTTCCTCACTGGCCAATCTTACTCAAAGTGATCAACCACGGTCTCCGAAGACCGATCTCCATCCTTGAAGGCTTTAGCACAGGCTAACCAACACTCACAGTAGAACAACAGTGGGTTTTTAGGGTTTTTGGAAGCCCTAGAGTTAAATTTTAAGGATCATCTATGCAAAGTATAGGTAATATGCTTGAGGACCATGCAAAACCTAAAGGCCAACTATAGGAGATGAGGATCAATAAAGCAAGGAGTTTTCGTCAACTCTAATCAAGCACAAAGTGCTCTAAAAAGTCTCTCCTCAATCACCTTCACGGATTGGGAGAAGTCCCCTATATATAGGAAAGGTCCAAGGGATTTAGAAGTTGCTAAAAACATGATTTAGAAACAATTTTTCATATCAAGGTCGACCCTGGGGACTCTGGGTCGACCCATAGATGCAAAAAGGATGATTTAACCACAAGTACCATATCAGGGTCGACCCATTAGGCCCATTCGGTCGACCGGATGGCTCTCAGGGTTGACCCTCAAATAATTAACTCTCTGTAAAATTTCCTGGTACATTTTTTGAGCTATTCAGGGTCGACCCAAAATGGTCAGGGTCGACCCTGAGGTGCTTTTTCTTGGTTTTTCAATTCTTTACACCCTGAATGCTATCCCCTATCATCCCTTCTTCCATTTAACTTGTTTTTACTGATAAATGGATATTTTTTCATGAGGTATCATATGGTTATCTAGGTTTCTCACTTGATCCCAACTTGTTATCAACTATGAGTGATGAGGCTTCACGGCTTCTTCTTCACTTTGTCTTCGAACCTGATGGAACCTATTATGACCTAGATACAACCTTTTGGGCTCGGAATTTTGCCAATAACATTTTGACTTTACAATCTCCCCCTTTGGCAATTCCGAGACCAAACAACCAATGAAACTAATGGTCATGGTTTTACATACTCTCTTAAACCCACAAGAAACAAAGAGAATGAAAAATACATGACACTGGACCTTTGGACTTCTTCCATGGATCAGTAGGCTTTACGATATCATCAATCAATCCTGAAACACTGAAACAAACAATACCTTTGTGAAGCATGGGGGAACTTCATAAAATAAAATAAAGTAAACATTAAAGCACTGATCGACATGCAAAGGGCATGTGATCTCCCCTAAGTAACCAGAGCGTGGAGCGGGTGCGGGAGCGAGAGCGTCAAATTTCAATTTAGGATAGGGTCAGGAGCGCCTCCGGAGCGCCGTCTATATAAATAATATTTTAATATTTTTTTAAAAATCAAAATTATATTATTGAATTTTAAAGATTACTGAATTTTAACCACAATTAATAAGAATTTTAAAAAATAAATATTGGTCATTATAGGTGCGATTGAACTCGGGTTCAATCGTGTTGGCCTCAGTGTGATTGAACTCATGGAGAGTTCAATCGCAATTGGCAACGAATTATCATCCCGTAGGCTTAAAAAAATAAAAAATAATAAAAAAAGTTGAAAATAAATAATGTAAAAAAACAAAAACGAATTGAAAAAGCTGGCACAAGTCACACCCCATCACGTATAAAGACTTTTTTTTATGTCTGCCAGTACACAGTAAGCATTAACTCTGAAGGATAAAAGTGTAAATATCTACAAAAATTCGATTCACTGTTTATCTTCTTCGTTCAATCCCTTTTATGAGTTACAGTAGTTAAAAAAATGGCTGACATGAGCGTGGAGATCGACCTTTGGCGCACTCACCACGCTCTACGAAAATGAAAACCGCGATTTATAAAAATAGAAACCGCGCTCTCGATACGAATCCGCTCTCAAACCATGAGAGCGAAGTTTGAGAGCGAGAGCGGGTGGGTAAATAGACGGTTTGGGTTACTAAGGATCTCCCCCTCAATCTGAGATCCCATATGACAACAGAATCAGAAGCATGTCAATATAAATCACACTTTGCCCATGTGACAACTTCTCCCCCTTTTTGGCTTGAATTGCCAAGGGAAGAGCAACCCTGCACTAAGAACAACAAAAGCAGGAAGCAATAAGAGTAATCAAGGAGCAAAAGCATAGAGGTAGGAATAAAACTACAGAAACAAAGCAAAAGCATCCCATATACAGTAACCAAGGGGTGCACAGCACAACAACCAAACACAGACACGTAACAGCCAAACCAAACTAGCTACAGTGAGCATAAAGCAAGAGCAAACCAAGGTGAAAAAATAAAAAATAAAAAAAATCATCAACACAGGGAGTGCTAAGCATCCGGGGGTGAGGGAAAGTGACGAGCAACATCATCCTGATAGTGAGAACGGAAATCGCGAAGCTCCTGGCGAGACGCCTGCACTATTTCGGAAAGAGCATCAATTCGGCGATTAGTTGCCGAAAAACTGTCCTAAGTAGCAGCGGCATGAGTAACCAGGCGAGTATACGGATCAGTAGCAAAGTGGGACTGAGCGGCTGACATATCGGCAAGCATGGCAGCCATGGTCTTGAAAGACCAGGGCCCTGACGGAGCTCGAACATGTCTGTGAGTGGGACCGGCACCCGGGGCTGACGGAGCGACATCATCATCAACATCCTCCTCATGCTCGGGCATCGCAGCATGGGACATACTACTCACCAAGATGCGAGCACAAATGGGGCCTAAGGAAGGCTTGGTAGCCTCAGAGGAATGAGCCCTAATACCCTCAGCAAACATGAGATTGGTGATGAGGACACCAAAAGGAAGAGCACTTCGCTTTTGGTGCACTGCAATAGCCTGAAGGATTAGGTCAATAATGTGGGCACCAGTATCAATAGTGTCCCCAGTCAGGATACTAAACAAGAACCGAGCCCTCTCAACACTCAGAGTAGTGGAGTGCACCTTGGGATGAATGTTGGAACACATAATAAGATGAAGCAAATGACTCAAGTAGGAAAGGTTGGAGTGAGGTAAATGGGGATGAGTCCATTTTTGCGAAGGATCATCACACAGAGTGCTGGTCACTGTGTCCAAATCATGCTTATCCTCATCTGTAGGATAGAGGTAAGGATAATAGGCTCTCGAAATCCGAGGAGCACTAATGAAAAAGGCAATGACATCCGGAGTAATGAGAAATTTCTTACCCCGAACCTGAGTTTTGAAGGTAAAAGTGCGAGGATTGACCGAATAGATGTTCGCATAAAATTCCCAAACAAGATCGAGACTAGCTTAACCGGTCAATTGTAACAGACCAGACCACTTGCGAGATGCAATGATAGCCTCAAAACCAAGATGGGTAAAATCGGAAATGACAGTGGCCCTTTCAATTGTAACTGCCCGATTCTTAAGCCAAGCATTGTAAAGCTTTTCATTCCCTACGGTGCGAAACCGTACAATTTCAGGCTCCGGAGTGGGGACTTGAGATTTTTCCTTGGATTTAGCCGAGGGTTTTGAACTGGAAGCACCCATGGCTTTCTTATGGGCTGATGAGGGTGGAGGAACCCTAGAATGGACCGCACGGCCCACATGGATGCCATGGCCAGCATCATATGATGCATCAGTAGATTTAGGAACATCATCCTCATCCCGAGAAATGACAAGGCGGCGCTTAGGGCGACCTGCCATGAGAGTGGTGGCTATGAGAAGAGGAATCCCAAGACCTATAGACCCAAAGTTGCAAGAATGTGAAGAGAAAGTAAGGAATTACCTGAATGAGGACTGGGTGGAGAGGAGAGTACGGAGAGTACCTAACCCGAGTCCATGGAAGCAACCAAGGAGCTAGGGCACTGGAGTTGGGGATCGTGAGACCCTAAACCGTAGCTGGGTGGAGTGAGGACAGAGCAGGTGAGACCTAGAACTCACGAGGGCTCCTGGTTCCACTGAGAGAAGCTGGAGAGTGCACACCACCTAGGAGGACACAGGTCTCGTGAAGGAGGTAAGAGGGTTTTGAAACTTCAAAACCTTGAGATTTGACTCCAAGAGGACAGCCCTTGATCACGCATGTGAGGGCTGAGAATACGGTACCCCAGCTGGATATGTGCAGAGAAAGAAGCCAAACAAGGAAAGAATCAACCGATGACCCTTTAGATTGGTTCGGTCGACTAAATAGCCTTTCACGGTCGATCCATTGTGGCAGATCTTGCTAGTCATGGGTAAGAGATGCAGAATTCCTTTGGACTTATGTGAGGGGGTAGCTTTTTTGAAAAGAGGGTCTGCACAAGCTGAAACAAACTAACAAATCTCTCCAAAACACAAATCAAAATGAGACACTAGGGTGGCAAGGTAAAGTTTTTCCCAACAAAACTTGAAAAAAAATACAAAAGCATGCAATTTGCTAGAAAACAACTTTCAAAAGTTCTCCATTTTGCACAACAAAATTCACCAGGATATTGCCAATAAAAATCCATTATGAGCAAATTTTTACAAGTAGCAAATAATACCGTGTCCAAGAATATGTAAAATAAAGTTATGAGTAGACTAGGATATTTCCATCGACTCTATGCACAAGGGATGGCAAGACACATGCACATAGTGTAATGTACAGTTAGGAATAGGTTATACCATCACTGTGCAGTGGAGGTGAAAAGCTGTCTATACTCCTTTAGAGGTAAGTACCCTTAGATAGAAAAGGACATTAGATCAAATTAGGAACACCAAGTTTCAAAAATAACTAAGAGATGCATAGAGGGCAATCCAAATAAATGAAGAATTTTATGTGCTATTTTTACCCTTTTTATATGTGGCTCACATATTTGATGAAATTTTTGTTTGGTGAAGCTACACGAGACCAGTATTTGTCTTTGAATTTTGAGATGCAAAAGGGGGCTTTCACAATTACTGGGTAGGTAGCCCTAGCTATTGGCAGCAAGGGCTTTCACTCTAGGGACCCAGATAGATACCTATTGACCTCCTAGGTAGCCATTTCATACTGTTTGCATCCAATAGTGGCTGTCACACTATCCCAGAGGTAGCCCTTTCCCTTGCATAAAATTTGTAAACTGGGGCACTTTTTTGGGGAATGGACCGTCATGATTAATTCAGAAATTGTCAACTGGAAGAACCATCATGACTAATATCATTCCCTATGCATAGGGATATGTACCACTTTCAAGAGATAGGCAGTGTGATAGTGCAGATGATAGTGCAACAGTATTTGCCATATTTCTAGCTGTATGTAGCAAAATAGTCTATGTGCACTTCCCTAAAGCATTTTAGTAGGTATGATATCCTCATGAACTCAACGGAAGCAAAAATATATCTTGTACAAGTATTATGAGCACAAGAAAAATCCAGCAAAGCACACTATTAAAGATCACATCCAATACCAGCACAAATTCTTTTGGTAAGGCCGAACTAAAACAAAACAAAAATCTTTTTGGAATTTTTCTGAATTTTTTTTATTTTTTTTAAAATGTTTTTGGATTTTTTTTTTGAAAAAAGCGAAACAAACCAAAATAGTAGTATACAAAATAGCTAAGATACACCGGAGGAATAGAACTAGGAAGAGATGTGCATCTGAGAATACCTAGTCTATCAAGAAGCACTCAATCACTCAATACAGCACACACCGATAGATTTCCTAAGAAACTCAAACCTAAGGGAGTCTAGAGGTTTGGTTAGGAGATTAGCAAGTTGAGTATCAGTTTGCACATAATCCAATGTAATGACACTTTGCTCAACTAGCTCTCGAATGAATTGGTGTCTAATATCTATGTGTTTGGTGTGAGAGTATTGCACGGGATTTTTGGAGATGTTGATGGCACTCGTATTATCACAATACACAGTCATGGTGCCTTGTTCTATCCCGTAGTCCTGCAACATTTGTTTCATCCATAGAAGTTGAGTGCGACAACTGCCGGCAGCAATGTACTCAGCCTCGGCAGTAGACAAGGAGATGAAATTCTGTTTTTTGCTAAGCCAAGCAACCAAACAGTTTCGAACATAAAAGCATCCTCCGGAGGTGCTTTTCCTATCATCAGCATTTCCGGCCCAGTCGGCATCGGAATATCCAACAACCACGGCATTAGTATCAAAGGGATACCATAAGCCAAACGAGAGAGTTCCACTTACATATCGAATAATTTGTTTAACCGCAAGTAAGTGGGACTCTTTGGGGCTTGCTTGATAGCGAGCACAAGCTCCGACACTAAAGGTAATGTCAGGACGACTGGCAGTGAGGTAAAGCAGACTACCAATCATACTTCGGTATGTGGTTTGGTCGACACTTTTGCCTGAGGTATCTTTGCTAAGTTTGGTGGTTGTACTCATAGGAGTGCGAGCATGTTTTGCTGAGCTCATGCCAAATTTCTTTACAAGGTCTTTGGCATATTTGGTTTGAGATACAGAAATCCCATTGTTCATTTGTTTTACCTGCAAACCAAGAAAGAAATTCAGCTCACCAACCATGCTCATCTCAAATTCATTCGTCATCTGTTCAGTAAAGGAATAAGCATGTGAGTTAGATGTGGAACCAAAGACAATATTATCAACATATATCTGAGCATTAACCAAATCATCCTTGATGTTTTTAATGAAAAGGGTCCTATCTACTCCCCCTCTCGAAAATTCTTTTTCTAAGAGGTAGGTAGTTAGTCTCTCATACCAAGCTCTGGGAGCTTGTTTCAAACCATAGAGAGCCCTTTTTAATCGGTAAACCTGTTCAGGATGATTAGGGTCCTCGAACCCTTTTGGTTGTTCCACATAAACTTCCTCCTGAAGAATGCCATTCAGAAAAGCACTCTTGACATCCATCTGAACGAGTTTGAATTTGAGATGGCAAGCAACAGGAAGCAAGATCCTGATGGACTCTAGTCAGGCAACTGGAGCAAATGTTTCATCAAAATCAATGCCCTCAATCTGAGTGTATCCCTGTGCAACTAACCTAGCTTTATTTTTTACAATGGTACCATGTTCATCAGATTTGTTCTTGAAAATCCATTTAGTACCAATAACATTAGTATTTTTAGGTCTAGGAACTAAAAACCATACATCATTCCTTGTAAACTGACTAAGCTCTTCTTGCATGGCATTTATCCAGTTTTCATCAGTAAGAGTTTCAGTTACATTTTTGGGTTCAAATGTAGAAGTATAGCAAAAGTGACTAACTTCATTTTCAACTTGTTTTCGAGTTCTCACTCCACTTTCAAGGTTTCCAATGATTTCAGTTGAGGAGTGAGGTCTCATAACCCTAGGATATGTAGGTTTTTTAGGAGGTGACTTTGAAGGTGTTTCATCTTCTGATTGAGATGTTGGAATTTTCACACCTTCATTAGCATTGTCATCCTCAAGTTGCAAGGACTCAGACCCTGAGTCATCAACCACCACATTTATGGATTCCATAACAGTAGAGGTTCTCAAGTTATACACTCGATAGGCCCTACGATTTATGGAATAACCAAGAAAGATCCCTTCATCACTCCGGGAATCAAACTTACCCAATTGCTCTCTATCCCTAAGGACATAGCACTTACTTCTGAATACTCGAAAGTACTTGACATCGGGTTTCTTGTTGTACCACAGCTCATAGGGTGTCTTCCTAGTTCCAGGCCTAGTGTAGACTCTGTTCACAGTATAGCATGCAGTGCTAACTGCTTCAGCCCAGAAATGAGCAGCCAGGTTGTTACTGTGAAGCATCACCCTAGCCATCTCTTGAAGCACCCTATTCTTTCTTTCCACCACACCATTTTACTAGGGTGTGATTGGTGCTGAAAATTCATGCTTGATGCCCGATTCATCACAAAACTCATTGTACTTGGAGTTTTCAAACTCCTTTCCATGATCACATCGAATACGAGTGATAGGGCACCTTTCTCAATTTGCACTCTCAAACAAATGTTCTTGAAATTCTCAAATGCATCCGACTTCTCTCCTATAAATGTCACCCAAGACATTCTTGAGAAATCATCAACCATCACTAGGATATATCGCTTTCCTCCTAGACTTTCAGTTCGAGTTGGACCCATGAGATCCATGTGTATGAGTTTTAGTGGGTGTGAGGTAGCAATATTTGAACCCTTCTTGTGTGGACTCTTAATTTGTTTGCCAATTTGACATGGTCCACACATAGCTGTAAAGGGCTTCCCTAGCTTTGGCACACCTCTCACATGCTCGTGTTTTGAGAGTTTGCTTAGGTCTTTGAAATTCATGTGACCTAGCCTTCTATGCCACAGTTTAACTTCTTCAACTTTAGCCCTGTTGCACATTTGAGAAGAGCCAACACTAGCAATTAAACCATAACAGTTGTTAGTAGTTCTTGACCCTTCCAAAACACAATCACCTTTGTCATCCATAACAGAGCACTTGTTGTTGGTAAAATGGACAGCATGGTGATCATCGCATAATTGACTTATGCTAATTAAATTAGCTTTCAGTCCTTCTACAAACAAGGCATCCTTCAGTTTAGGAATGCCTGGTGCTTAGATGACACCTTTTCCTTTCACAAAGGATTTGCTTCCATCATCAAAGGTCACAGTCCCATCTGAGCATTGCTCAAAATGAGTAAAGAGGGACTTGTTACCTGTCATATGTCTGGAGCATCCACTATCGAAATACCACATATCTGAATTTTGAGCTTTCAAAGCGGTGTGGATGACAAGGCATTTTAGATCATCTTTTCTCACATAAATGAACTTAGACTTTTGGGGAACCCTATGGTCTTTGTTCACTTCATTTGTAGGCATGACCTTCTTCTTGTTAGATCTCCTGTTCTTCCTTCTTTTCTGAGTGAACCTTGCATTTTGGTCCATCCTGTTACCTTCTTTATGATGAGCATAAGAAGTGTCACGACCATATTGCGTACTAGAGAGTTGAGCGATTTTCATCACTTCTTCACTCAACCTCCTAGACTTTTCTGCTAAGGCTTGAATTTGCCTTTGAAGATTCCCTTGATGTTGTGTTTGATTCTAAGAACCATTTCGGGGATTTCTCCTAAAGGCAATGCAGTTAGGTCGGATGTGACCCTTCACTCCACACTGGTGACACGTGGGAATGAACCTGGAAGAAGGAGATCTGTTAGCCTGGGACTGAACTTTTGTTCTCTCAGTTTCAGTTGAGTTTTTACCTTGTCCAGATGTGACAAAAGTTTGGTATAACTGAGATTTTGGCATCCTGGATGTTGATCCTGAGGAGTTAGAACCCACAAATCTTGGATTTTCATGTATTGGCTCAAATGTCGCAGTAGACATTGTTCCGACATTCAAAGGACCGGATGGTCTGTCTGGATGTCTTATGCCGGACATGTTTACTGTTAAGCGTTGCATGCTAGCTAGTTTATCCAAGATTTGAGTGTTACTAAGGAGTCTAGCTTCTTTTTCGAGTTCAGTTACTTTCTTTGCTAAATCATCCTTAACCTTCAGAATATCAAGAAATTCCTTTTCTAAAAATCTAACTTTTTCAATAAGGTTATTTCTTTCAGATTCCAATTCTGAAATTCGAGTCTTTGACTCTTCAGATACACTCATGGATTTATCTTCCTTAGTTTCTAGAACCTTGATCCATTTGGATAAAGAGGCATTTTCTTCCTCAAGGTATTCTAGTTTGGCCACCAGTTCAACCTTTTCACCTTCAAGCTGAGATACTAGAGCATTCTTCCCTTCTGCTTCTAGTTTGCAAAAGTCTCTTTCTTGTTGAATAAATTTAAGTTGTTTGTTCAAAGAGATCTTTGCTTTCTTCAGCTTAAGGCTTTCAGAGAACAACCTTTCATAGGCTTTGTCCATATCTTCATCTGACTCAGAGACATGGTGACTCTGATCATGATCTTCACCAGACTCACTCACTTGATCTTCATCACTCTTCTCTTCATGAGTAGTGGGAGGATGGTCTATCTCTGATAGGGTGACAGTGAAGGCCATGTGATTTTTTAATTCCTCACTTGAGGTAGAACTTTTAGATTGTTCTTCATCAGAATCACTGTCATCCCATGTGGCATTCATCACCTTTCCCTTAGACTTCTTCTTGTTAGGGCAATCAGGTGAGATATGGCCGTAGCCTTTGCATTCATAGCATTGAATGCCACGAGATTTCTTGTCAGTTCCTTTGGGGACTTTCTTGTTATCCCAAGGTTTTGACTTTGGCTTTTCAAGAGGTTTTCCTCCTGGTTTAGGTTTGAACCTTCTATTTGTTTTCAGATATTTTTGAAATTTTTTAACAAATAGAGCCAATTCCTTCTCTCCCAACTCAGCATCACTGTCATCCTCATCCAAGGTTTCCTTGACAGTTTTCAAGGCTACAGATTTATTTTTCTTGGATGGTCGGAGGTTAAGCTCGTAGGTCTGGAGTGAACCGACCAATTCCTCGATCTTGAGAGCATCAACATTCTTGCTCTCCTCGATGGCAGTGACCTTAGATTGAAACCTTTCTGGTAAAGATCTAAGGATTTTTCTGACAATTTTGGACTCACTGATTTTCTCACCCAGATTGAAACTGGAGTTGACAATATCACTTAGTTTAGCATAGAATTCATCAAAACTGTCATTGTCCTCCATTTTCAGATTTTCAAATTTTGTGGTGAGAATTTGAAGCTTAGAGATCTTGACAGTGGTTGTACCTTCATGAGTCATTTCTAAGATATCCTAAGCCTCCTTCGCTGTTTCACATGAAGAGATTCGCCTGAATTCTTCAACAGTGACAACGGTAAAGATGGCATTGAGACCTTTCGTGCTCCAACCACTTGTCTCAAGTTCTTCTTTGCTCCAATCCTTGGTGTTTTTAGTGCGGATTACTTCATCTAAGATATTCACCGGTGGAGTCCATCCATCCTGAATGGACATCCAGATTCTCTCGTCTATGGATCTGAGAAATGCTCTCATTCGAGCTTTCCAATATGCATAGTTGTTCCCATCGAACAGTGGGGGACGAGAGATGGATCCACCCTCTCTTAAAGTAGTCATTGGCTTAAGGATAGACACAAGATCACACTTAAGGGATTTAACCTTATGAGTGAACCTGCTCTGATACCAATTGAAATTCCTTATTCCAATGCACTCTTTGACCTAGAGGGGGGGTGAATAGGTCTACTTAGATTTTATCTACCAATTTCAATTTTCAATCACACACAAATATACTCACTTGAACACACAGGATTTTTTACGTGGAAAACCCTTCCGGGAAAAAAACCACAGGACCTAGTCCAGCACAGAATCTACTATGAGAAGATTTAATCAATACAAGACTCGAATCTTACCCAACCGGACACGACACAACGTTCCCCAATATCAATTCCACAGCTTGCAAACCACGAACACAGCACGTTCGATCTCTGCAACAGCAGCTCCGGTTCCTCACAGGCCAATCTTACTCAAAGTGATCAACCACAGTCTCCGAAGACCGATCTCCGTCCTTGACGGCTTTAGCACAGGCTAACCAACACTCACAGTAGAACAACAGTGGGTTTTTAGGGTTTGTGGAAGCCCTAGAGTGATCTCTTAAAGTTTAAGGATCATCTATGCAAAGTATAGCTAATATGCTTGAGGACCATGCAAAACCTAAAGGCCAACTATAGGAGATGAGGATCAATGAAGCAAGGAGTTTTCATCAACTCAAATTAAGCACAAAGTGCTCTAAAAAGTCTCTCCTCAATCACCTTCATGGATTGGGAGAAGTCCCCTATATATAGGAAAGGTCCAAGGGATTTAGAAGTTGCTAAAAACATGATTTAGAAACAATTTTTCATATCAGGTATCCTGGGGACTCTAGGTCGACCCATAGATGCAAAAAGGATGATTTAACCAAAAGTACCATATCAGGGTCGACCCATTAGGCTCATTCGGTCGACCGGATGGCTCTCAGGGTCAACCCTCAAATAATTAACTCTCTGCCAAATTTCCTGGTACATTTTTTGAGCTATTCAGGGTCGACCCTGGGGTGCTTTTTCTTGGTTTTTCAATTCTTTACACCCTGAATGCTATCCCCTATCATCCCTTCTTCCATTTAACTTGTTTTTACTAACAAATAGGTATTTTTTCATGAGGTATCATATGGTTATCTAGGTTTCTCACTTGATCCCAACTTGTTATCAACTGTGAGTGATGAGGCTTCACGGCTTCTTCTTCACTTTGTCTTCGAACCTGATGGAACCTATTATGACTTAGATACAACCTTTTGGGCTCGGAATTTTGCCAACAACATTTTGACTTTACATGATGAATATTCGGTCTAGTACAAGTGTATTGTTTCATGATATCAAATATCTAAGAGAAACAGATTCCATTCCATAAAGGTAGAAACTCTTTTCTTTGAATCTTACTTGCACGAAAACATAATTGTTATTGGGAGAATAACAATATCATTTTCCTTTTGTCTCTAAACCATTTAGGACTAAGAAAACATGTTCTCAAAGTTTTGTCCTTCATTGCAAAATTGTTAGATCAAATCTAAGAGAAGAATAATATTCATACTTCATTCAGAATGAAAAGAATATTATCTTTGCATAGAGCTAGGAAAGTAATTATGCTCCCACTAACCAATTTGCACACAAAGGATACTTTCATTCTTAGATGAAAATCAAACAGTTTGATTATTTCATTAGAAAAAAAGTTAGGTCAACTACAGACTCTGGGACCTGTGGGTTCTAGTGTACTGTTTAGGTATAGTGAGAGTAGAGAGTTGATCTCTATCAATTCTCATAGTTATTGGTCTATTGGGCTTGCGCTTTTAGAACAATTCTAGATTCAGTTTCTCTTCTAGGAAACTTGTATTCCTGTTTACAAATATCTTTTGTTATCCAGGAATAGAGACTAAATGTCTTTAATGCGAATCCCAAGCTCATCTTCCATCAAATCATATCCAATATAATTCGATTTAACAACACCATCATGCTATGGTTTGTTATGGGAATTATCTGAGACAAGATGTAATGAGAGTAAATTATGAAATTTCTATTAAGAGGTACTCTTCTCAATCATGGAAGACTTACCTCGCTGTTTCTTTATTTCAATGCGAGATTCCTTGAACTTTTCAAAGAAGGTGAAATAAAGTTAGCTACCTCTTAATGGAAGATTCATATAATTATGATCATCCAACTTTTATCCAATTCCCAAGTAGAAGTTTTATCTCCTCGGATTTCTCCTTCTCCTTAACAAACATGCAACTATTGTACTTATGCAAGATCATACCAAGCATTAGGAGCTGGAGGTTCCAACAATTAAGTTGGACTTGATGAGTATACAAACTGGACAATCCTTCTAAAGGTTTGTCTTGTATCCAATGACCAATTGCTTCACTATGAAGCACAATCCTTATACTTTCCTTTCTTCTCAGAAGAGCCCTTGTCCATACTACCAAAATACATTTCCAATGGAAAATCTTGGATTTCTTTCCTTTGCATAAATGCTCGGGATTCAGAGAATCCAATTCTTTTGAACATCTTTGCAAATAGCATTGAAATCTTCAAAGGTTCTTAGCCATATGCAACATGTGGGATTTCAGACAATCTAATTTCCTACTTGTTCAACATAATCATAGTAAAGGACTCTGGGAGTTTATCGAGGATCATATCCTCTAATCCCATAAATTTATCTCAATTTATCTCAGAACCAAGAATTGGGATTTATGAATCCAATGATCTCTATCATATTCTTTATGACTAGGTTTCCCTAATCAACTTGGTGTCCACTTGTCCTTTTATATAGTAAACTGCCTAGCAGCCCTATTGTATTCTGTAAACATCTCAAATGATATTTACCATTAGTAGTAAGAACTTGGGCAATTCTTTAGATGGTAAGCACAAACTTGAGATTCCTTTTCCATTCCAAACACTTTGAAATTGGTCAAGAGATTCTTATTAAAGTCTTGGTAAGGTGGTTATAGAATGACATGACAATATAACATACATCATAATATTTCACACATAATAATATCATTAGATCAGGGCTTTCGATCTTTGATGATATTGCTCATCATTCAATCAAATTTCATAGACCCCTCAATCTATAAAATTAGGAAATATGTTACTTCATATTTCTGATGAGCATTGGGTGCCTTATAATACACATGCAATCTTCCATTTTAGGATAGTACCACACATCCACTACAAGGTGGATAGTAACTATCCATCACTGAGCATCTCATGCATAACTCCTTATGTAAATCAGCGATTCCCAATTTTCTTGCGACCTCCAAGGACAACATGACTGTCACTGTTTCAGTCGTCATGTTCCTTGGTTAAGTGAAACCCATCATTTTGGTTCATCATATGATCAAGTAGGGCTATGCCCCAATTTTAGTTGACACTCCCTATCAGGCCATACACAAACCTATCTACTATAGAAATAAGGATCTAGGAGTTTAATTCAGACTGAATTATGTCAATACCTTTTGGCAAGACAAGACTCAGGCTAATTAATTCCTAGTCTTATTGATAATGGAAGGCCATAGGACAATATTATCCCATAGGATAGATTAGCCCATTTAATTCACTTAATATTTTTCTTGAGGGAAAACAGAATATTATGAACAAATTATACATCTAATGCATATATCAAAAGCATTCACAATATTTATCATTGCTTCACATGCATAGAAAAATATACAAAATCATCATATGATAATAAATCAAATTTTGTTTAATTAGATCAAACTAATTCCAATGAACTCCCACTAGCCCCAGAAATCTTAATGGATCTAATCCAAGGGTACAAAGGTCATTTTTAACATCAGTGGGCTTTAGATGGTTCATTCATCCATATGATGGACCATTGGTCATACCAAGCACTATGGGCCCAAAATAACAATTATAAAGTGTCCATGTGCATTACTAAAGCCCATAAGTCAAAATGGACTATATTACCCTTTAATTCTCTACGAATTAATTTCAGCACATTAAGGTTCATTAACCCTATGCCAAAAAGAAATTATGGAAGTCTTTAAATAACTCTCTAAGACCTCTACTAGGGTCTATAAGTGTCACTCAAGCACTTCCCAAAATCGTGAATATTGTTAGCTTACATTTATGCCAATTAAGGCACAATTATCTCACAATCATGTAAGTAATATATTTCACGTAAAAATTTCAACATGGACTACATGCATCACGTCCAAAAGGGGTATAATAATGTGTTTTATTTAAACACAAACTTTTTATGTTTCAACAAAACACATATTGTGGGGTTTGATCTAATTATCCAAAATTTGCACAAAAACGATAATCATATTATCACAAGGGTTATGGACTTTTCGAAGCAACTAAAAGCTATAACAAATCATCACATGAAATACATAATATAGCCGCACAATGGGTCAACATGATCATGCTATCTTAAAAATCCTACAACTACTCTTGTAGAACGCCTTCTAAGATTTATTCTCCATGCGATTACCATCATCTTCTATCTTCAATTCGATTTCTCGAAAAAAAAAAAATCAGCAACTCCTAATACTAAGATTACATCATATTCAAAATAAGAAACCTTGAGAAACCACCCAAAATAGGATGCTCAAGGGGGGTACAGCCCATAAGAAGAAAGAGAAGAGAATAGAGAGAGAAGAAGAAGGCATGATCATGGAACTCATCCACCATTCAACAAGAATATATATATTAACTATTCGTCAACTATGAATAATAATGTGGCATGGCAAATTACTTAGAAAGTCCATAACCTCAACAAGGGTTGCTAACCTCAGGGAAACTCTTTCCCATATTGTCGCACCCCAAAATACCCCCTAGGAGTTTAGGGATATTTTAGGTGTGACACTTTGTACCTGCCAATCCATCCTGTAGTGAGCAAGATAAATACAGTACTAAACAATGATAATCAGAGCGCGGAAGCTAAACAAAAATGCGGAAGCGTAAACCAATTTTTCTTTTCTTTATAATGATCCCAAATATAGTATTCCAAGTTAACATAAATACAAGACATATCTAAATCTAAGGTGGACAGGCCCACCTATCAAAGCACCAAAATACACAAAATACAACGCTATCTCGCTCAATAGTCACCCCAGTGGGGCCAATGGTCTAAGTCTCTCGCCTCCGCCTGAGGCTCGACTACTAGATCCTCATACGGTTCTTCCTCGCCGTAGTCATCCTCTATCCAAGGACCCTGATCACATATATCAAGAGGGGCTCGTGCACCTGCCGACATGAAAGTACGACTGAGCATGGAATACTCAGGGAGTACAAGCCACTAGCTAACCATAACAATAATGAACATGAAAAGAGTAATACAATACAAAGCAGTAATAGCATCCTAAGAGAAATAGCATAAGGCATCATACAATAAAATCATCATAACATGCGGGCATGAATGCAAAAACTCCGATAAAACTCATGCTTGAAATCCCATGTCATGTCTTGGTATGTCTCGTGGAAATCATGTATGCGTGCATGCATGAATGCGTGATCATCATTTTGTAAACTTTCATCTTGTAACTTGTGAGCCAGAGGCTAGCACCCAAATCTCCCTGGGCTGCCAACCTCCTTGCTATGCAATGCAGTTGTGAGCCAGAGGTTAGTACCCGAATGTCCCTGGGCTACCAACCTCCTTGATATGTGATGTTTTCTTGTGAGCCAGAGACTAGCACCCAAATCTCCCTGGGCTGCCAACCTCCTTGATATATAATGCACTTGTGAGCCAGAGGTTAGTACCCGAATGTCTCTGGGCTACCAACCTCCTTGATATGCAATGCACTTGTGAGCCAGAGGTTAGTACCCGAATGTCCCTGGGCTACCAACCTCCTTGATATGCAATGTTTCTTTGTTGTTATTATATGCATATGCAATTGAAATCGCGGTTCATGCTAACATGCGTGCTCATGTATGTGTCAATAGTGACCATCGTGGAATGAGGATAGCAAGAGAGATATGGCATCATAATTCGATTCATAATATAAGCATAGGAGCACCAAAGAAATTTGCACATTACTTGATCAATTCATCATTCATAAGAGTACATGCATAAGGCCTGTGAATACCTGAATTTTACCCTCCATTCCCGATCAGGATGGTTCCCGATAAGGAATAGTGGTAAATTTGCAATTTGATTGAGAGTTGCCACCTATCTAATTCTAAGGGAAATAGGTCCCTGAAATTGTTGGATAAGGCATGGTCTGGAAATCAGAGGTCAGGGTAAGGGATTCAATTGAGTTAGGGGAAGGTGTTAGGCACCCCTAAACTCCAATCCGGGGATGGTTACCTACTCCCTAAGTTTGAATCAAATAAAGGAAACCGTAAGAGAAGCTTGAAATTCGATCTATATGCTGAGCAATGTAATATGAATGAAATAAATAAATTGAGATAAGTAGGATAAAAGCAGGATAGGGCTTTTATCCTAGGGGAGCTGAACCCGATCAGGATTGCCTACATATCCACAGTGAGTCGAATCAAGCCACACGTAGTTCCGGCAAGGAGTTGATGGTTTGATTTGAAGGTTTGATTTGAATTGATTGTGATTGTTTACGCTCATTTCGGAGCGAAATGGCCTTTTAAGCTCATGCTGAGGAGCGAGGTGACCTTTTAAGCTCGTGCTGAGGAGCGATGGGGCAGTTTAGGCTCGTGCCGAGGAGCCTTGGGGTAGTATTTGAACAGGGTTTGAATTGAGGCTTTGACAAGGGTTTACTAGGGTTTAACTAGGGTTTCGGTAGGGTTTACCTGGAGTTAACTAGGGTTTAACTAGGGTTTAGGTAGGGTTTACCTAGGGTTTAGGTAGGGTTTACCTAGAGTTAACTAGGGTTTATCAGGGTTTAACTGGGGTTTACCTAAGGTTAACTGGATGGAGGTTCGACTAGACAAGGCTAGTTTTGGACTGGACTTTGGACAAAGGTTCGACTAGACTAGGCTAGGTTTGGATAAAATCGGGCAGAGGTTCGACAGGGTAAGCCGGGTTTAAGTAAAACCGGGCAGGGGTTTGACAGGGTAAGCCGGGTTTAAGTAAAACCGGGCAGAAGTTCGACAGGGTAAGCCGGGTTTAAGTAAAACCGGGCAGGGGTTTGACAGGGTAAGCCGGGTTTAAGTAAAACCGGGCAGAGGTTCGACAGGGTAAGCCCGGTTTAAGTAAAACCGGGCAGGGGTTTGACAGGATAAGCAGTCTAAACAATTTAAGCAATTTAAAAAATAATTAAAAAAACTAATTAAATTACTAAAAGACAAAACAAACGTCAGAGTTTTGGCGATTTTACCTTCCAGTAAACCAAAAGGGTATCTGAAATAAGTGCTCCCAAGAACGATTCTTCGAAATCGAATTCCCGGGATCGCCGACGCCAAAAGAAGGATTTTCGAAAGAGGAGAGAGAAGAGAGCAAGTGGAAAATGAATGAAGAATGAAGAAAGGGGTGGGGGGTATTTATAGTTTTTCAAAATGGGGTCCGCGCCTTTTTAAAGGGCGCGATTTACTATATTTTAATGAATAGCAAAGCGGTATGAACAGTGAGTCGGCAACGCGAGTTTTCTAAATCCGCACCTTTTAAAACGGCGAGATTTTAATATATTTTATTGTGAACAAAAATAATAATAAAAAATGAAGTTTGCCATGCGAGTGGGGCCCACATGGTCCCGCGCCTTTTAAAAGGGCGAGATTGCCCCTTAGGGCCTGTTTGGCCCTTCAAAAAACTGATTTTTTGGTTTTTTTGTTTATACTCCTAATTGCTGAAAAACTGTTTTTATCGTTTTAAGCACATTTTGAGTCCAAAAATAGTCAAAATTGAACTGATAAAATCTAGAAAAATATTTTAGATAAAACATGAATTTTTTGGTGCTTTTCAGGGGCGTTTTGGTCATTTTATACTCCAGGGGCGTTTTAGTCATTTTCTACCGTTTTAAGTCCGATTTAATCCCAAAAATAACCAAAATTCATCAAAAAATTTATAAAATCATTTTGAACCAAATGAAAACTTTCAGAATTTTTTCAGGGGTACTTTGATCATTTTTCACCCTAGGGGCATTTTGGTCAATTTTCACCTAAGGGGCGTTTTTCAGAAATTGAAGCACGTGGAAATAGAGTCTTAAAAGAGGGTTTTTAAGAGGATTTTTAGACGGGTAAAAGATGCTAAACGAGTGCAAAATTGGGGTGCTTACAGTTGCCCCTCTTTGTCGGAGGGTGCGGGCATGTGAACGACAAAGACTATAAGACCTCAATTTTGAACGTGCTAAAACTTGTGAGTTTGAAAACAAAAAGTTAAAAAGAAAGTGAAATTATGCTTAGACTGCTTGACACAAATGGGATCCTAAAGGACGGGGTTGATGGGAGAACCTTTTCCGTAGACGGGGTATAGATGGAAGAAATGTATGGTTCATGCTCAGTGATGAAACATCCGAGATTTGGGAGAAAAGATGGAAATGATGAAGGAATGATTCATGCTCAGTGATGAAATCATGACTTGGTTCAGGAGGACGACAGTGATAGAGTGGAAATGGATGGTTCGTGCTTAGTGACGAAACAGTAGAATATGACACCAAACGAGATGTCGGAATAGATGAAGGTGACCTCAAATGGGTTGTATAAGTACATGATTCGGTGGTTGTTACCCTTATGACAGGATTCGAAGGTTGTTAGCCTTATGACAGGATTCGAAGGTAGTCAGCCCTATGACAGGATTCGAAGGTAGTCAGCCGTACGACAGGATTCGAATGTTGTCAGCCCTATGACAGGATTCGAAGGTTGTCAGCCCTATGACAGGATTTCAAGGTTGTTAACCCAATGACAGGATTCGAAGGTTGTCAGCCCTATGACAAAAGGATGCACCAGACAAGATGCACAAGAAGGATAACAGGATATATAGGTTTAACCTCCTCGCAGGAGGGTTCGTGGGTTTAACCTCGTCATAGGAGGGCTCAAAGCAGACTCGTGGGTTTAACCTCATCACAGGAGGGCTCACACCAGACTCGTAGGTTTAACCTCATCACAGGAGGGCTCGTGGGTTTAACCTTGTCACAGGAGGGCTCACAACAGACTCGTGGGTTTAACCTCATCACAGGAGGGCTCAAAGCAGACTCGTGGGTTTAACCTCATCACAAGAGGGCTCACAGCAGACTCGTGGGTTTAACCTCATCACGGGAGGGCTCACAGCAGACTCGTGGGTTTAACCTCATCATAGGAGGGCTCAAAGCAGAGTCGTGGGTTTAACCTCATCACAGGAGGGCTCAAGGCGGACTTGTGGGTTTAACCTCATCATAGGAGGGCTCACAGCTGACTCGTGTGTTTAACCTCATCATAGGACGGCTCAAAGCAGACTTGTTGGTTTAACCTCATCACAGGAGGGCTCACAGCAGACTCGTGAGTTTAACCTCATCACAGGAGGGCTCACAGCAGACTCGTGGGTTTAACTTCATCACAGGAGGGCTCACAACAGAATCATGGGTTTAACCTCATCACAGGAGGGCTCAAAGCAGAGTCATGGGTTTAACCTCATCACAGGAGGGCTCAAAGCAGACTCGTGGGTTTAACCTCATCACATGAGGGCTCAGATCAGACTCGTGGGTTTAACCACATCATAGGAGGGCTCACAGTAGACTGGTGGGTTTAGCCTCATCACAGGAGGGCTCACAGTAGACTCGTGGGTTTAACCTTATCACAGTAAGGCTCACAGCAGACTTGTGGGTTTAACCTCATCACATGAGGGCTCACAGCAGACTCGTGGGTATAACCTCATCACAGGAGGGCTCAAAGCAGACTCGTGGGTTTAACCTCATCACAGGAGGGCTCACAGCAGACTCGTGGGTTTAACCTCAACACAGGAGGGCTCACAGCAGACTCGTCGGTTTAACCTCATCATAGGAGGGCTCACAGCAGACTCGTGCGTTTAACCTCATCACAGGAGGGCTCAGGAGGGCTCAAAGCAGACTCGTGGGTTTAACCTCATCACTGGAGGGCTCACAGCAGACTCGTGGGTTTAACCTCATCACAGGAGGGCTCAAAGCAGACTCGTGGGTTTAACCTTATCACAGGAGGGCTCACAGCACACTCGAGGGTTTGACCTCATCACAGGAGGGCTCACAGCTGACTCGTGGGTTTAACCTCGTCACAGGAGGGCTCACAGCAGACTCGTGGGTTTAACCTCATCACAGGAGGGCTCACAGCAGACTCTGAAGATGCGACAT
Source organism: Tetracentron sinense (assembly GCA_015143295.1). Classification (NCBI taxonomy): domain Eukaryota; kingdom Viridiplantae; phylum Streptophyta; class Magnoliopsida; order Trochodendrales; family Trochodendraceae; genus Tetracentron; species Tetracentron sinense. The sequence continues at coordinate 33,606,752 of CM026570.1, read as the reverse complement.
CAGACAAGATGCACAAGAAGATGACATCAGACGAGATGTCAGAAAAGAAGATAGTAATATCAGACGAGATGTACGAAGGGTGACACCAGATGAGATGTCAGGAGGAATGGTTACTTACTCCCTAAGTTTGAATCAAATAAAGGAAACCGTAAGAGAAGCTTGAAATTCGATCTATATGCTGAGCAATGTAATATGAATGAAATAAATAAATCGAGATAAGTAGGATAAAAACAGGATAGGGCTTTTATCCTAGGGGAGCTGAACCCGATCAGGGTTTCCTACTTATCCACAATGAGTGGAATCAAGCCACACGTAGTTCCGACAAGGAGTTGATGGTTTGATTTGAAGTTTTGATTTGATTTGATTTTGATTGTTTACGCTCATTTGGGAGCGAAATGGCCTTTTAATCTCATGCTGAGGAGCGAGGTGGCCTTTTAAGCTCGTGCTGAGGAGCGATGGGGCAGTTTAGGCTCGTGCCGAGGAGCCTTGGGGTAGTATTTGAACAGGGTTTGAATTGAGGTTTTGACAAGGGTTTAACTAAGGTTTAACTAGGGTTTCGGTAGGGTTTACCTGGAGTTAACTAGGGTTTAACTAGGGTTTAGGTAGGGTTTACCTAGGGTTTTCCTAGGGTTCAGGTAGGGCTTACCTAGAGTTAACTTGGGTTTATCAGTGTTTAACTGGGGTTTACCTAAGGTTAACTGGATGGAGGTTCGACTAGACAAGGCTAGGTTTGGACTAGGCTTTGGACAAAGGTTTGACTAGACTAGGCTAGGTTTGGAGAAAATCGGACCGAGGTTCGTCAGGGTAAGTCGGGTTTAAGTAAAACCGGGCAGGGGTTTGACAGGGTAAGCCGGGTTTAAGTAAAACCGGGCAGAGGTTCGAGAGGGTAAGCCGGGTTTAAGTAAAACCGGGCAGGGGTTTGACAGGGTAAGCCGGGTTTAAGTAAAACCGGGCAGAGGTTCGACAGGGTAAGCCGGGTTTAAGTAAAACCGGGCAGGGGTTTGACAGGATAAGCAGTCTAAACAATTTAAGCAATTTAAAAAATAATTGAAAAAACTAATTAAACTACTAAAAGGGAAAACAAACGGCAGAGTTTTGGCGATTTTACCTTCCGGGAAACCAAAAGGGTCTCTGAAATAAGTTCTCCCAAGAACGATTCTTCGAAATCGAATTCCCGGGATCGCCGAAGCCAAAAGAAGGATTTACTATATTTTAATGAATAGTAAAGCGGTATGAACAGTGAGTCGGCAACGCGATATTTCTAAATCCGCGCCTTTTAAAACGGCGAGATTTTAATATATTTTATTGTGAACAAAAATAATAATAAAAAATGATGTTTACCATGGTCCCGCGCCTTTTAAAAGGGCGAGATTGCCCCTTAGGGCCTGTTTGGCCCTTCAAAAAACTGGTTTTTTGGTTTTTTTGTTTATACTCCTATTTGCTGAAAAACTGTTTTTATCGTTTTAAGCACATTTTGAGTCCAAAAATAGTCAAAATTGAACTGATTAAATCTAGAAAAATATTTTAGATAAAACATGAATTTTTTGGTGCTTTTCAGGGGCGTTTTGGTCATTTTATAATTCGGGGGCGTTTAGGTCATTTTCTACCGTTTTAAGTTTGATTTAATCCCAAAAATAACCAAAATTCATCAAAAAATTTTTAAAATCATTTCGAACCAAATGAAAACTTTTAGAATTTTTTCAAGGGTATTTTGGTCATTTTTTACCCTAGGGGCATTTTGGTCAATTTTCACCTAAGGGGCGTTTTACGGAAATTGAAGCACGTGGAAAGAGAGTCTTAAAAGAGGGTTTTTAAGAAGATTTTTAGACGGGTAAAAGATGCTAAAGGGGTGCAAAATTGGGGTGCTTACAGTTGCCCCTCTTTGTCGGAGGGTGCGGGCACGAGAACGACAAAGACTATAAGACCTCAATTTTGAACGTGCTAAAACTTGTGAGTTTGAAAATAAAAGTTCAAAAGAAAGTGAACTTATGCTTAGACTGCTTGACACAAATGAGATCCTAAAGGACGGGGTTGATGGGAGAACCTGTTCAGTAGACGGGTATAGATGGAAGAAATGTATGGTTCATGCTCAGTGATGAAACATCCGAGATTTTGGAGAAAAGATGGAAATGATGAAGGAATGATTCATGCTCAGTGATGAAATCATGACTTGGTTCAGGAGGACGACAGTGATAGAGTGGAAATAGATGGTTCTTGCTTAGTGACGAAACAGCAGAATATGACACCAAACGAGATGTCGGAATAGATGAAGGTGACCTCAAATGGGTTGTATAAGTACATGATTCGGTGGTTGTTAGCCTTATGACAGAATTCGAAGGTTGTTAGCCTTATGACAGGATTCGAAGGTAGTCAGCCCTATGAAAGGATTCGAAGGTAGTCAGCCGTATGACAGGATTCGAAGGTTGTCAGCCTTATGACAGGATTCGAAGGTAGTCAGTCGTATGACAGGATTCGAAGGTTGTCAGCCCTATGACATGATTCGAAGGTTGTCAGCCCTATGACAGGATTCGAAGGTTGTCAACCCTATTATAGGATTCGAAGGTTGTCAGCCCTATGACAAAAGGACGCACCAGACAAGATGCACGAGAAGGACAACAGGATATATAGGTTTAACCACCTCGCAGGAGGGTTCGTGGGTTTAACCTCGTCACAGGAGCTCTCAAAGCAGACTCGTGGGTTTAACCTCATCACAGGAGGGCTCACAGCAGACTCGTGGGTTTAACATCATCACAGGAGGGCTTGTGGGTTTAACCTCGTCACAGGAGGGCTCACAACAGACTTGTGGGTTTAACCTCATCATAGGAGGGCTCAAAGCAGACTTGTGGGTTTAACCTCATCACTGGTGGGCACACAGCAGACTCGTGGGTTTAACCACATCACTGGAGGGCTCAAAGCAGACTTGTGGGTTTGACCTCATCACAGGAGGTCTCAAAGCAAAATCATGGGTTTAACCTCATCAGAGGAGGGCTCACAGCAGACTCGTGGGTTTAACTTAATCGCAGGAGGGCTCACAGCAGACTCGTGGGTTTAACCTCATCACAGGAGGGCTCAAAGCAGACTCGTGGGTTTAACCTCATCACAGGAGGGCTCAAATCAGAGTCGTGGGTTTAACCTCATCACAGGAGGGCTCACAGCAGACTCGTGGGTTTAACCAGCAGACTCGTGGGTTTAACCTCATCACAGGAGGGCTCACAGCAGAATTATGGGTTTAACCTCATCACAGGAGGGCTCACAGCAGACTCGTGGGTTTAACCTCATCACAGGAAGGCTCAAAGCAGACTTGTGGGTTTAACCTCATCACAGGAGGGCTCAAAGTAGACTCGTGGGTTTAACCTCATCACAGGAGGGCTCAAAGCAGATTGGTGGGTTTAACCTCATCACAGGAGGGCTCAACGCAGACTCGTGGGTTTAACCTCATCACAGGAGGGTTCACAGCAGACTCGTGGGTTTAACCTCATCAAAGGAGGGCTCAGAGCAGACTCGTGGGTTTAACCTCATCATAGGAGGGCTCAAAGCAGACTCGTGGGTTTAACCTCATCACAAGAGGGCTCACAGCAGACTCGTGGGTTTAACCTCATCACAGGAGGGCTCACAGCAGACTTGTGGGTTTAACCTCATCATAGGAGGGCTCACAGCAGACTCTGAAGATGCGACATCAGACGAGATGCACAAGAAGATGACATCAGACGAGATGTCAGAAAAGATGATAGTAATATCATACGAGATGTAGGAAGGGTGACACCAGATGTGATGTCAGGAGGAATGGTTACCTACTCCCTAAGTTTGAATCAAAAAAAGGAAACCGTAAGAGAAACTTGAAATTCGATCTATATGCTGAGCAATGTAATATGAATGAAATAAATAAATCGAGATAAGTAGGATGAAAACAGGATAGGGCTTTTATCGTAGGGGATCTGAACCCGATCAGGGTTGCCTACGTATCCACAGTGACTGGAATCAAGCCACACGTAGTTCCGGGAAGGAGTTGATGGTTTGATTTGAAGGTTTGATTTTATTTGATTGTGATTGTTTATGCTCATTTGGGAGCGAAATGACCTTTTAAGCTCATGCTGAGGAGCGAGGTGGCCTTTTAAGCTCGTGCTGAGCAGCGATGGGGCAGTTTAGGCTCGTGCCGAGGAGCCTTGGGGTAGTATTTGAACAGGGTTTGAATTGAGTCTTTGACAAGGGTTTAACTAGGGTTTAACTAGGGTTTCGATAGGGTTTACCTGGAGTTAACTAGGGTTTGACTAGGGTTTAGGTAGGGTTTACCTAGGGTTTAGGTAGGGTTTACCTAGAGTTAACTAGGGTTTATCAGGGTTTAACTGGGGTTTACCTAAGGTTAACTGGATAGAGGTTCGACTAGACAAGGCTAGTTTTGGACTGGGCTTTGCACAAAGGTTCGACTAGACTAGGTTAGGTTTGGATAAAATCGGGCAGTGGTTCGACAGGGTAAGCCGGGTTTAAGTAAAACCGGGCAGGGGTTTGACAGAATAAGCCAGGTTTAAGTAAAACCGGGCAAAGGTTCGACAGGGTAAGCCGGGTTTAAGTAAAACCGGGCAGGGTTTGACAGGGTAAGCCGGGTTTAAGTAAAACCGGGCAGAGGTTCGACTGGTTAATCCGGGTTTAAGTAAAACCGGACAGGGGTTTGATAGGATAAGCAGTCTAAACAATTTAAGCAATTTAAAAAATAATTAAAAAAACTAATTAAACCACTAAAAGACAAAACAAACGTCAGAGTTTTGGCGATTTTACCTTCCGGGAAACCAAAAGGGTCTCTGAAATAAGTGCTCCCAAGAACGATTCTTCGAAATCGAATTCCCGGGATCGCCGACGCCAAAACAAGGATTTTCGAAAGAGGAGAGAGAAGAGAGCGAGTGGAAAATGAATGAAGAATGAAGAAAGGGGTGGGGGGTATTTATAGTTTTTCAAAACGGGGTCCACGTCTTTTTAAAGGGCGCGATTTACTATATTTTGATGAATAGTAAAGCGGTAACGCGATATTTCTAAATCGGCAACGCGATATTTCTAAATCCGCGCCTTTTAAAACGTCGACATTTTAATATATTTTATTGTGATAAAAAATAATAATAAAAAATGAAGTTTGCCATGCGAGTGGGACCCACATGGTCCCGCGCCTTTTCAAAGGGCGAGATTGCCCCTTAGGGCCTGTTTGGCCCTTTAAAAAATTGATTTTTTGGTTTTTTTGTTTATACTCCTATTTGCTGAAAATATGTTTTTATCGTTTTAAGGACATTTTGAGTCCAAAAATAGTCAAAATTGAATTGATAAAATGTAGAAAAATATTTCAGATAAACATGAATTTTTTGGTGCTTTTCGGGGGCGTTTTGGTCATTTTATACTCCAGGGGTGTTTCGGTCATTTTCTACCGTTTTAAGTCCGATTTAATCCCAAAAATAACCAAAATTCATCAAAAAATTTGTAAAATCATTTTGAACCAAATGAAAACTTTTAGAATTTTTTCAGAGGTATTTTGATCATTTTTCACCTTAGGGGCATTTTGGTCAATTTTCACCTAAGGGGCGTTTTTTGGAAATTGAAGCACATGGAAAGAGAGTCTTAAAAGAGGGTTTTTAAGAGGATTTTTAGACGGGTAAAAGATGCTAAAGGGGTGCAAAATTGGGGTGCTTACAGTTGCCCCTCTTTGTCGGAGGGTGCGGGCACGTGAACAACAAAGCTATAAGACCTCAATTTTGAACGTGCTAAAACTTGTGAGTTTGAAAACAAAATGTTAAAAAGAAAGTGAACTTATGCTTAGACTGCTTGACACAAATGGGATCCTAAAGGACGGGGTTGATGGGACAACCTGTTCAGTAGACGGGGTATAGATGGAAGAAATGTATGGTTCATGCTCAGTGATGAAACATCCGAGATTTTGGAGAAAAGATGGAAATGATGAAGGAATGATTCATGCTCAGTGATGAAATCATGACTTGGTTCAGGAGGACGATAGTGATAGAGTGGAAATGAATGGTTCTTGCTTAGTGATGAAACAGCAGAATATGACACCAAACGAGATGTCGAAATAGATGAAGGTGACCTCAAATGGGTTGTATAAGTACATGATTCGGTGGTTGTTAGCCTTATGACAGGATTCGAAGGTTGTTAGCCTTATGACAGGATTCGAAGGTAGTCAGCCCTATGACAGGATTCGAAGGTAGTCAGCCGTATGACAGGATTCGAAGGTTGTCAGCCCTATGACAGGATTCGAAGGTTGTCAGCCCTATGACAGGATTCGAAAGTTGTCAACCCTATGAGAAAAGGATGCACCAGACAAGATGCACGAGAAGGACAACAGGATATGTAGGTTTGACCTCCTCGCAGGAGGGTTCATGGGTTTAACCTCATCACAGGTGGGCTCAAAGCAGACTCGTGGGTTTAACCTCATCACAGGAGGGCTCAAAGCAGACTCGTGGGTTTAACCTCGTCACAGGAGGGCTCACAGCAGACTCGTGGGTTTAACCTCATCACTGGAGGGCTCAAAGCAGACTTGTGGGTTTAACCTCATCACAGGAGGGCTCACAGCGGACTCGTGGGTTTAACCTCATCACATGAGGGCTCGAAGGAGACTTGTGGGTTTAACCTCATCATAGGAGGGCTCACAGCAGACTCGTGGGTTTAACCTCATCACAGGAGGGCTCAAAACAGACTCGTGGGTTTAACCTCATCACAGGAGGGCTCACAGCAGACTCGTGGGTTTAACCTCATCACAGGAGGGCTCACAGCAAACTCGTGGGTTTAACCTCATCCAAGGAGGGCTCACAGCAGACTCGTGGGTTTAACCTCATCACAGGAGGGCTCACAGCAGACTCGTGGGTTTAACCTCATCATAGGAGGGTTCAAAGCAGACTCATGGGTTTAACCTCATCACAGGAGGGCTCAAAGCAGACTCATGGGTTTAACCTCATCACAGGAGGGCCCAAAGCAGACTTGTGGGTTTAACCTCATCACTGGAGGGCTCACAGCAGACTCGTGGGTTTAACCTCATCACAGGAGGGCTCAAAGCAGACTCGTGGGTTTAACCTCATCACAGGAGGGCTCACAGCAGACTCGTGGGTTTAACCTCATCACAGGATGGCTCACAGCAGACTCTGAAGATGCGACATTAGACGAGATGCACAAGAAGATGACATCAGACGAGATGTCAGAAAAGATGATAGTAATATCAGACGAGATGTACGAAGGGTGACACCAGATGAGATGTCAGGAGGAATGCATCAAATGAGATGCATAAAGGAGGTGACATCAGACGAGATGCACGAAGGAGGATGAAGATGATATCAAATCAAGATATGTGGGTGCATGCGTATAATGTGTGTAGCTGTATGGATGTGTGTGCACAATGTGGGTGTGTAGGAGGTGTGGATACTTATGTACAAGTATGTGATGTGGCTATTATGTAAGGAGATGAGACATGTGATGCATAATGATGTCTATAATGAAAAGTGATATGCTTAGAATGAATACGGATGAGATGAAATGATAATGCAAAGAGCAGAGAGATGACTCGCTAAATGAAGCTCTGATTTCGCACTTGCCCCTGGCTTGCAATTTTTGCTTTTGTTTTCTTTGCGGCTCTTCTGAGAACTATTTGAAAGGAGATCGATCTTTGACCAAGCCATGATACGGACTATGACTTTTTGAAGATGACTTGATTTTGAAAAAAATTGAGTTTTGAACACAGTTTGAAAATTTTGAATTTAAGATCAAAAGTTTAAAAGGAGGGTGCCTTCTTCGCTTGTTAGTTTATGAAAGGTCCTATCCTGGCTGGAGTTTGTGGATCTCTTGCCCCTCTTGGGCAGGATATAGCAATAAGCAATCTTAACCTTTTGAGTTATTGCGAAGGGTGATAGTTACTCAGTTCTGACCTTTTCGTATGCTGAACCGAGTCTTGCTTGGAGCTAAGGGCATTGGATCACTATGACAGTAGGCCTCTTTAATCTGAGTTTGTAGAGATGAGTCGTTGGGAAGTCAAAGTTATACTCTGTCAATCTTCTGCCATCGAACCAGAATTCAACTTTTTCCCTTTTTTACCCTTGGAATGACCAAGTCATGGGGATCGCATAATTTTTGCGCAATGAGGCCGTTTCTGGTTTTCACTCATGCCTGCAAAGTTAATAATTTATTCCCTTTTTTGCCCCTAGTAGCTATACTAGAGCTGGGCTCGCATTATTTTGCGCCTCAATGCCATTTCTAGTTTTCACTGGGCCTGCGACTTTGAGTTGAGCTGAGCTGAGCTGTCTTCTCCCGTTATCGCCTTGGTGGATTTGATGTGTTGCTTTCGGATACTTGTCTATCAATCTGTCTGTACTCTTAGTCTCTGAGGGATCTAGGAGGACTTAAGATAGGACGAAACGTAGGCTTAAGGGTCGAGGTTTTGGGAACACCCTTTTCGCTTCTGAGCTTTGCTTACTCGAGCACTTCTTTTGAGCTTTTGCTTTTTTTCTTGTTGAGCTTTTTGGATTTGCTCTCTCCTTTTTTTTCTTTGATTTTCTTTTCTTTTGCTCTTTACTTTTGTGAAGAGGCTAATGTGCTCAATTGATTGATTTGACCGCACCTGATTTTCAGGCTGCCTACGTACCCTTTTTAGGATCAGGTCATGTCGTAGTTCAGGCGCTTAGGCCTACAATGAAGCTTTGATAAAGGTGTCCCGGTAGATGTGTTTTAAGAAAGAAAGGCTACTAGGCTCGAAGGGCTAACTAGCAGGTTTTGTTGATATGAACTTGATCGGGTGTACGAGTAGGGAAAAATGTGTGCCAAACATGGCCTCCTTTCATGTCCTACAGCGAATGAGAGTACAGACAGTTTTCTGACAAGATCTCAAGCATAGCATCTTTTGACTTGATCTGTGTTGACTGGCTCTAGGAGGTCTTCATTCTCCATACGGCTGTGATGACAAATACTCTTGGAAAATCTGTTTCCAACCATATGGGTCTTTGACAATGGACTGACCTTGCCCCTCGGTGTGATGCTTCAATGAAGATAGGGTTCTTGGTCAATCTCTTTGTTGAATGCTTCATATATTGTTCTGCCCCTGTCTTGTATCTCAGTATAGACGATGCATGATCTGTGAACTTTCTTCTGTATGAATGATTTGCAATTTTGAAATCTTGACACTGGTCTGATAGACTGTGTGAGGCCTTTTTAAAGGAATCTCTGATTTACCCTCTGCCCTTAACGTAGTAAGGTTCCAATTTTTGCATACTTAAGGTCATTACTGAATTTTGTTTCTTTTTTGCCTTGGCTATGTGAGGTTGAGGGTTTTCTTTGGAAACTCCTCTTCCTGCTCATTGACATATGCTGCCCTCGGGTATTCTTGAAATTCAGTGTTTTAATCATGATTCAGGCGAGCCCTTTTAAACCAGCAAGCTTAGTTAGCATGAGAAGAGAGAAAAAAAAATTTTCTTTTAGGTAGCCTCAGGTTACTAGAGCTTCTGAGAAGTGCTAGATCATCATGGGCCAAATTTAGGCATAAACAAAATGGGACTTCTTTCAAAAAAGTTTGTTTTATAGAATATGAGAAGTGAGCACAACATATTTGACTACAAAGACAGACTTTACATGGACCAGACTATAGGCCACTGGCCAATACCTACAAGACTTGACAAAAAAGAAAAAGACTCTGAGGTGAGTGACCTGGGCCAAATTTAGTCAATTTCTTTAGCAATGCTCTCTCTAGCATATTTTCCTCATGGCAGGCCCTGGAGTTGTTTACCTTGGCTTTTGTCCTTATGGTTCCTCTGGCACAGGTAAACTCTAGGAATCAGGTTGGATGGGATGGGCTTGATTGTTATGAGGTGGCCTGTGAGCCTGGTAGATGATGGAGCCATCCTGAGCGAATTCAATTGTGCCTTGTTCGAGCAGATCTTGGATTACATGTTGTAAGGCTCGGCAATGGTCGGTCAAGTGACCTGGGCCCTGATGGAAGTCACAGTGTTGATCCATGTGAAGGTAGTGAGGTATAGGGTTAGGTATATCAGTCGAAGCTCTGAGTTCGACCATCTTAGTCTGTACTAGGAAAGGAAGGAATTGACTGAGTGTGTGGGGGATACGAGTGAACTGCCTGATTGGCATGCGCTGCTGCCTTTGGGACTGAGTTGGTTGGGTTGCGGTAAACTGTGGTCACGCCCCAAATGCTGGTGTTTGGACAGGTGGCTGAATGGTTTGTGGATGGGTTTGGACTTGACCATGTGCCATTGGGAATCCACTAAGAGTTTGAGTGATGCCGCCAAGGAGGGTCTTGAGTTCCTGGATATCTTGATCATGCTTGTAGAGGATGTTCATAATGTGCTTTTGATAACCTGATGCATCATCCTGATCCATTTTTCCAAATGACCTTGATGAGTCTGTCCTTTGAACTACTACCGAGGCGAGAGCAAGAACTGAGAACATAAAGCGAGTCGCGATAAGCGCATGATAGACTATGACGAAGCTATACCTTATGCAACTATGATGACAATGCTGATGATGATGGTATGAATAAGTTGAAACGAATGAATTGTTATAAATTTTTAAAGTGAATTGAATGAAGTTTAAATGAAATGAATGAATTTGAATTGAATTGAATGAACAAAAATAGATTGAAATGAATCACTTATGAAATGGAATGAAATGACTGAGTTGTGATGCTTAGACAGGGAGGAATCAACTCAACATATGTGTGACCTAATGAGGTGAGTGAAGAGAAGTCCATTTCACTTATCTGGGTTGTGGGGAACCAGAGACCATTGGGTCAAGATCAAGATGAATCAATGGATATGATTCATTTAAATCTAGATTTTTAGACCCCATATGGAGTTGGCTAAAGAATGGATCAAGATTAGACCTATCTATCAATCAAGGCTCATACAAAGCTCCGAAAAGCTTAGGTATAGGGATAAATTTGTCTCAATACCTGAACAAAGATGCAGGAGTGGCTTAAACCAGCAGTAGAATAGGGATAAGGTTATCCCTCCTGACAGGTAGCTCTTGGTTTATGCCCAAATAGAGATTCAAAGTCTACATGCTTATGCCGGTGTGTGCAGGGTTTTGTCTAAAAGTTTGAGGAGCACTTGACCGTGTATACGACTCCCAGGTATAGAACATACCTGAAAAGGGATGATTGGTGCAAGCGGGAAAGACCAGTTGCGTTAACCGGAGATAACCATCTCTCGGTCTACAACCAGTACTTTCCACAGATCTTTGGGCTCCAGCATCGGGGATAACCATCCCTCGATTGTAAGCCTACCGGATCCAGCTAGATAGGTGAAGGGGTTCTTATTCTGATATGCAATGAATATGAATGTATATACATCAATCGAAATCAAGTAATGAATAAAAGAAATGGAATCCTAGGCATGTTGCTAAGTTGGCAAACAAATGCCCGAGGTTCAAATAATAAAAATTTGCAGCAGATAGATGAATTTTGAAGCTTCTAATATGGTTTCCAATGTTTGATTAAAACTCAGGTTTTTGGCTTGAACCCTGGTCTGCGAAACCAGAGTCCCCAGCAGAATCGCCAGCTGTGAATACCTGAATTTTACCCTCCATTCCCGATCAAGATGGATCCCGATAAGGAATAGTGGTAAATTTGTAATTTGATTGAGAGTCGCCACCTATCCAATTCTAAGGGAAATAAGTCCCTGAAATTGTTGGATAAGGCATGTTCTGGAAATCAGAGGTCAGGGTAAAGGATTCAATTGAGTTAGGGGAAGGTGTTAGGCACCCCTAAACTCCCATCCGGGGATGGTTACCTACTCCCTAAGTTTGAATCAAATAAAGGAAACCGTAAGAGAAGCTTGAAATTCGATCTATATGCTGAGCAATGTAATATGAATGAATTAAATAAATCGAGATAAGTAGGATAGAAACAGGATAGGGCTTTTATCCTAGGGGAGCTGAACCCGATCAGGGTTACCTACGTATCCACAGTGAGTGGAATCAAGCCACACGTAGTTCCGGCAAGGAGTTGATGGTTTGATTTGATTTGATTGTGATTGTTTACGCTCATTTGGGAGCGAAATGGCCTTTTAAGCTCATGCTGAGGAGCGAGGTGGCCTTTTAAGCTCGTGCTGAGGAGCGATGGGGCAGTTTAGGCTCGTGCCGAGGAGCCTTGGGGTAGTATTTGAACAGGGTTTGAATTGAGGCTTTGATAAGGGTTTAACTAGGGTTTTGGTAGGGTTTACCTGGAGTTAACTAGGGTTTAACTAGGGTTTAGGTAGGGTTTACCTAGGGTTTACCTAGGGTTTACCTAGGGTTTAGGTAGGGTTTACCTAGAGTTAACTAGGGTTTATCAGGGTTTAACTGGGGTTTACCTAAGGTTAACTGGATGGAGGTTCGACTAGACAAGGCTAGTTTTGGACTGGGCTTTGGACAAAGGTTCGACTAGACTAGGCTAGGTTTGGATAAAATCGGGCAGAGGTTCGACAGGGTAAGCCGGGTTTAAGTAAAACCGGGCAGGGGTTTGACAGGGTAAGCTGGGTTGAAGTAAAACCGGGTAGAGGTTCGACATGGTAAGCCGGGTTTAAGTAAAACCGAGCAGGGGTTTGACAGGGTAAGCCGAGTTTAAGTAAAACCGGGCAGAGGTTCGACAGGGTAAGCCGGGTTTAAGTAAAACCGGGCAGGGGTTCGACAGGATAAGCAGTCTAAACAATTTAAGCAATTTAAAAAATAATTAAAAAAACTAATTAAACTACTAAAAGGCAAAACAAACGTCAGAGTTTTGGCGATTTTACCTTCCGGGAAACCAAAAGGGTCTCTGAAATAAGTGCTCCTAAGAACGATTCTTCGAAATCGAATTCCCGGGATCGCCGACGCCGAAAGAAGGATTTTCGAAAGAGGAGAGAGAAGAGAGCAAGTGGAAAATGAATGAAGAAAGGGGTGGGGGGTATTTATAGTTTTTCAAAACGGGGTCCTCACCTTTTTAAATGGCGCGATTTACTATATTTTAATGAATAGTAAAGCGGTATGAACAGTGAGTCGGCAACGCGATATTTCTAAATCCGCGCCTTTTAAAACGGCGAGATTTTAATATATTTTATTGTGAACAAAAATAATAATAAAAAATGAAGTTTGCCATGCAAGTGGGGCCCACATGGTCCCGCGCCTTTTCAAAGGGCGAGATTGCCCCTTAGGGCCTGTTTGGCCCTTCAAAAAACTGATTTTTTGGTTTTTTTGTTTATACTCCTATTTGCTAAAAAACTGTTTTTATCGTTTTAAGCACATTTTGAGTCCAAAAATAGTCAAAATTGAACTGATAAAATCTAGAAAAATATTTTAGATAAAACATGAATTTTTTGGTGCTTTTCAGGGGCGTTTTGGTCATTTTATACTCCAGGGGCGTTTCGGTCATTTTCTACCGTTTTAAGTTCGATTTAATCCCAAAAATAACTAGATTCATCAAAAAATTTGTAAAATCATTTTGAACCAAATGAAAACTTTTAGAATTTTTTCAGGGGTATTTTGATCATTTTTCACCCTAGGGGCATTTTGGTCAATTTTCACCTAAGGGGCGTTTTTCAGAAATTGAAGCACGTGGAAAAAGAGTCTTAAAAGAGGGTTTTAAGAGGATTTTTAGACGGGTAAAAGATGCTAAAGGAGTGCAAAATTGGGGTGCTTACAAGGCCTATTTCCATTTTCTTCATTCAAGTCATTATTTCGTAGTTTAGGTATTTTGTCAAACACTTAGCATGCAAGTTTCCTCATAATTCATTTTCTCCTTTTTAGTGGATATTTTACATTTAATCACACAAAGGTAAGTTTATTATTTGTGCAATGCCCATCCTCCATTTTCCAATCCACCACCCACACATGCAATACATCACCCATTCGGCATCCAATCGCCACATCCAACATCCATCCAAGCATCCATACTATTTCTTTATCTTGTTTATATTTATTAGGGATGATACTTTTCACAAGAAAGCAAACATAATAGCATAAATCACATTTCATAAAGAAAACCTAGATTTATTGCTAGGGTAAGTTAGTAGGGTGTACTAACCTTAGATCAAGGCTTGATCTTGGTGGGGAACCTTGATTGAAGCTCTAAAAGGGTAGGGAACAACCCTTGCTTGAGGTAGACTTGAGTTGGGGAAGAAACCCCTTTGAAAAATGTGCGTGAGTGCTGCCCTAGCTTGGAGAGTGGCTCCCACACGAGCTTGAACTGAAATCTTGAAGAACACGTGCTTGAGGATGATCTAGGGTCTTCACCCCTTTGATTTCTTCTCCAAAAGCAACCTAGGTTTAGGAAACCCTCTTCTCTTCTCTCCTATCTCTCAAATATCTCTAAGTATGGTAAATGATGCCCTAAGGCTCGGGCAAACCTTAAGGAGAAAGGGTTTAACCCCCAAAAGACTAAAATACCCTTCATGAAATTTCTGTAAAAACACGAAGACCGAGCGATCAGTGTTTAAGACCGATCGATCGGTTGCCTACCGAGCGATCGGTTTCCTGACCGAGTGATCTGTCAAAAACTAGCTCTCTGGAAAGTTTCCGCATACAAAATTTCTGACCAGTCGATAGCCACCGATCGATCGGTTTTGGACCGATCGATCGCTGATGAGGACCGAGCGATCGGTGCTTTGCAGGTTCCACTGTTTTGGCCATATCTTTTGACTCGTTCGTCGGATTTTGACGATTCAACTTGCGTTGGATTCGTCTTTCGAAAACGCACATTGTGATGTTTTGGAATTTATGATTTCTCCCTTATTTATTAATTAGACTACGAGAAAGGCCAATTAGCTACAAAAGTGCTATTCATTAAAGATGGAAAAGTTCGAGGTGCTACATTCTCCCCCCTTACAAAAATTTCGTCATCGAAATTTGGACGATATATACATGCACAAAACTAAAACAAAATTACAAGCCATATACAAAGCCTATTCAAACAACTCGGGATACTTTGCTTTGACTTCGGCTTCACGCTCCCACGTGGCTTCTTCTCGCGTATGATGTTGCCATTACACGAGGAATAGCGGAATAGTCTTTTTGCGAAGTACTTGGTCTCTTCGATCCACAATATTAATCGACTTCTCAACCAAAGTGAGATCCTCTTGAATCTCTACCGGATCAAGTTCGATGACATGAGAAGGGTCTGGAATATACTTCCGGAGCATGGAGATGTTAAACACGTTGTGGACCGTCGCCATGTGAGCCGGCAAAGCAACACGATAAGCTACCTCACCAACTCTAGTAATGATCTCTAATGGACCCACATATCTCGGACTAAGATTGCCTCTCTTTCCGAATCGCATAACACCCTTGGTCGGTGAAATCCTTACAAACACAAAATCCCCAACTCGAAACTCAAGGTCCCGCCTACGGGTGTTGGCATAGCTTTTCTGTCTATCTTGGGCGGTCTTCAACCTTTCCCGGATGAGCTTAACTCTATCTGTAGTTTGTTCAATCAACTCGGGGCCCAAAATTTTTCTTTCTCCCACTTCATCCCAATACAAAAGGGATCTACAACTCCTCCCGTATAAAGCTTCAAACGGTGCCATTTGTATGCTTGCTTGGTAACTATTGTTGTAAGCGAATTCCACCAAAGGTAAGTGATCCTCCCAACTCCCTTTAAAATCCAACGTACAAGCTCGGAGCATGTCTTCTATCACCTGATTCACCCTCTCGGTTTGCCCGTCGGTCTGTGGGTGGAAAGCTGTGCTAAAGTCCAGTCGGGAACCCATAACATCTTGAAAGCTCTTCCAGAATCTGGAAGTGAATCGAGGGTCTCTATCCGACACAATACTCACTGGCACCCCATGCAACCGTACTATCTCTTTGATGTATAGCTCCGCAAACTGATTGGAGTTGAATGTAGTCCGGTACGGTAAGAAATTGGCGGACTTCGTGAGCCTATCAACAACTACCCATATAGCATCGGTCTTCCTAACTGTCTTCGGCAACCTCACGATGAAGTCCATAGATATGTATTCCCATTTCCACTCAGGAATAGGGAGAGACTGCAAAAGTCCAGCCGGTCTCAAGTGTTCTGCTTTTACCTGCTGGCACACCAAACACTTAGACACATACTCCGCTATTTCCCGCTTCATGTTCCGCCACCAAAAATGCTTCTTCAAGTCTTTATACATTTTGGTACCCCCAGGGTGAACGGTGTACTTGGACCGGTGAGCCTCGTATAAGATTTCTCGTTTAAGCTTCTCATTGGCCGGGACGCATACTCTCACCTTGAAGGTAAAGATCCCATCGTCCCTCATCGCAAAATCTATGCTGCCACTATTAACTAACATGTCGCGTTAAGAAAGTAGCTCGGCATACATTCCCTGCAATTCTTTGATCATGCTCATGATATATGGCCTAACTGTGATGTTAGCCATTACCGGCCCAAAGGTAGGGAGACTAAAGCTAATGTCGAGGTTGGATACATCCTCCAACAACCTCCACTCCTTCAGTATCATGTGTGCCAAAAGGCCAGTAGGCTTCCGGTTAAGAGCATCGGCTACAACATTCGCCTTGCCCGGATGGTATTGGATGGAGCACTCATAGTCTTTCAAAAACTCTACCCATCTTCTTTGCCTCAGATTTAGCTCTTTCTGGGAAAGCAAATACTTAAGGCTTTTATGGTCTGTGAATACCTCGAATTGTTCCCCATAGAGATAATGTCGCCAAATCTTGAGTGCAAACACTACCGCAGCAAGCTCCAAGTCGTGAGTGGGGTAATTCTTTTCATGCTCCTTCAATTGCCGTGATGCATAGGCAACGACTTTCTTGTGCTGCATAAGGACACACCTAAGTCCGATGTGCGAAGCATCACTATATACCTCATAACCACCATGTCCGGATGGCACAGTAAGGATGGGGGCCGTGGTGAGGCGTTTCTTCAATTCTTGGAAACTCACTTCGCATTTGTCGCTCCAATAAAATTTAGCATTCTTCCTCGTCAGGTAAGTGAGAGGTGCAGCCAAACTGGAGAATCTCTCCACAAATCTCCGATAGTAGCCTGTCAATTCGAGGAAACTACTTATCTCCATGATGCTCTTGGGCCTCTCCCAACTCATGACTGCCTCAACCTTGGCTGGATCTACCGAAATGCCCTCGGCTGACACCACGTGTCCAAGAAATGCGACCTTCTCTAACTAGAACTCGCACTTGCTCAATTTGGCATAGAGCCTATACTCTCTCAACGTCTCCAGAGCAAGGCGGAGGTCTCGTGCGTGATCTTCCCGTGTCTGGAATACACCAAAATGTCGTCGATAAATACAATCACGCATTGATCTAAGTATGATCGGAACACCCGGTTCATCAAATCCATAACCGCAGCTGGTGCATTCGTCAGCCCAAAAGGCATGACAAGGAACTCGTAATACCCATACCGAGTCCTGAAAGCCGTCTTCAGAACATCTTCCGCCTTGATCTTTAACTGATGATATCCCGATCTAAGATCAATCTTGGAGAAAAATCTCGCTCCTTTTAGTTGGTCAAATAAGTCGTCTATCTGTGGTAAGGGATAACGATTCTTGATAGTTACCTTGTTCAACTGACGGTAGTCTATACACATTCTCATCGACCCGTCTTTCTTCTTCACAAAGAGAACCGGAGCTCCCCACGGCGAGACACTTGGTTGGATGAAACCAAATTGTTGTAACTCCTCAAGTTGCTTCTTTAATTCTTCAAGCTCTATTGGGGCCATTCTATACGGTGCCCTTGAAATCGGAACGGTGCCCGGAGTAAGCTCTATAGCGAACTCAATCTCTCTATTAGGAGGCAATCCGGGAAGTTCCTCGGGGAATACATCCAAGACCTCACTCACGACCGGAATGGCCGAGGAGTTTTGTGCTTCTTGGTTTGCTATACTCCAAGCTACAAGGCGAGCAATGTCCCTCTCTCTTAAACCGCGGAAGTGAAAAGGCTTAACCCCTTCTGGCTTGAAGTTCACCATCTTTTCAAAACACGCAACATGCCCGTGATGGTTTGCCAACCAATCCATACCAAGAATGACATCAAAGTCTAAATCTTAGAAATCCAAAATGATAAGGTCGACCAATAGTTCATTCTTCCCCACTTGAACCACACTATCCCTGAATATCTTGTCCGTGTCAACTGACTTGCCGAGTGGAGTTGCAATGGTCAAGTCCCTCTCTAACGAAGTAGCCTCAGTCAAAAAGCCCTTTGCAAAACTGGGTGAAACAAAGGAGTGAGTGGATCCTATGTCGATCAACACTCGAGCGAGACATTCATTCACTAACAAAGCGCCTGTGCGATTAAGTAACTACTATTAGTAGATTTCAAACAACAAGCATCATACATAGGTAACCCTTAGTATAAATGATTACAGAACAACCATAGAAATTTTACACAACTTAAACTCTAGGGTTCACGAGTACCTTGCACGACATCGTCAGATGCACGTGCGTCTCTCTCTTATAGGGCGAAGACTCGGCCCTGGGTGGCTGGGCGAGGAGGCCGTGTAGACTGTGAGGCCCTCGAAGCAGGAGAAGAGCTAGGTTGAGATGTCTACCTAATCGGGGGCCTGCTCCCCGAAGACTGAGCTGGCAATTGACGTCGGGGACAATCTCTAACCATGTGGCCATGGTCACCACAATGAAAGCAACTTCCTGAAACCCTTCGGCATTCTCCTGCTGGATGCCTCCTTCCACAAAGAGTGCAGACCTCATGTGAATAGAGGGGAGGACATATCCCGTAACCTGAGTAACTGCGGGGCGAGGAGCATATGAGATAGCCGGGTGAAAAGTCGGTGGAGCAAAAGAGTGGGGAGGCTGTGGTGCTGAATATATCCTCTGTGACTGAGCCGGCCCTACAGACTGAGACAAGCTAGTCCTTGCTCTCTTCTCCCCTGAACTACTCGACTGTCCTTTCTCCATTCCTCTCCTTTTGAAGAACTCCTCGGAGTTCGACTCGGCTAACAGTGCCTTGTCCACAACTTCTGAATATGTCTCATGCCGGAACATTGAGACTCGATCCTTGAGGTAGACCTTCAACCCCCTCTCGAATTTCCGGGCTTTCATAGCCTCGGTCGCTATCATATGCAGAGCAAACCGAGATAGTTCCAAAAATTTAGCTTCATAAGCCGCAACGGACATATTACCTTGCTCCAAGGTAATGAATTCCACTTCCATCTTCTCTTTCATCACGACCGGAAAGTACTTCTTGTTGAAAACTTCCAAGAATTCTTCCCAACTCCAGTCTTGACCTTGCCGGGTCAATTCTCGGGTCCGAAGTGCGGACTTCCACCAATGGTCGGCCTCACCTTCAAGCATAAAGGTGGCCCATGTGACCCTTTCCACTTCCGTAGGTGCCAAAATCGAGAATATCTTCTCAAGTTGCCGAATCCAACCCTCGACGACAAGTGGATCAATGCTTCCACAAAAAGTTGGAGGCCTCATCCTCCGGAAAGCCTCAATTCTGGCTTGTGCTCGGTTAGGAGGAGCCGGTATAAGTGCGGCATTAGGCGGAGTGGCCGGTTGCCTTGCCGCCAACATAGCCAAAGTCTCGGCTATGGATACGAATGCTTGGGCAAAGTCGGGTTGATCATCACCCGATGGAGCATCACCTCCATTGCCCCTTGTGTTGTACCCGCGACCGCGGGTATTGCGTCTCATGATTTCTCCTGAGAACGATAATACAACATGAGTCTAACTTGGATACACATTTAGTACAATTCCACAATCCTCTCAATAGATATTCATCAAGCATGTTTAATAAGCATAACACAATTAAGGCACACATGGTATACACAATGGCATCACATACAATCCATGTTCCTAGCGTAGGACTCTATGTTCGGTTGAAGTTCAACCTATTTTGGCTAGGACTAACTCGTTAGTCCATAGTTGGAATACAACTCTTTAAGGTAATTCTAATACCTAGGTCAATCATGGTATCATTCCTATGTGACCCTAGGGACTCTAATGCCTAGAGCTTTGATACCACCTCTGTCGCGCCCCAAAATACCCCCTAGGAGTTTAGGGATATTTTAGGTGTAACACTTCGTACCTGCCAATCCATCCTGTAGTGAACAAGATAAATACAGTACTAAACAATGATAATCAGAGCGCGGAAGCTAAATAAAAATACGGAAGCGTAAACCAATTTTTCTTTTCTTTATAATGATCCCAAATATAGTATTCCAAGTTAACATAAATACAAGTCATATCTAAATCTAAGGTGGACAGGCCCACCTATCAAAACACCAAAATACACAAAATACAACGCTATCTCGCTCAATAGTCACCCCAGTGGGGCCAATGGTCTAAGTCTCTCGCCTCTGCCTGAGGCTCGACTACTAGATCCTCATACGGTTCTTCCTCCTCGTAGTCCTCCTCTATCTAAGGACCCTGATCACATATGTCAAGAAGGGTTAGTGCACCTGCCGACATAAAAGTACGGCTGAGCATAGAATACTCAGCGAGTACAAGCCACTAGCTAACCATAACAATAATGAACACGAAAAGAGTAATACAATACAAAGCAGTAATAGCATCCCAAGAGAAATAGCATAAGGCATCGTACAATAAAATCATCATAACGTGCGGGCATGAATGTGAAAACTCTGATAAAACACATGCTTGAAATCCCATGTCATGTCTTGGTATGCCTCGTGGAAATCATGTATGCATGCATGCATGAATGCAAGATCATCATCTTGTAAACTTTCATCTTCTTACTTGTGAGCCAGAGGCTAGCACCTGAATCTCCCTAGGCTACCAACCTCCTTGATATGCAATGCACTTGTGAGCCAGAGGTTAGTACCCGAATGTCCCTGGGCTACCAACCTCCTTAATATGCAATGTTTTCTTGTGAGCCAGAGGCTAGCACCCGAATCTCCCTGGGCTTCCAACCTCCTTGATATGCAATGCACTTGTGAGCCAGAGGTTAGTACCCGAATGTCCCTGGGCTATCAACCTCCTTGATATGCAATGTTTCCTTGTTGTTATTATATGCATATGCAATTGAAATCGCGGTTCATGCTAACATGCGTGCTCATGTATGTATCAATAGTGACCATCGTGGAATGAGGATAACAAGAGAGATATGGCATCATAATTCGATTCATAATATAAGCATAGGAGCACTTAAGAAATTTGAACATTACTTGATCAATTCATCATTCATAAGAGTATATGCATAAGGCCTATTTCTATTTTCTTCATTCAAGTCATTATTTCGTAGTTTAGGTATTTTGTCAAACACTTAGCATGCAAGTTTCCTCATAATTCATTTTCTCCTTTTTAGTGCATATTTTACATTTAATCACACAAAGGTAAGTTTATTATTTGTGCAATGCCCATCCACCATTTTCCAATCCACCACCCACACATGCAATACATCACCCATTCGGCATCCAATCGTCACATCCAACATCTATCCAAGCATCCATACCATTTCTTTATCTTGTTTATATTTATTAGGGATGATACTTTTCACAAGAAAGCAAACATAATAGCATAAATCACATTTCATAAAGAAAACCTAGATTTATTGCTAGGGTAAGTTAGTAGGGTGTACTAACCTTAGATCAAGGCTTGATCTTGGTGGGGAACCTTGATTGAAGCTCCAAAAGGGTAGGAAACAACCCTTGCTTGAGGAAGACTTGAGTTAGGGAAGAAACCCCTTTGAAAAACGTGCGTGAGTGCTGCCCTAGCTTGGAGAGTGGCTCCCACACGAGCTTGAGCTGAAATCTTGAAGAACACGTGCTTGAGGATGATCTAGGGTTTTCACCCCTTTGATTTCTTCTCCAAAAGCAACCTAGGTTTAGGAAACCCTCTTCTCTTCTCTCCTATCTCTCAAATCTCTCTAAGTATAGTGAATGATGCCCTAAGGCTCGGGCAAACCTTAAGGAGAAAGGGTTTAACCCCCAAAAGACTAAAATGCCCTTCATGAAATTTCTGTAAAAACGCGAAGACCGAGCGATCGGTGTTTGAGACCGATTGATCGGTTGCCTACCGAGCGATCGGTTTCCTGACCGAGTGATCGGTCAAAAACTAGCTCTCTGGAAAATTTCCCCATACAAAATTTCTGACCAGTCGATACCCACCGATCAATCGGTTTTGGACCGATCGATCGCTGATGAGGATCGAGCGATCGGTGCTCTGCAGGTTCCACTGTTTTGGCCATATCTTCTAACTCGTTCGTCAGATTTTGACGATTCAACTTGCGTTGGATTCGTCTTTCGAAAATGCACATTTCTGACGTTTCGGAATTTTTGATTTCTCCCTTATTTATTAATTATACTACAAGAAAGGCCAATTAGCTATGAAAGTGCTATTCATTAAAGATGGAAAAGTTTGGGCTGCTACACATATGGTTAAGGCCTCTATTAACATTTAATAGAAAAACCTTAGAGCAAAGAAAGCAAGCATGTCTAGAATGAATTGTTAGGGTTTTTAGATCATCATTAAAAGGAAAAAAATTTCCTTCAATGCTTGGAAAGTCATTAAGAGAAACAATTTCTCTAAAATTTAATCTAACCCTAAAATTCATCCTCACATTCCTCAATTGATAAACAAATAGAAAACACCATATTAAATTCGGCTAGGCTAGGGATCTAATCCCTTCCATATTATTTTGATCTAAAAACTATTAAAAGACAAAAATAAAAATCAGCAAATTGCTAATTTTTAATATCACTTTATATTGATTCCAAAAATAAATTCAAAATCAATAATAGATGAATTCAAAATTTTCCATAAGAGCCAACTGCATTAGGGATTATTTGATTTAACAATTAAATAAAATAATACCCTAAACAATAGTATTAAATGTCCATAAAATAATTGATCTCTATCAATTAAAATTTACTTGAGATAAAACCCTGTATCTCAACCAATGACATTTTTGTAATTACTTGATTAACTATTAATCAAATAAAAACTTATAAATACTATGTAGCCGGTAATTCTGAGCACATGTAATTGATCCAAATCAACTACAATAATTATGGTATTATTCTCATAAAATTTTTAGGGAACCATAGAGGATATCAAAATTAACATTTAATTAAATGGTAGCCCGTGGACTCGAAGCAGATAATTAAACAATTTAATTAAATCTCAGCTCGTGCTCTCGAATCAAATAATTAAACTATTTAATTAATTGATAGCCCATTAAATGATTTAATAGCATCCCATGCTGTCAAATCAAATAATGGAATTTAGGAAAAATTTGAAAGCATTTTGAAAAATTAATTTAGAAAACTCTTTTTCCCGCTTTAGATTTTCAACTCAAGTTTTGACCCTCATAACGATTGATTCTGGAAAAACTTTCTTCACAAATGTTGTAGATCTTTTCGACGGCTTTGAAACGATGTACTAATAGACCTTAATCGGACTAACAGTCATAACGTTATGGCCAAAATACCAAAATTGTATCGATTCTTTTAATCAAATACAAATCCGAAAATCCATGAATCAATTTTAATCAAAATAAGCTTTAATCTTCAAGAACGCTTAAGCAAGGGTGTCAAACACCATGGGATTTATTAATTAATATTTAATAAATAAAATCCCACCTATATATGCTAGCCAAAATTTCAATGGATATCTAAGTGGTCCAAATCAAAGGGAAAACTTGCCCGGGGCTCACAAGAATAAATTAAACAATTTAATTTAATATTCTAAAAGGATCTCTAAATCCTTAAAGGCTATTATCAAGATTTAGATATCTCTAAATACCTATCCCTTATGAAAAGATGTTTTGAAAAAATCCAAAACCAAAATTAGTATCACACTAATTTATAAGGGTTTGATCTCTCCCTCAATAACTAGAGGGCTCCTTTAGCCCTAATAAATGATTATCCAATAATCAAGAATCTAGAAGATTGATTCATTAGGGTAACCAAAATTCATAGGGGAGGCATTCTTGATATAATTAAAATTTGATTATACCCTAAAATCAAAGAGAAGCATAGCCAAGGCTCTGATACCACTTAAAGTATGCCTCTTTTTAGTTTTGGAAACATAGTTCTTGGGGGGCATACATCGAATCCCAAGATCTGATTAAGATTCTAATAGATTTTATTCAATGAAGGTAGGATTAACAATCACCTTTGCGACTTTGAAATTGTTAAGTCAAATCCACGTAAGAATAGTACTTGCAAAACTTCACAAGTGTCAAGTCTCTTGTCGATTCACACGAACCTTCTTTTTCCTTTAAAGCTTTCTCTAATGGAAGCTAATGGCCCTTCGAAATTTCATGCTTTTTTATCTTTTCTTCTTTTCTTTGATCCAAGAACCTTTCTTGATCAAACAAGATTCAATCTTGATCTTCAAAGAACTTGTTCTTGATCATCAAGATCAAAAACCAAACAAAAAGGAAGAAGGGGAAGGGTGACCGTACACCCTCAAAGGGGGAGAGGGCTGGGCGTGAAATTGAGGAGAGGGAGAGAAGAAAAAATTCTGGAGAATTATATTCCTTAAAGGGTTGGGCATCCAATCCTTTATATAAGTTCCCTCTTGGTTACTTGAATTGTAATCTAATTATAATTCATTAACCTTATCCTAATCCAATTAGGATTCCTCAATAGTTTCCTTTATTGATTATTCTCCTAATCCAATTAGGATTAATCTTAAAAGAAACTAACCTTATCCATTAGTAACTAATCTTATCCTTATCCAATAAGAAATCTTGAATTAGTAACTAACTAGGAATCCCTAACAATTAGGGAATCTTTAATTAGTAACTAACTAATTAACTAACCTTATCCAATAAGGTGTTAATTAGTTAGAAACTAATTAAAATAAAACTTCCTCCATGAAGTGGGTGTCCCACCCTAGGTGGGTCCCACTCCACACGCCCAAAGGGTTTCCAAAACCCTCTTAGTCACTTGAATTATTCTTTTGTCATAATTCCCAATGGGTCCTACCTATTTGGTTTTTCACATTTAATGTGATTTCACCTTTTAGAGCTTCACTATACCATATAGGATTACTTAGATAAATTAATTAATTTAATTAATAATTAAATTAAATACTTTAAGAAGGTCCTTGTGTGTGGGATCTAAAGGGATCTCCTATTTCCGGTTGTCGGACCAAGTACTCAACCTTATTGGTTAAAGCATTGTTACTAGAAAACACCTTTCCTACACTCCATTAGGATTATAGAATTTTATCTATATCCCTGGATTTCCACCAATCACAATTAATGTCCATTAACACAATGTGATTAACCTCCAAAAATTAGATAATTGCTTGTAAGTATCATCTCACAATATATTTACAAATAAATCCTTCCACATTCCGATATCACTTGTAAGCTTCTGGGATTGGAACAATTCCACTGTCTTACTCCCTAGCTTATGAATAGAACCCTTTCTCATGATTACTTTTTCATTGAACTGAACCTCCAAAACACTTTTGAAGAAACTTTAGAAAAGAACTGACATATATATTTATATATACTTTTCCATATTAAAAATATCAACTTCGATAAAAACCATTTTACCGAAAAGCACCAGTACTGGATTTAACAATTTAGTTCAACAAGTATCACCTTGATATCATTATCTCCAATTAAGGAGTTGTGGATTCCTTATTGAGTGTTTACACACTTCTCCAAACATTGTGTACATGACCCAACATACCCAGAGTTAGTCCTGTGTATTGGACATTGCCGATTGGCACATCAAAGCCATATAGACAAATATTTGAGAAGATGTTAACCTCTTAGGTCTAAGGACATTTTGTCAAATGGATAACCCTAATACAATCTGACAGTGTATTCCATAGGGTATCCACTAGTGATCCCGTTCAGTATTATGTACTTGCTACATATACTCACATGTTAGTCAAGAGTCATCACTCTTTGTGAATGAGATTCATCACACTATCTCATAGAACTACACATGTGCAAGCCATGATGAAGTACGGCGCCCAACCAGTACTCTAGAGGCTTTGAACAATATTAGGTTTACAAGGAACCGGAAAATCATATCTCCTCGCAACCTTTGCATGATTTTCTTACAATGTTACCTATGGAACTTTATATCTTCATCATATGAGATAGTAATTAATATAAATACCCTTTATAGTTGGTTGTGTGAACATAGAAAAGTCTCTTATTGGCTTTCAAGGGCATATATGTCCAATATGTCAAGATATTTATATTGCTTCATGATCAATACTATTTCTCTTATGCTGCTAGTATTGCTTTAAATCGATATTTTGTGTTGTGTTCACTGTTGTTGTGCTTTTGTTATTGCTATGGTTAGCTAGTAGCTTGTACTCACTGAGTATTCCATGCTCAGCCGTACTTTTATGTCTGTAGGTACCGTGGATGTCCTCAACCCTGAGCCTTGCATGGAGGAAGAGTACGTGGAGGAGAGGGAGCCTCCTAGCATTATGCAGTTGTAGGTGGATAGAGATTTAGACGTGTGACCATACCTCAACTACTGTTGAAGGGAGTGATAGCGAGATTTTATATTTTGTATTTGTGATATTTTGATAGGTGGGCCTGTCCACCTTTGACTTGATATATTTTGTATAAGGTAACTTGGAATACTGTTTTGGAGTTATAGAAGAAAAGAAAAAGTTACTTCACGCTTCCGCACTCATGTTATAGCTTCCGCGTGCTGATTATCATTGTCATTACATCATGTTGGCCTTGTTTATTACAGGATGATTTGACAGGTACGAATTGTCACCTCTAAAGTATCCCTTAACTCCTAGGGGGTATTTTGGGGTGCAACAAATACCATAGAGATCTTAGAGTAATTTCATTTATGATCCTTTTGAGCTTGTGAGATGATCTTAGACATTATCATAGAGTACTTGTGAGTTTAATATGATCCTTTTTAGCTTGTGAACCGATCTTAGAAAAATCATGGAGTTGCTTAGAATCAATCATATAAGTCACTTAATCAAAAACCCTTTTCATAACGTTGAGAAATCTATGGAAAACATCGGTTCATGCGAGCCATGCGAACATATAAGAGAATAACACATTTTATCACCAAAGACCCTTAGAGGCATTTAATTAAACACTTAGAGTACATCATAGTGATAACTTACGTCCAAGTATAAAAGCAACCTTTCACACCATAACAATCAAGAAATACATAGTATAGAATAAGGAGAACATCCTTTAGTAACTAGTGTTATCACAAGATTGGTAGTAGAATGTATCTACCTTAATGAAATCAGTTATTTTGATTCCAAAAGCTTGGAACAAGTGAGAACCTTGAGTTCTTGGTTGAAAAACACCAAAGGAGGGAAGAACTTGATCTCTCCTTCAAGCTTGAGCAACAACCTAGCTTCTCTCCTTCTTCTTCCTCTCAAAATCACTCAAAAATATGCACTAAGGGTTTCTGAAACCCTAAGGCACGAACAAGCCCTTATATAGGCCAAGGGGTAGTGGCTAAAGACTTAGAAACCATTAAAGAAGAAAATCTGCGTATAACCGATCAATCGGTGGTACAGACCGAGCGATCGATGGAAGACCGGTCGATCAGAGGTTAGCACCGAGCGATCGGTGATCCCCTGTTTTGCTGCAAAACCTTGTTTTCACTACTTGAATCTTCTCCAATCCAATTCTAACACCCTTTTATGCTTAAGACATACTCCTTAAGGATATATAGACCTATTAGAACATGTACGCCATAAATCCGAACACGTATATTAACATAAGGCCCATTAGTGTACAAAACCACACTTGAGCACTATTCATATACTATTCACTACTTAGTGAAATGAAAATTTGGGGTTCTACTCCATAAGAGAATAATAATTCTCCAGAATTTTTTCTTCTCTCCCTCTCATCCTCTCCAAACCATGAGCCCCTAGGGATATTCCCTAGGATTTTCATAAGCTTCAAAGGGTGGTCCAAGTTGTGTTTTGCTACTTTAGGGTTTTAAACCTTAAGGTTGTGGGTGATAGAAGGTCTACACCATTGTGAGCGCGGGAATTCACTCCCTAAAGATCTCACGGGGTTTCGAGTCGCCACTTATTCATTCAGAAGGGATAAGTTCCCCGGGTTTGGATAAGGTCTTGGTCTGTGAGTGAGACTAGGGTAAGGGGTTCGGTTAAGTCCGGGGAAGGTGTTAGGCACCCCGAGGCTTCCGCCTTACAACGGTTCTGTACTCCCTGGGTTTAAGCCAATTTAAAGTTAATCTTGATTAGAATGCCAGAGTGTTTAAGTTAACACTAATCCAAGAAAGGAAAAGTTAACTGGGGTCAGGCCCGTGTTGGGCTACCTATGTACTCACAGGGTGAGATCAGACTGAGAGTAGTTCTGGCACGTGAACCTGTGCCAGGCCTAGGGGCGTGTGTGTGTGCATCGAGGGTGGCTAACATGGGCTAGTCCGGTAGACTAGGGTTTGGTTGATCGAGGAAGGTCAAGTGCAAGGTATGTAAGCCCAATAGGCTTAGGGGGCAGTCCGGTAGACTAAGAAAGAGTCCAGCCTGGGTTAGGATTTATAACCGGGATTAGACAGAACTAACTGTAGTTAGGGTTGCTAACCACAGTAAAGGGAAAGTGATTTTTAGCCCGGTAGGCTAAGGCAGGGCCCGGTAGGCCGAGTTAAGTTCGGTAGACTTGGTTCTGGGCCCAGTAGGCTGTAAACCGAAGTTAACTACAATTAGGGTTGCTAACCGCAGTTAAGGGGGGTTCTAACTGTGGTTAGGGTTGCTAACCAGCGTTAGGGAGAGGGCCAAAGTCAAGTTTATGGTCCGATTACAGTTTTAGGAATTTCTATTTAATTTCCCAAAGTTTGTAGGGTTAAGGGGTGCTTAACCGCGGTTAAATATTAATCAGAGGTGTATTTAACCGAGGTTAAGGGTCTGGTATAGTCCAAGGTGGGCCCAGGGTGCTAGGCAGGGCCTAAAGTGCCCTCCTACCAGGCCTGGGTCCCTGCAAAACCCCAAAATAAAAACAAGGATAATGTCGGTAATTGGATTACCGACATTATGAACAGTGTTTTTAAACTGTAGGCCCCAGGGGATGCCTGGAGTGGGTCCTAGGGGATGTCTGGAATGGGTCACACAAGGCTGCAAAAGATGTTGTATCTAAAATAGTATATTGGCAGTAGTTATTCTACCACCAATACAAAACTAGACCAAAATCAGGGTGTCGGTAAACAGTTCACCGACAGCAAGGAAATAGGCTTTACCAGGGATGGCGGTATTGGATTTACCGCCATTCCTGGATTCCTTAAAACTGGATTTTTACGTACTAGGGCTGTGCACAGAGGTTACTAGGGGTTCCCTCATGATCTGAGGGACCCCCAAAATGTCCGAGACAGTCTGCAATGCTCAGCAAAGATTGGTATAACCGTAGGGGTTCACCACACCTATGGTTTAGGTGTGTGAACACCCTGTATGTGTTTGCACTACTGAAAACAAACCAATAACAGCAATAAAAATCCCCTGGAGATGACCAAGGGCTCACAAGATGAGTAGAATAAAAGAAAAATGGGTAAGGGAAGTCCCTACCCTATACTCTGTTTCAGCCAAAGTGGTGGAGGTCTGCAACCATGGTGGTAGTGCTCTGGTATAGGGTTTGTAACTGTAGGGTAGCTTGGGACAGGTCCAGGGGAGGATAAGGATCACAACCAAGAGAGAGGAGAGGCTGAGGAATACGGTTTTTTGCAACAGGGATTCACCTTGGCAAGTTGCAGACCGTTTGCACTGCTGGTGGTGTTGTGGTTTTATAGGGAAGGGACCTAAGGACCTAAAGGGGATTAAGAAGAAGAGGGAGAAGGGTATTGGACCCAAGGAAGGTCGACTAAAAGGCCAGACGGGAGAGATCGAGGTGAGGGTTGAGTGCGCAGGGGTGTTCGCAGACTGAAACTCAGGACTTGCATATTGTCGGTAGAACGTCTACCGACATTATGGAAACAGGCTAAACTAAAATGTCGGTAGAACTTCTACCAACATCATGAAGTTTTTTTGAATTGGGCTGGGCCCTGCACACTCAGGTATAGGGGTTTTTCCTAAGGTGTTTTGGGCCTTATGGCTTGAGTTTAAGGGTCAGGCCCTCTAGGCCATGGTTCTTAGGGTTTAAGCCTTAAGGGCTCTAGGGTTATACATGGGTCACCTAAGTTTAGGGTTTTGTAAGGGGAGAACCATAATTAAAAGGGTTTTAACTATTGTCAGGTGGGGTGTAAGAATCGGGTGCTTACAGCTGCCCCTCTTTACTGGAGAATGCCACGATTGCCGATTTGAATGGTAAAGACTGGAATCATCCTATTTTTACACCAAGCTCGGATAACAGGGATGCAGAATGATGACATGTATGCATGCAGTGTAAATGGTGAGTGCAACGTAGTGGCATGGCCACTGCTGGGAAGAGTGAGCAGTTTAGACTACTCATTGGGGAGTGATGGATGCAGGGATGGCATAGGCCGAAGGCATCGGCCGGAGGGATTTGATCGAGTTGATCAGAAAGACACACAGGGTGTCCAGAGCACACAAGGTGTTGAAGGTGTGACATGCGGGTGGTGTACGCTGTCACACGGGATGTCGAGGACACATGGGGTGTCGAAAGAGAGGACATGTAGGTGGTATACGCTGTAAAGGTATACACGGGATGTCGAGGACCCACGGGAGTGTCGAAAGGGAGGACATGCAGGTGGTATACACTGTAAAGGTATACACGGGATGTCAAGGATACGCGGGGGCGTTGAAAAAGGGTGTGGCATGTCTAAGAGGCACTAGCCGGATGATTTGAATTGGCCGAGAGGCGCTGGATATTGATCAAGAAAGATGCTGAGGAGTTTGGTCACACGAGGTGTGATGTTATGTAGGGATGTCATGCAGGGGATAAAGGCGAGGATGCTTTCCTATGACTCTGTTGATTGCGACTTATGGGGACACATGGTGTCGGCTTCTTCTACTTTGTCCAGCTGGGGCTGCTCAGTGCAGGCTGGCGTGATCTTGTCTGGATATTAAAAGGAGCTACTTTTGAAAACATTTTATAAAAGGTTTTTGGACCTTTGTAAAAAACTTTGCTTTCAACAAGAAAGAATGTTCAACTAGTTATCAGTTTTGCCAGGAAAGTGCTTTAGTCAGGGCTTTGGGGATTGTGTAGTCTGCCTTTCGTTCTTAAAGAGTAGAGTATGACCCAGAAGATGCTTTGTCACCACTGAGGATGCTAATGGGTAGACCTGTTTGTCTTGTCATGGCTGGAGATCAGATTCTGCCTGGGGAGAAGCTTACTAAGGAGCGAATAGGATGCTTCTACTGGGGAGATC
Source organism: Tetracentron sinense (assembly GCA_015143295.1). Classification (NCBI taxonomy): domain Eukaryota; kingdom Viridiplantae; phylum Streptophyta; class Magnoliopsida; order Trochodendrales; family Trochodendraceae; genus Tetracentron; species Tetracentron sinense. The sequence continues at coordinate 33,575,575 of CM026570.1, read as the reverse complement.
CATTGGGGGATGTAACACCATGGTAGACCGTTACTGGGGATCTATTAGGGGACATGACACTGTCGTAGATCACTGCTGGGGATCTAAACTATGCTGGAGACTAGTGTCGGGGAAGCTATTCTTCCATGCAATCTGCCAGGAGTCACTATAGGGGATTCATCTGGCTAAACTGACTGCTGCAGGATTCTGTTACCAAACTGCTCTTCAGTTTTCTCTCTTTTTTACCCTTGGAATGACCAAGTCAGGGGATTCACATAATTTTTGCACGATAAGGCCGTTGCCGGTTTTTCTCATGCCTACGAAGCTAATTGATTTTTGTCCCTAGTCACAAGACTAGGTCTGGGGATCACGTGATTTTTGCGCAATGAGGTCGTTATCGATTTTCACTCATGCCTACGACTTACTGGGGAAGCTTTGTTATGCTGGGGAAAAAATGTCTTCTCCCATCATTGCCCTGAATGGCGCTCCTCTAGGGATTTGAGGATGATATTTTCGCTGGGGATACAGATGTGATATTCCACTTGCACTTGTAGTTTCTAGGGGATCTATGAGGACTTTGTAGTAAGACGAAATGTAGGCTGAGGGACCGATGTTTGGGACACCCTGGGATTTCTCCTGTTTTGTTGTTGATTTGCACTCCCTTGGAGGTTTTAGTTTTGAAATAATTGATTTTCATCTTCCGGGGGAGAACCTTTCTGGGTCACTTTCTGGGGAAATTCGTCTGTTTAATACTTATGCCTTAGGTTTCCCGGTGCTTTTTTTTACCAGGGGATATTGAGAGAGGTTGTCTCTGCTGAGAAGGGTGAGAGAGGTTGTCTCTACTGAGGATAGAGTGGTTTTCTCTACCTGAGGATTTGTTTTTCAGGAGAGGTTGTCTCTGAAAGGTTCTTCTGTTTGGTAAAGAGTCTGGAGAGATAGCCTCTGTGGGGAGTCTCTGACTGTTGAAATGTTTTGACTTCTATTTTGGGCTTTCTTTTGATAGAAATTTTATACCTATGAGAATCAATCCGCCTGGGAAGCTGGGAAAGTTTGTCGCTGCTTGGGAAGTGACTTTGTGGGGGATAGTTAATGACTCTTTTGGGGAAAGAGGGACTCTTTTTGGGGAGAGTCAGGGGATGATTACCCTCTGTTGTGACCGCACCTGATTTGACAGGTTGCCTACGTACCCTTTGCAGGATCAGGTCATGACATAGTTCAAGCCAATGTTGCAGAGAGGGAGGGTTGGTGTCCCTGAAAAAGTGTACTAAAAGAAGGGCTGTCAGGCTCAAGGGACTAACTAGCGAATTTCATTTGATTTGTAAACGGGTTAAAGAAAAGAGGGATGAAGAGTGTGTCAAGGATGGCCTCTTGTTATTTCCCGGAGAAACTATTGAAGGGGGATCCGGATAAAAATTTATGCGGAAACTGGATCCCCTAGATCTTAACACCATAGAAAGTATCAAAATTATCTAAGAGTTTTAGTCATATCACCTCGGTGAATGCTTTTCACCGGTGAAGCTTAATCCACTCGAACCGTCAGAACTCTATGTAGAAATTTCTCCGAAAAAATACTAGAAGCTCGATCCTTGTTCTTCGCTATCCCCACGAAGCTTTAGAATCTCCTTTGGAATTATAGAACCAAGAGGAAGATGATGGATTAATGGTGTAGACCTTCTATCACAAATAATACTAAGGTTCAAAACCCTAGATTTGCAAAACCCAACTAGGACCACCAATATAGGTCACGAAAATCCCTAGGGGTCTCCCTTAGGGCTCACGGTTTGGAGAGAGAGAGGAGAGTAGAGAAAAAATTCTGGAGAATTCTACTTAATAGTCTAAGGTGTTGGGGTATTTATAGACTGGGATCTTATCCTAATCATACTCTAACTTGATCTTATCTAGTAGGATTTATTAATTAACAATAACTCTTATTATTAATTAATTAAACTCCTACTTAATCTATAACTACTTTAGTTATAGTAATCCTATTAATTAAAGAGTCCCTATTATAAGAGGATTCCTTAATTAAAAGGGATAAGTCAACACCCTACACCTAAAGAGGAAACCTAGTCAAATTAGGAATCCACAAGGGGTGCGTGAGCTTCTATGGGGCGTGGGATTTGAGGAGTTAAAACTCCTTATTGTAATCTAATTACAATAACATTTTAATCCTAATTGCAATCCAATACTTGGATTTTAATTTCATAATAAAAGGAATTATATTTCAATAATTATTCAATTAAACAAATCCTAATCCAATTAGGATTCCTCAAGTGGGCGCCTCACCCTAGGGTTTAAACCCATGTACTTTGGCCTATATTAAAGGTCCATTTTAATGGGTTTACGGATATGGGTCAAACCCATTTCCCCTTTAATTATGTTCATCAAATAATTACTTAAATAATCCCTTAGTTTAAATTAACAATTAATTTAAACAATAGATTAACTTTTAATCTATTTAATTAAATGATTAACTTTTAATCACTTAAAATAATTGATTAACTTTTAATCAATTATTGAGCTTGTATTTCTTATGTGAGCACCTCCACAGATTGCTCTGGGACATTCTTACCCTGGCTTATCCAATGTTATTCCATTGACCCTTAATGGGAATTACATCGGAATTGCAACTGACGTGAGATATCCATTTGCAATTGAATCCCAGTGTATGAACATTAACCATTACGGATCCCACCACATGAACTTTTAAATTCGATTTATCCTTCCAAATACATTATCCCTAATGAGCCTTCGAGATTGACATACTATCTAACCCATAGCCCATTGCAAATCATCCGGGTTTCCAAGACTTATGATTAAGCCATGAGAAACAATTTCTCATGAAAAATATTTTGAAAAAATCCTTTTATAAGTATAATACCTTTTAATAAAAGCATATTTCAAAACTTATTTTATTTTCAAAATCCCCTGCGCATGATTTGAACTTAATCAACTGTCTTACCCGGAACTTGGATAATCTCTCAAATTAATGAGCATGGATTTCTTGTTTGAAATTCATCATGACTCGAACAACTTTCTGACTATCTAACTGTTACTGTATTGTATTCCCTAAGTTAGAAAATATGTTGGTGGAATCAAAATAGTCAGATCACTGCTCAGTCATAGATGAACTCATCAGATTTAAGGATCATCGAAACCGTTCAATGTGAATGAGAAACCAACTATCTGATAGTATGTTTATGCAAGAGGTGTCTCATTGAATGCAATCAGTCAGTGTACATTTAAGCACCTATATGCTGATGTGTAGTCCTCACTACAATAGTTCGAGATAGAACTACATCTCAACTATTGAGAACATCTTAGCATTCTGGCAGCCATATAAGTGAAGTGTCCAGCTTCACCCACAACTGTGACTATATAAGGTATAAGGAACCGGAAAGTTATATCTACCTGTGATAATCTAATCACATAACTTTCCTACAATATATCCTATGGACCTTTATCGATATCTCATATCATATAGATCATCTTATGATCATGGTCAATTACCCATAATGAATACACAATAGATTAAGAAGAAGCATTTATTAATCAATTAATAAGGTTCTAACAATCTAAATGAATTTTCTGGGCATCATGTCTAACAATCTCCCACTTGTCCTAAAAGTCATTGTACCATAGATTTCAATCTCATACTGTCTAAGTGTGTTACAAATACTTTATTTGATAAAGCCTTGGTCATCGGGTCTGCAACATTAAGTTGAGACCTATCTTTGTAACCACTACATCTTGCCTCTCTTCTCAATAATCTCATTAATGAGAAGTTACTTCCTCTATGTGAAAAGTTAGCATATAATCCCTAGTCCTTTTTAGGTACTTCATGATATGCTTCACAGTAGTCCAATTATCTCATACTTGGATTGTAGTGGAACTTACTAACAACTACCACTGCTTAACAGATATCAAATCTAGTACATAACATGGCATACATGAGGCTCGTAACTGCCGAAGCATAAGGACACTTCTTCATCTGCTCGATCTCATCAGCTAATGTAGGGGTCATCTTTTTAGACAAAGTGATACCATGTCTAAAAGGAATGAGTATTGTCTTATAATCACTGATACTATACCTAAACAATATTTTGTCTATGTAGGAAGTTTAGCTCAATCTAAACATTCGGCATTTTCTATCTCTCAGAATCTTTATTCCGAGAATATATGATGCCTCTCCCAAATCTTTCGTTGAGAAATGCTGAGAAAGCCATATCTTAACTGATGACAACATCCCTACATCATTCCCAATTAGTAGGATGTCATCTACATAAAGAATTAGGTATACTACCGCTCTCCCACTGTCCTTCTTGTATATACAAGATTCTTTCAAATTCTTTTGGAATCCAAATTCTTTGATCGAAAGATCAAATCTTTGGTTCCAGTTTCTTGAAGCTTGTTTCAAACCATATATCGACTTGTTGAGCTTGCATACCATGTTCTCCTGGTTAGGAGCAATGAAGCCCTCTGGTTGCTTCATATAGATGTCTTCATCTAACATTCCATTAAGGAAAGCAGTTTTGACATCCATTTGACATATCTCATAGTCATGGTGTGCAGCTATAGCTAGCAATATCTTGATGGATTTGAGCATAGCTACTGGAAAAAAAGTATCCTCATAATCAACTCCTTGAATTTGAGTATAACCTTTTGCAACAAGTCTAGCTTTATAGGTCTCCACGTTACCATCGGCACCCTTCTTCCTTTTGTAAATCTATTTGCATTAAATTGGCCTTATACCATCTGGTGGATCTACTAAAGTCCAGACACCGTTGTCATACATGGAATCTATTTCAGCATTCATGGCTTTATTCAATTGAGATGCATCTACATCCAATGTAGCTTCCTGATAAGTATTCAGATCTGTATCCTCATCATCAGGGGTAACTAGATAAACTTCATTATTGTAATACTGAAGTCTATCCGGTGGTCTAGAAACTCTTTCTAACCTTCTCAGTGGAACAGAATTAGGAGAAAATAAAGTGGAAGGATTAGGTTCAGGTTGGATACTGACTGTGTCGTCTTTCATCTCACAAAATTCAACTTTCTTAAGGAGATCCATTTCTTCCTCTAAGAAAGTGGCATGAAGCCTAACAACTATTGTTTGGTCTGCCTTAGAGTAGAAATAGAAACCCTTAGTTTCTTTTGGATATCCTACAAAATTTCATTTCTCTGTCCTAGATTAAAACTTAGTGGGTTTGAGTTTGTGAACATGCGCAGGACAACCCCTTACCCTTAGATGTTGTAAACTAGGTTTTCGCCCAGTCCACAATTCATAGGGTGTAAACGGAACAGACTTAGATGGAACCCGGTTTAGAATATAAATGGCAGTTTGTATAGCATATCCCCAAAGATATGAAGGAACATCGGCATGGCTCATCATAGAGCGAACCATATCTAATAAGGTCCAGTTTCTTCTTTCAAAAACTCCATTTTGTTGAGGAGAGGCAAGACTTGTTCATTGCGAGATAATCCCATTATCCTTTAAGTAATCCATAAACTCGTTGGTGAGGTATTCACCACCTCGATCTGATCGAAGTGTCTTTATGGTTTTGTCAGTTTGATTCTCAACTTCTAATCTAAATTTTTTAAACTTTTCAAATGTGTCAGATTGCATCAAATAGACATATCCATATCTGGAATAGTCATCGGTAAATGTGACAAAATACCGGTATTGACCTCGTGCAACAATGTTAAATGGACCACATACATCACTATGTATTAGTCTTAACTTTTCTTCGGCTCTTCCTACCTTTTTAGGGTAAGGCTTCTTGGTCATCTTCCCTTCGAGACAAGACTCGCATGTAGGGAGTGGTTCTACCTTGAGGAAGTCAAGGGGACCATCTTTTACTAACCTCTTGATCCTATCAAGATTAATGTGACCAAGTCTCTTATGCCAAAGATAAGTAGACTCAGTGCAATGTCTCTTCATTCCAGAAATTCTAGATGACCAGACATTGTCACTTGGCAGACATTCATTATTTACCAATGGAAATATTAAATAAAGACCATTAATTAGATTACCAGTTATCAAGACCATTCCATCTTTATTAATTTCAACAATTGAATTAAAATTGATAGATAATCCATAAAATAAGAGTCTAGATATTGAAATCAAATTTCGATGTGTTGAAGGCACATAAAATCAGTCTTCTAAAATTAATGTATTTCCATTAGGTAAATAAAGAGTAAACAAGCCGATTGACTTCACTACAGCATTTGCACTGGAGCCAATTTTAAGCTTCTGCTCCTGTTTGGTCGGCTCTCTGGTTTCCTTGAACCCCTGCAAAGAATTACAAACGTGTACAGTGGATCCAGAATCCACGCACCATGAGTTAGGAGGACCATCCAGAAAGTTAGACTCAACAATAATATGTACTTCAAAGTATCTCATACCTTGAGTACTTCCGCTACCCTTCTTAAGAGTTGCGAGGTAAGTCCTGCAATTCCTCTTCCAGTGGCCTATTTTACCACAGTAGAAACACTTTCCCTTACCTTTGTTTTCCTTGCCAGCTTTCCTTGAAGAACCTTTGACAACTCTTGCCTTACCCCAGTTGGCTTTCAACTTTCCTTTACCATTATTTCTCTTCCTTTTCTTTTCAAACACCATCACAGGTATAGGTCTTTCAACGAACATGATTTCACCATCAATATCTTTTCTGATCTCATCTTCTATAGCTATCAGTGAGTCCAACAACCCACTTAGAGTCATCTCTAACTTGTTTATACTGTAATTCACTGCAATCAAGTTGAATGACCGAGGGAGTGACTGTAGAATAGTATTGATTTTGGTGATATGATCCATCTCTCCACCGTACATCTCCAGTTCTTTAATAAAACCCATCATCTTCATGACGTGTTCTCTGACTGAAGTTCCCTCTTTCATGTCGATGGTAAGAAGATACCTTAATGTTGTTTATTTGGCAGACTTATTCTCTTCACCAAACATCTCATTTAGGTGATGCAATATGTTTGAAGTATTATCCAAATGATTATGATGGTTATACAATATAGAGGATAATGATGCTAACACCCAATTTCTTGCTGTCTGATTGGAACGATTCCATAAATCAGCTTCAGCTAACAGATCTGGTGTTGAATCCGGGAGAACCTCAAGTTTAGGAGTTGTAAGACACAGGGTAAGCTTTTCAGCAGAGAGAACCAGGTATATCCTAAATTTCCAGTCTACATAGTTAGTTCCGACTAACTTTTCATCACGTAGAATTTCAGTTAATGGGTGTAGGCCTATCATGATCTAATCAAATGACAAATAAGACAGTATTACGGATCTATCGTATTCATTAATACCAATTAGATCATGGGTCTGTTTCTAATGGTATTGCCAATTTAGGAAGAATTAATTGGCATCGAAAACCTAGACACTGACTTAATGTGATCCTGCCTTTGGGCACATCATCACATCGCCTTGAATAGGCAGATAGAAACTATCTTCTCCAATTTCACAGATCTCATCTTGTGAATCCTGGAACATTCGATCTTCTGTCTGATCTATAAGGGATGTTATACTCATGTTTTGGCATTATTGTATAATATCTCTTATTCATGTGCCCACCTACCATGAACCTAATAAACCCCTAATGAAAGCTCACACTTTGGCGTTATTACTCCCACTATTTGCTTATTCAGTTTTTACCATGTTCACTCATAGGTGAGAGGGATTGGGCCTGGCTTTCGCCTGTCAGCTTACTCACACTCCCCACTATAGGATCACATAGTGTATGGTAGAAGATCATAATACTTAGGGACTTGTCCCCAGTCTTATATACACATGATATATCAAGAGCAATTATTTCAACAGAATAATTAAACATATAAACAGATATCATCTCATGATAAAATAAATAGCAGTTATCATCTTATGATAATAAAACATTAGTATACGAGATTAATCGTTATGGGTCAATAAATTAAAATGCATGGATGCAAGCGAATATGATAAGAATAAAGGTAGCTCGAAACTCCTTCGCGATGCCTTCCTTTATCATCTTATCAAGATCACATCCCAACATCCTCCTTTGCAGAATCTCCACCAATGCATTAAACAGAATTTAAATGGCATTAAGGAAACCAGTATTCCATTCGCCCTTTTTAAGGAAACCGAATGAATCTGGCCTTTACAGATTGCCAAAACCTACTACATATTAACCTCTAATATGAATGAATGAATGATAAACAATTTATCATAAAATATGACCCATAACTATAATCACATACAAAAAAGATGCTGCATGGTGATTGAGTACTTTTTCTTATTTTTAAAAGGATTTAAAATTTGATAACAATTATCAAATCGCCCGATAAAAATCTATATCTTATATAGATGAAACCCCGGAAAATTAAAACAATTATATTTTCCATAAAACAATTATCATAATCAAATAATGAAATTTAGGAAAAATTTGAAAGCCTCTTGGAAAATTAATTTAGAAAACTCTTTTTCCTGCTTTAGATTTTTGACTCAAGTTTTGACCCTCAAAAAGATTGATTCTAGAAAAACTTTCTTCACTAAAGTTGTAGATCTTTTCGACGGTTTCGAAACGATGTACTGATGGACCTAAATCGAACTTATGGTCATAAAGTTGTGGCCAAAATACCGAAACTGTATCGATTCTTCTAATCAAATACAAATCCGAAAATCCATAAATCAATTTAAATCGAAATAAGCTTTAATCTCCAAGAATGCTTAAGCAAGGGTGTCAAACACCATGGGATTTATTAATTAATGATCAAATCATTTAAAAGTAATTCCAAAATAAACTCTTTGGTTTGAATTTAATTATATCACATATAATACTAGTTTTTAAAATTTATTTAATTATCAAATCTCATTCAATAATATAATAAATATTTATTTATTCATCTTATGAACAAATAAAATAATAAAAATTACGAGCAATATTAAATAGATCTAAATTAATTCATCTCATGAATTAAATCATCCATTTAATTACCTTATTAAAATAAACAAAAAATACTCCTAACCATGGGCTTTGATACCACTTGATGGGGGATCTGGATAAAAATTCAGGCAGAAACTGGATCTCCTAGATCTTAACACCATAGAAAACATCAAAATTATCGAACAGTTTTAATCATATCACCTCGGTGAATGCTTTTCACCGGTGAAGCTTAATCCACTCGAACCGTCAAAACTCTTTGTAGAGATTTCCCCAAAAAAATACTAGAAGCTCGATCCTTGTTCTTCGTTATCCCCACAAAGCTTTAGAATCTCCTTTGAAATTATAGAACCAAGAGGAAGCAGATAGATTAATGGTGTAGACCTTCTATCACCAATAATACTAAGGTTCAAAACCCTAGATTTCCAAAACCCAACTAGGACCACCAATATAGCTCACAAAAATCCCTAGGGGTCTCCCCTAGGGCTCACGGTTTGGAGAGAGAGAGGAGAGTAAAGAAAAAATTCTGGAGAATTCTACTTAATAATCTAGGGTGTTGGGGTATTTATAGACTAGGATCATATCCTAATCCTACTCCAACTTGATCTTATCTAGTAGGATTTATTAATTAACAATAACTCTTATTATTAATTAATTAAACTCCTACTTAATCTATAACTACTTTAATTATAGTAATCCTATTAATTAAAGAGTCCCTATTATAGGAAGATTCCTTAATTAAAATGAATAAGTCAACATCCTACACCAAAATAGGAAACCTAGTCAAATTAGGAATCCACAAGGGGGGCGTGAGCTTTTATGGGGCATGGGATTTGAGGAGTTAAAACTCCTTATTGTAATCTAATTACAATAACATCTTAATCCTAATTGCAATCAAACACTTGGATTTTAATTCCATAATAAAAGGAATTATATTTCAATAATTATTCAATTAAACAAATCCTAATCCAATTAGGATTCCTCAAGTGGGCGCCCCACCCTAGGGTTTAAACCCATGGACTTTGGCCAATATTAAAGGTCCATTTTAATGGGTTTATGGATATGGGTCAAACCAATTTCCCCTTTAATTATGTTAATCAAATAATTACTAAAATAATCCCTTAGTTTTAATTAACAATTAATTTAAACAATAGATTAACTTTTAATCTATTTAATTAAATGATTAACTTTTAATCACTTAAAATAATTCATTAACTTTTAATCAATTATTGAGCTTGTATTTCTTATGTGAGCACCTCCACAGATTTCTCTGGGACATTCTTAACCTGGCTTATCCAATGTTATTCCATTGACCCTAAACAGGAATTCCATCGGAATTGCAAGTGACGTGATATGTCCATGTTGCAATTGAATCCCAGTGTATGAACATTAACCATTACGGATCCCGCCACATGAACTTTTAAATTCAATTTATCCTTCCAAATACATTATCCCTAATGGGCCTTCGAGATTGACATACTATCTAACCCATAACCCATTGCAAATCATACGGGTTTCCAAGACTTATGATTAAGCCATGAGAAACAATTTCTCATGAAAAACATTTTAAAAAAATCCTTTTATAAGTATAATACCTTTTAATAAAAGTATATTTCAAAACTTGTTTTGTTTTCAAAATCACTTGCGCAGGATTTGAACTTAATCAACTGTCTTACCCGAAACTTGGATAATCTCTCAAATTAATGAGCATGGATTTCTTGTTTGAAATTAATCATGACTCGAACAACTTTCTGACAATCTAATTGTCACTGTACTGTATTCCCTAAGTTAGAAAATACGTTGGTGGAATCAAAACAGTCAGATCACTGCTCAGTCATAGATGAACTCATCAGATATAAGGATCATCAAAACCGTTCAATATGAATGAGAAACCAACTATCTAATAGTATGTTTATGCAAGAGGTCTCTCATTGAATGCAATCAGTCAGTGTACTTTTAAGCCCATATGCTGATGTGTAGTGCCCACTACAATAGTTCGAGATAGAACTACATCTCAACTATTGAGAACATCTTAGCATTCTGGCAGCCATATAAGTGAAGTGCCCAGCTTCACCCACAGCTGTGACTATATAAAGGATAAGGAACCGGAAAGTTATATCTACCTGTGATAATCTAATCACATAACTTTCCTACAATATATCCTATGGACCTTTATCGATATCTTATATCGTATAGATCATCTCATGATCATGATCAATTACTCATAATGAATGCACAATAGATTAAGAAGAAGCATTTATTAATCAAATTAATAAGGTTCTAACAATCTAAATGACTTTTCTAGGCATCATGTCTAACAACTACAAGTGCAAAGCGCCTATCAGATCTAGACCCCAAGCGTAGTATCTTTTGACTTTGTCCATGTTGACGTGCTCTGGGAGGTCTTCGTCATCCATACGTCCGAGTCGAAGGGCACTACTAGAGAATTTGTCTCGGACGGCGTTATGGGCCTTCATAGGTGGGAGTGAACTTGCCCCTTGGGTCAGGGGAGTTTGGCAACATTTTTTAGAGGACCAGGTCACCAATCTTGATGCTTCTCGGCTTGACTTTTGTAACGCCCCAAAATACCCCCTAGGAGTTTAGGGATATTTTAGGTGTGACACTACGTACCTGTCAAACCATCCTGTAATGCACAAGATAAAATACAGTACTAAACAATGATAATCAGAGCGCGGAAGCTAAATATAAATGCGGAAGCGTAAACTAATTTTTTTTTTTCCTTTCTTCTATAGTTCTTAAAATGGTATTCCAAGTGAACATATATACAAAACATGTCTAAGTCTAAGGTGGACAGGCCCACCTATCAAAATATCAAAATACATAAGACCCAACACTATCTCGATCAATAGTCACCCCCGTGGGGCCAATGGTCTAAGTCTCTTGCCTCCGCCTGAGGCTCGACTGCTAGATCCTCATACGGTTCTTCCTCGCCGTAGTCCTCCTCTATCCAAGGACCCTAATCACATATGTCAAGAGGGGCTCGTGCACCTGCCGACATGAAAGTACGGCTGAGCATGGAATACTCAGCGAGTACACGCTACTAGCAAACCATAACAATAATAAAAGCACACAACAGTAATACCATACAAAGCAGTAATAGCATCACCAGAGAAATAACATAAGGCATGGTAAAAATGCAATCATACTAACGTGCGTGCATGAATGCGAAAACTCCGATAAAACTCATGCTTGAAATACCATGTCATGCCTCGGTATGCCTCGTGGAAATCATGTATGCATGCATGCATGAATGCATGATCATCATTTTGTAACTTGTGAGCCAGAGGCTAGCATCCGAATCTCCCTGGGCTGCCAACCTCCTTGATATGCAATGCACTTGTGAGCCAGAGGTTAGTACCCAAATGTCCCTGGGCTACCAATCTCCTTGATATGCAATGTTTGGTTTTCTTGTGAGCCAGGGGCTAGTACCCGAATGTCCCTGGGCTACCAACCTCCTTGACAATAGGTGATTTTTATTACTTGTTTAGTTTTCTTGTGAGCCAGAGGTTAGTACCCGAATTTTCCCTAGGCTACCAACCTCCTTGACAATAGGTGTTTTAGGGGTTTTCTTGTGAGCCAGAGGCTAGTACCCGAATTCTCACTGGGCTACCAACCTCCTTGACATGTAATATTTTCTTGTTGTTTATTATATGCACATGCTCTTGAAATCTCGGTTCATGCTATCATGCGTGCTCATGTGCGTGCCAATAATAACAATCGTGGGAATGCACTTAACAAAAGAGATACGGCATTACAGTTCAATTCATAATATTAGCATAGGTAACTTAAGTAATTCACATGACATTGGATCAATTCATCGTCTATAAGAACACATGCATAAAACCTATTTCCATTTTCTTCATCTAAGTCGTTTATTCATAGTTTAGGCATTTTGTCAAACACAACACATGCAATGCTTCTTAATAATTCATCTTCTTCTTTTTAGGGCATATTTTCCATCCAAACATCAAGGTAAGTTCATTATTGGTAAAATACCTATCCACCATTTCCATCACACACATCACACAACATACATCTCGGTATCCAATCGCCACATCCAACATTCCATCCACACATCCACACCTTTTCCATTATCTTGTTTATATTTAATGGGGGATAACACATTTCATAAGGAGGAAAACATAATATAAAGAATCACGTTTTTATATAGAAAACCTAGATTTTTGCTAGGGTAAGTTAGTAGGGTGTACTAACCTTAAATCAAGGCTTGATCTTGGTTGTAAACCTTGATTGGAGCTTCCACTTGAAAAGAGGAACCCTTTGCTTGAAGGAGACTTGTGTTGGGGAAGAAACCCCTTTCAAAAATGTGCTTGAGTTGCTGCCCTAGCTTGGAGAATGGCTCACACACGAGCTTGAGCCTTGAACTTGAAGCAATCAAAGTTGAGGATGATCTAGGGTTCTTAAACCCCCTTTGATTTCTCCTCAAAAACAAAACCCTAGGTTAGAGTCTCTTCTCCTCTCTCTCAAACTCTCAAAATCTCTTAAGTATGGTAAATGAATCCCTAAGGCTCGTGCAAGCCTTAAGAAGAAAGGGTTTAAACCCCAAAAGATGAAAACGCCCTTAATGAAATTTCTGTAAAAATGCGAAGACCGAGCGATCGGTGTTTAAGACCGATCGATCGGTTGCCTACCGAGCGATCGTTGATTGACCGAGATCTCGGTCAAAAATCAACTCTCTGGAAAATTTCCCCATACAAATTTTTCGACTAGTCGATAGCCTCTGATCGATCGGTTTTGGACCGATCGATCGCTCCATGGACCAAGCGATCGGTGCTCTGCTGGTCCCGACTGTTTTGGCCATATCTTTTGACTCGTTCGTCCAATTTTGACGATTCAACTTGCGTTGGATTCGTCTCTCGAAAACGCACATTTCTGACATTTCAAAATTTCTGATTTCTCCCTTATTTATTAATTACACTACGAAAACGGCCAATTAGCTACAAGAGTGCCATTCATTAAAGATGAAAAAGTCTGGGGTGCTACATTCTCCCCCCTTACAAAAATTTCATCCTCAAAATTTGGACAGTGCGTGCTTTACAATTTAAACAACTTAGCATTACAATTCGAAACAAAATTACGAGTCACACACAAAATCATTCAAACAACTCGGGGTACTTCGCCTTGACTTCGGCCTCACGTTCCCATGTAGCCTCTTCTCGAGCATGATGCTGCCATTGCACGAGAACTATCGGAATAGTCTTGTTGCGAAGTACTTGGTCTCTTCGATCCAAAATATGAACTGGCTTCTCAACCAAAATGAGATCCTCTCGAATCTCAACCGGACCAAGCTTGATGATGTGAGAAGGATCTGGGATGTACTTCCGAAGCATGGAGATATGAAACACATCGTGGACCGCCGCCATGTGGGCGGGCAAAGCAACACGGTAAGCAACTTCACCGACTCGAGTAATGATCTTGAACGGACCCACATATCTCAGGCTAAGCTTGCCTCTCTTCCCGAATCGCATAACACCCTTGGTTGGTGAAATCCTTACAAATACAAAATCACCGACTCGGAATTCAAGATCCCTCCTTCGATTGTCGGCATAGCTTTTCTGCCTATCTTGGGCGGTCTTTAACCTCTCCCGGATAAGCTTGACCCTATCCGCGGTTCGTTCAATCAACTCGGGGCCCAAAATCTTTCTTTCTCCAACTTCATCCCAATACAAAGGGGATCTACAACTTCTTCCGTACAAGGCTTCAAAAGATGCCATTTGTATGCTTGCTTGATAACTGTTATTGTAGATGAATTCCACTAAAGGTAGGTGATCCTCCCAACTTCCTTTAAAATCCAACATACAAGCTCGGAGCATGTCTTCTATCACTTGATTCACCCTCTCTGTTTGCCCGTCGGTCTGTGGGTGGAAAGCCCTGCTAAAGTCTAGTCGGGAACCCATAGCATCCTGAAAGCTTTTCCAAAACCTGGATGTGAATCTTGGGTCTCTATCCGACACAATACTCACTGGCACCCTATACAGTCAGACTATTTTCTTGATGTATAGCTCCGCTAACTGATTGGAGTTGAATGTAGTCCGGTACGATAAGAAATGAGCGGACTTCGTGAGTCTATCAATAACTACCCATATAGCATCGGTCTTCCTGACTGTCTTCGGCAACCCCACGATAAAGTCCATAGAGATATGTTCCCATTTCCACTAGGGAATAGGGAGAGACTGCAAAAGACCCGTCGGTCTCAAATGCTCCGCTTTCACCTGTTGGCACACCAAACACCGTGCCACATACTCCGCAACCTCCCTCTTCATGTTTCGCCACCAAAAGTGACTCTTGAGGTTCCGGTACATCTTCGTACCCCCAGGATGCACTGTGTACTTTGAACGGTGAGCTTCATCCATGATCTCTCTTCGAAGGTCTGCATTGGCTGGGACACAAAGTATTCCCTTGAATGTAATAGCACCCCGGCTATTGAGAGAGAAGTCCGTACTACCCTTGGTAATTTCCTTGTCCCGAAAAGCCAACAAGTCAGCATCCGTGGCCTGGTACTCCTGGATCAAATCTATAAGGTACGGTCGAACCGTAACATTTGCCAAAACAGGACTGCGGACAGAATCATTCACACTGATGTCCAGATTTGCCAAATCGTCTAACAGTCTCCATTCCCGCACCAACATGTGAGCCAACAACCCCGATGGTTTCCTACTCAAAGCGTCTGCCACCACATTTGCTTTTCCAGGGGTGATATTGGATCGTGCACTCATAGTCTTTTAAGAACTCAATCCAACGCCGTTGTCGTAAATTGATCTCTTTTTGGGAAAAGAGGTACTTGAGGCTCTTGTGGTCCACCCCGTACAGATAATGTCGCCAAATTTTGAGTGCAAAGATGACCGCCGCAAGCTCCAAGTCATGAGTGGGGTAGTTCTTTTCATGCTCTTTCAATTGCCTTGAAGTATAGGGAATGACCCTCTTGTGTTGCATTAGGACACACCCGAGTCCAACATGCGAGGCATCACTATACACCTCATAACCAAAAGGTCCTGAAGGCACCGTAAGGACGGGGGCCGTAGTAAGCCGCTTCTTCAGTTCCGTGAAACTGATTTCGCACTTCTCACTCCATACAAACTTGGCATTCTTCCTCGTCAGGTAGGTGAGAGGTGCAGCCAAACTGGAGAATCCCTCCACAAATCTCCGGTAGTAGCCCACTAATCCAAGGAAACTACGTATCTCCGTGACGCTCTTGGGCCTCTCCCAACTCATGACTGCCTCAACCTTGGCTGGGTCTACAGAAATGCCCCCGACCGACACTACGTGTCCAAGAAATACGACCTTCTCTAACCAGAACTCGCACTTACTCAATTTGGCGTATAGCCTATGCTCTCGCAACATCTCCAGAGCAAGGCAGAGGTCTCGTGTGTGATCTTCCCGTGTCTGGGAATACACCAAAATGTCATCAATGAATACAATCACACATGGATCCAAATACGATCGGAACACCCGGTTCATCAAATCCATGAACGCCGCCGGTGCATTCGTCAGCCCAAAAGGCATGACAAGGAACTCGTAATGCCTATACCGAGTCCTGAAAGCCGTCTTCTAAACATCTTCCGCCTTGATCCTTAATTGGTGATACCCTGATCTAAGATCAATTTTGGAGAAGAATCTCGCTCCCTTCAGCTGGTCGAACAAGTCGTCAATCCTTGGCAAAGGATAATGATTCTTGATAGTTACCTTGTTCAACTGACGGTAGTCTATACACATTCTCATCGAACCATCTTTCTTCTTTACAAAGAGGATCGGAGCTCCCCACGGCGAGACACTTGGTTGGATGAAACCAAGTTGTTGTAACTCCTCAATCTGTTTCATCAATTCTTCAAGCTCTATAGGGGCCATTCTGTATGGTGCCCTTGAAATCGGAGCGGTACCCGGAGCAAGCTCTATAGCGAACTCACTCTCTCTATCAGGAGGCAACCCGAGAAGTTCCTCCGGAAACACATCCAAGAACTCACTCACGACCGGAATGACCGAGGAGTTTTGTGCTTCTGGGTTTGCTATACTCAAAGCTGCGAGGCGAGCAATGTCCCTCTTAATCCTCGGAAGTGAAAAGGTTTGACTCCTTCTGGCTTAAAATTCACCATCTTTTCGAAACACGCAACATGACAGTGGTGGTTTGCCAACCAATCCATCCCTAGGATGACGTCAAAATCCAAGTCTTGGAAAGCTAGGACGATGAGATCGGCTAACAGTTCATTCTCCCCCACTTGAACCACACTATCCCTGAATATCTTGTCAGTATCAACTGACTTACCGAGTGAAGTTGCAATGGTCAACTCCTGCTCTAACAGAGTAGCCTAAGTCAAAAATCCCTTCGCGAAACTAGGTGACACAAAGGAGTGAGTGGATCCTGTGTCGATCAACACTCGAGCGAGACATTCATTCACTAACAAGATGCTGTGCGATTAAGTAACTACTATTAGTAGATTTCAAACAACAAGCATCATACATAGGTAACCCTTAGTATAAATAATTACAGAACAACCATAGAAATTTTACAAAACTTAAACCCTAGGATTCGCGCGTACCTTGCACGACATCGTCGGATGCACGTGTGTCTCTCTCTGATAGGGCGAAGACTCGGCCCTGGGTGGCTGGGCGAGGAGGCCGTGTAGACTCTGAGGCCCTCGAAGCCTGAGAAGAGCTAGGCTGAGATGTCTGCCTAATCGGGGGCCTGCTCCCCGAAGATTGAGCTGGCAATTGACGTCGGGGACAATCTCTAACCATGTGGCCATGGTCACCACAATGGAAGCAACTTCCTGAAACCCTCCAGCATTCTCCTGCTGTATGCCTCCTTCCACAAAGAGTGCAGACCTCATGTGAATAGAGGGAAAGAGCATATCCCGTAGCCTGAGTAACTACGAGGCAAGGAGCATATGAGGTAGCCGGGCGAAAAGCCGGTGGAGCAAAAGAGCGGGGAGCCTGTGGTGCCGAATACATCCTCTGTGACTGAGCCGGCACTGCGGACTGATACAAACTAGTCCTTGCTCTTTTCTCCCTTGAACTACTCGACTATCCTTTCTCCATTCCTCTTCTCTTAAAGAACTCTTCGGAGTTCGACTCAGCCAACAATGCCTTGTCCACAACTTCTGAATATGTCTCATGTTGGAATATTAAGACACGACCCTTGAGGTAGGCCTTCAACCCCCTCTCAAATTTTCGGGCCTTCATCGCCTCGGTAGCTATCATGTGTGGAGCAAATCGAGATAGCTCTAAAAATTTGGCTTCATAAGCCGCTACGGACATATTACCTTGCTCCAAGGTAATAAATTCCACTTCCATCTTCTCTCTCATTCCGACCGGAAAGTATTTCTTGTTGAAAGCTTCCAAGAATTCCTCCCAAGTCCAATCTTGACCTTCCCGGGTCAACTCTCAGGTCCGAAGTGCGGATTTCCACCAATGGTCGGCCTCATCTTCAAGCATAAAGGCGGCCCAAGTGACCTTTTCCACTTCCGTAGGTGCCAATACCGAGAATATTTTCTCGAGTTACCGAATCCAACCCTCGGCGACAAGTGGATCAATGCTTCCACAAAAAGTTGGAGGCCTCATCCTCCGAAAAGCTTCTATCCCGGCTTGGGCTCGGTTAGGAGGACTCGGTATAAGTGCTGCATTAGGCGGAGTGGCCGGTTTCTTTGCCGCCAACATAGCCAAAGTCTCGGCTATGGATGCAAATGCTTGGGCAAAGTCGGGTTGATCATCACCCGATGGAGCATCACCTCCATTGCCCCTCGTGTTGTACCCGCGACCCCGGGTATTGCGTCTCATGATTTCTCCTAAGAACGATAATACAACATAAGTCTAACTTTGTAGCACCCTGGACTTTTCGGCATGTATTAAAGCGTTAAAGTCATATTCTTGAATGGAAAGTTGGATTTCCAAGGTTAAATCTATTGGAAACCCGAGTTTCTAAACCCCGCTTGCGTATCAATTAACCTTAGGGGCAAAATGGTAAATAAATAAAGTAGAACTTGAAAATTATAAAACACCAGGAATGTTCCTTTTCGAACAACGAATCAAATGCAAGTTGAATCATCAAAATCCGACGAACGATTCAAAAGTTATGACCGAAACAAGAAAGAGGAAAAAAATGAAACTTTGCTGCAAGTTACGACCGATCGTACACACCCTACGAATGATCGTAGGTGAGTTACGATCGATCATAGAGGTTACGATCGATCGTAGAATCTCATGAATTGACAAAAGTCTCGGGTCGATATACGATCGATCGTGGGAAACTTACGATGGATCGTAGCATAACTTACGATCGATCGTAGACATGTTACGATCGATCAAAGATCGCGAATCCAGAATTTTTAATCGGGTTCTTAGGGTTTTCTTCCCTTACCTATTTAAGGTAACCGAGCCTTTAGGGCTTCCATTCACATACTAAGAGAGTTTTTGAGAGATAGAGAGAGAGGAGAAGGAAATCCTAACCTAGGATTTGATTTTGGGGAGGAATCAAAGGGTTTGTGAACCCAATCATCCTCAAGCTCGTTTTCTTCAAGATCCAAGCTCAAGCACTCGTGGAGCTCCTGATCCAAGCTAGGGCAGCAACTCACGGTCGTTTTAGAAAGGGGATTCTTTTCCTCATTTGTGTCAAGGTCGGTACTCTTTGCTACCCTCCTAGTTATAGCCTCTCTTTTCCCTTTATTTCTCTTTGTTTTTCTTTATCTACACACGTGCTATGAGATGGATGGTTGTGAATGGTGAATGGAGATGGAATAGGCGATTGGATGTCAATGGTTGTGTTGTGATGGTTAAAATGGGGAGGGCATTGTTCCAATAATGAACATACATGCATGACTTGAGTAAAACCCATCTAGAAAAGCATGTTGTAGGGTAAATCAATAATGAACACACCATGTTTGATGAAATGCCAAGGTGAATAAAGTGAGTTGTAAATTAGGAAATGCATGCCAAATAAATTATGGATATTGCTAGGTCCTATGATAGTGTGTTTTCTTGCTTTCCCTAAATGATGTGAATATTACATTGCTAAATCATTGATGTTATATGCGTTGTGAATTACCCCAATTGTCATATTTAATTCCAAATGCAAGTATGTACACGATCTCACGAGCACGCATGCATGATATGGTTTACCGACGTTTTCCGAGAATGGGATTTAGAGGTGGGGCATATCCTACGATATGTTTTACCTCACTTTTGGCAAGGACAAGACAATCATGCATTTTCATAAAGAAGGGTCTCCCTTCCCTCGCAAGTGCATCTCACAAGGACATCTCACAAGTGAATCTAACAAGACATGGCATGATAAGCATGAGCATTTTAGGAAGAAGGGTCTCCCTTCCCTCACAAGTAGTTTACTTTCCAAGCAAGCAAGACATGGCATGACAAGCATGAGCATTCTAGGAAGAAGGGTCTCCCTTCCCTCGCAAGTAGTTTACTTTTCCAAGCAAGCATGACATGGCATGACACGCATGATATGACAAAATGAGACAAACATGACAAGTTTCAAGCATGGAAATGGTATTTCCAATCAAGTCAAGTGCACAAGGTTTTCAAGGGTTTTTTATCGGCTTTTCATGAACTGCAAGCATGATCATGAATTTCCTTATTTCCTTGTATGATATAAATTGTTCCTGTTCTATATATGCAAATTGTTTCCTACTTTATATATGCTATCTGTATACTATGACTGTTGGTTAGTATTTAGTACCTGCTGAGTATTCCATGCTCGGCCGTACTTCTTATGTCGGCAGGTTCTGAGGGAGCTGCTGCTCCGTTTGATGTTTGTGCTCCTGATCCATGGGTGGAGGAGGAGTACGACGAGGAACCTTTGGAGGAACCTCCCGTAGAGGGTTATCAGTAGGTGGTGTTAGATTTTGAGTGGATTAGCTGTGGGTGAGCATGAGTGATTATATCCATGTATTTTGGCGGGCAAGTCCGCACTTTCTTTGTTTTGATTTCTTTGTATTAAAACTTGGACCATGTGTATATACTTAGAGGTTTGTTAGACTTCCGCTGTGTCTTATAGTTATGCTTCCGCTGTTATCCTCTATTGTATATGCCCTGTGGATGTTTTGCAGGTGGTTTGTCAAGCAAGTCATGTGAGTCATGATTTAGTCGTCCACGATTCACTCTAACTCCTAGGGTGGGTTTTGGGTCGCGACAGAAGTGGTATCAGAGCTTAGGCTTTAGGTCTTTAGGGTCACTTAGAATCTTATACCACGGCTTGACAAGAGCATATGTTAGGAAACAAGTTAGGAGTCGGGAGTGAGTCTGGTTCCAAGTGTAAGACTAAACTTTAGTCTTAGTCTAAAATGGTTGCTTTAACCAAGTACGGGTCCTAGGTATGCTAGAACACTAAAGTATAAGTATAATGTGATGAATACTCTGATGACTTGATGTGATGTATATTATTATTATACAACTAATACAAATTGAATTTATGGTGAAATGGCATTGAAATAAACTGTGGTTTCAAGTTAGACTCATGTGGTGTTATTATTCTCAGGACTTTAGTCATGAGACGGAACACACGGGGTCGTGGACCACATACCAGAGCTTCCTCTTCTTCACGGGATGAGGATGAGCACCCAGACCTCTCTCAGGTCTTAGGCTCTATTGCTGAGACACTCGCTGTCCTGGCGGCTCGGCAAACTATACCGGCATCAGCAGCACCTACTCCACCGCCTGCAGCTCCAGTACATCGTACCGCTGGAGTTGAGGCATTCAGGAGATTGAGGCCTCCATCCTTCCATGGGAGCGTGGACCCTCTTGCTGCGGAGGCTTGGATCCTCCAGGTTGAGAAGATATTTACGGTGCTCTCTCCTGC
The DNA here is from genome assembly GCA_015143295.1 of Tetracentron sinense. NCBI lineage: Eukaryota > Viridiplantae > Streptophyta > Magnoliopsida > Trochodendrales > Trochodendraceae > Tetracentron > Tetracentron sinense. The sequence continues at coordinate 33,553,819 of CM026570.1, read as the reverse complement.
AGAGGAAGAGAAAGTAGCATGGGCAGTTTTCATGCTAGAAGGCGAAGCCCACCATTGGTGGTTGTCCGCATTGAGGACACGGGGTTTGACCATGCAGGGTCAACCTTGGACTTGGGATGAGTTCAAGGACGCTTTTTACAAGAAGTATTTCCTGGTTGGAGCTCGGGAAAAGAAAGAGAGAGAATTCATCAACCTTGAGCAAGGTTCGATGTCTGTGGCCGCTTATGAGGCCAAGTTCTCGGAACTATCACGCTTCGCGACACATATGATTGCCACCGAGGCAATGAAGGCGAGGAGGTTTGAGCAAGGGCTCAAGGATGTCATCATGGAGAAAGTATCGGTCTTCAGGCACACCACTTACGCCGAAGTAGTGGATAAAGCCTTGTTGGTTGAGACCAATTTAGAGACAGTGTCCAAGAAGAGAGAATTGGCGAGAGGCCAATCTAGTGGTTCAGTACCTTTAGAGAGGTGGGCCCGGACTGGTCCTTATCAGTATACATGGCCAGCACCACAGATGAGGCCGACTTATGCGCCTCCAACACCCCGGCAGTATGTGCCACAGGCACCTCGACCTCAGGCTCTTCCGGCCCCACGGCCAGTTACCCCTCAGGCAGCGAGGTATACACCACCTTCGGTCCCTCCGGCCTACACATATGAGGTCTGCACTTCATGCGGCAAAAGGCATCCGACAGGAGATTGTCGAAGAGCATCTGGTGGATGTTATCATTGCGGTCGCCAAGGCCACATGATCAGGGATTGCCCTAGCCGGCATTTACCAGGCCAGTCTCAGGGTAGTAGGCCCCCAGCACGCCCAGCAGGATCATACCAAGCGTCATCTCAGACTACCCGGTCTACACCTCAGTCTCGCCAGGCAAACCAGGGGCGAGTTTTTGCCTTGACAGAGGGTGATGCACTTGCATCTGATGATGTGGTGCAAGGTACGCAGTTAGAGTTAATTTCTTATTCGTGATTATTATGTTATGCTCTATTCTCTGTATACATACTCGGCACGTTCTATATGTGTATATACCTACATGTATACGCTGTTGATGCATGGATTAACTCCGCTAGTTAAAATTTCAGGAACCCTACTAGTCAATGAGTATTTGGCTCGAGTTTTGATTGATACCGGGTCTACTCATTCGTCTGTCTCGCCGAGTTTTTCAGAAGGCTTTCCTGTGGAGCCTAGTCAGCTAAAACCGGAGTTAGTCATTTCGACTCCTCTCGGTAAAACAGTATTGGCAGATAAAGTGTATAAAAATAGTGTGGTCCAAGTTGGAAGCCACGAGTTGGCGGTTGATCTCATCGTCCTGGGATTCCAAGACTTTGATGTTATATTGGGAATGGATTGGTTAGCGGCACATCATGGGCACGTAGCTTGCTTTGAGAAGATGGTACTCTTCAAGCCGGTAGAAGGAAAACCATTTCACTTTCGAGGGTTGAGAAGTAGAGACATTGCCCGCTTTGCGGCGTTGAGCTTAGCTAACCCCGAGGCAAAGGAATCATCGACAATTCCAGTTGTGAGTGAATTCCTGGATGTGTTCCCAGAGGAGTTGCCAGGATTACCTCCAAACAGGGAGATTGAGTTTGTGATCGAGCTTGCACCAGGCACAACTCCTATATTCAGGGCTCTGTATAGAATGGCCCCGATTGAACTTAACGAGTTGAAGACTCAGTTGGAGGAATTCCAAGGCCTTGGTTTCATTCGACCAAGTGTCTCATCGTGGGGTGCCCCGGTGTTGTTTGTTAAGAAGAAAGATGGCTCGATGCGAATGTGCGTCGATTACCGTCAATTGAACAAAGTCACTATAAAGAATAGGTATCCATTGCGTAGGATTGACGACTTGTTCGATCAGTTGAAGGGAGCGAGATTTTTCTCGAAGATAGATCTTCGATCGGGTTATCACCAGTTGAAGATTAAGGTGGAAGATGTTCCCAAAACTGCTTTCAGAACTCGATATGGGCACTATGAGTTCTTGGTGATGCCTTTTGGTCTCACGAACGCGTCGGCAGCCTTTATGGATTTGATGAACCGGGTGTTCCGACCATACCTAGATCGGTGCGTGATTGTATTTGTTGATGACATTTTGGTCTATTCCCAGACACGGAAAGATCACACACGCGATCTACGCCTTGCTTTGGAAATGCTAAGAGAGCACAAGCTATATGCCAAACTTAGCAAGTGTGAGTTTTGGTTGGAAGAGGTGGCATTTCTAGGCCACGTTGTTTCCGCGGAAGGCATATCGGTAGATCCAAAGAAGATAGAAGCTGTTATGAGTTGGGCGAGGCCCAAGAGTGTTACTGAAATACGCAGCTTTCTTGGGCTGGCAGGCTACTACAGAAGATTCGTAGAGGGTTTCTCTAGCCTTGCAGCACCACTCACTTACCTGACAAGGAAGGACGCCAAGTTTGTATGGAGTGATAAGTGCGAGATCAGTTTCACGGAACTGAAGAAGAGGCTTACTACAGCCCCTATCCTTGCTGTGCCATCTGGACCTTATGGGTATGAGGTGTATAGTGATGCCTCACACGTTGGACTTGGGTGTGTACTCATGCAGCACAAGAAAGTCATTGCCTATGCATCAAGGTAATTGAAGGAGCATGAGAAGAATTATCCCACGCATGACTTGGAGCTTGCGGCGGTCGTGTTTGCACTTAAGATTTGGCGTCATTACCTTTATGGGGTGGAGTTCTATGTGTTTACCCATCACAAGAGTCTCAAGTATCTCTTTTCCCAAAAGGAGCTGAATCTAAGGCAACGGCGTTGGATGGAAATTTTGAAAGACTATGATTGTACCATTCAATACCACCCGGGTAAAGCAAATGTAGTGCCTGATGCTTTGAGTAGAAGACCTCCGGGGTTATTAGCATGCATGTTAGTGCAAGAATGGAAGCTACTTGAAGACTTGGCAAATCTGGACATTAGTGTGAATGACTCTGTCCGTAGTCCTATCTTGGAAAATGTCACGGTTCGGCCATACATTATAGATTTGATCCAAGAATACCAAGCCACGGATGCTGAATTGTTGGCTTATCGGGACAAGGAAGTTGCTAAGGGTAGTGAGGACTTCTCTCTCACTAGCCAAGGTGCTATCACATTCAAGGGAAGGCTGTGTGTCCCAGCCAATGCAGATCTTCGGAGGGAGATTATGGATGAAGCCCACCGGACAAAGTACACTGTGCATCCAGGGGGTACAAAGATGTACCGGAACCTCAAGAGTCACTTTTGGTGGCGGAATATAAAGAGGGATGTTGTAGAATATGTGGCACGGTGTTTGGTGTGCCAACAGGTGAAAGCAGAACACATGCGACCCGCCGGTCTATTGCATTCTCTTCCTATTCCCGAGTGGAAATGGGAGAACATATCCATGGATTTCATAGTTGGCTTGCCAAGAACGGCAAAGGGCTCAGATGCAATTTAGGTTGTAGTAGACCGTCTGACGAAGTCTGCGCACTTCCTACCCTACCGAACTGCTTACAACTCTAGCCAGTTGGCCGCTCTATACATCAAGGAAGTGGTGAGGTTGCACGGAGTGCCCGTCAGTATTGTGTCAGATCGGGATCCAAGATTCACATCACGATTTTGGAAAAGCTTTCAGGAAGCTATGGGTTCCTGACTTGATTTCAGCACTGCTTTTCATCCACAGACGGATGGACAAGCTGAGAGGGTGAACCAAGTTATAGAAGACATGCTTCGGGCTTGTATGCTAGATTTTAAAGGCAGTTGGGAAGAGCACTTGCCTTTGGTAGAGTTCGCCTATAATAACAGCTATCAGGCGAGCATCCAAATGGCACCATTCGAGGCCTTGTATGGGTGAAGTTGTCGGTCTCCTCTCTATTGGGATGAGGTAGGAGAAAGGAAAGTACTTGGTCTGGAGTTGATTGAGCAAACGGCAAGTGTAGTTAAATCATCCGGGATCGATTGAAAGCCGCTCAAGATCGCCCGAAAAGTTATGCGGACACGCGCTGTAGGGACTTGGAATTTCAAGTAGGGGATCAAGTCTTTGTGAAAGTATCTCCTAGCAAAGGGATTATGAGATTTGGCAGGAGAGGCAAGCTTAGTCCTCGGTAAGTTGGGCCATTTGAGATTATCATGAGAGTTGGAGAAGTTGCTTACCGGGTAGATCTTCCACCTCACATGGCCACAGTTCACAACGTTTTCCACGTGTCTATGCTTCGGAAGTACATTGCGGACCCTTCGCATGTCATAGACTTGGAACCGTTGGAAATCCGAGAGGATCTCACTGTGGTTGAGAGGCCAGTTCAGATTTTGGATCGAAAGGATCAAGTGCTTCGTAACAAGACTATTCCATTGGTTCTCGTGCAATGGAAACATCATGCTAGAGAAGAAGCCACGTGGGAGCGCGAAGCCGAAGTCAAAGCAAAGCATCAGGAATTGTTCGAATGAAATTTTGTATGTGGCTTGTAGTTTTAATTGGTTTGTAATGTATGTACCGTCCAATTTCGGGGATGAAATTTTTATAAGGAGGGGAGGATGTAGCACCCTGGACTTTTCGGCATGTATTAAAGCGTTAAAGTCATATTCTTGAATGGAAAGTTGGATTTCAAAGGTTAAATCTATTGGAAACCCGAGTTTCTAAACCCCGCTTGCGTATCAATTAACCTTAGGGGCAAAATGGTAAATAAATAAAGTGGAACTTAGAAATTCTAAACCACCAGGAATGTTCCTTTTCGAACAACGAATCAAACGCAAGTTGAATCGTCAAAATCCGACGAACGAGTCAAAAGTTATGACCGAAACAAGAAAGAGGAAAAAAATGAAACATTGCTGCAAGTTACGACCGATCGTACACACCCTACGAACGATCGTAGTTGAGTTATGATCGATCGTAGAATCTCAGGAATTGACAAAAGTCTTGGGTCGATATACGATCAATCGTGGGAAACTTACGATGGATCGTAGCATAACTTACGATCGATCGTAGACATGTTACGATCGATCGTAGATCGCGAATCCAGAATTTTTAATCGGGTTCTTAGGGTTTTCTTCCCTTACCTATTTAAGGTAACCGAGCCTTTAGGGCTTCCATTCACATACTAAGAGAGTTTTTGAGAGATAGAGAGAGAGGAGAAGGAAATCCTAACCTAGGGTTTGATTTTGGGGAGGAATCAAAGGGTTTGTGAACCCAATCATCCTCAAGCTCGTTTTCTTCAAGATCCAAGCTCAAGCACTCGTGGAGCTCCTGATCCAAGCTAGGGCAGCAACTCACGGTCGTTTTGGAAAGGGGATTCTTTTCCTCATTTGTGTCAAGGTCGGTACTCTTTGCTACCCTCCTAGTTATAGCCTCTCTTTTCCCTTTATTTCTCCTTGTTTTTCTTTATCTATACACGTGCTATGAGATGGATGGTTGTGAATGGTGAATGGAGATGGAATAGGCGATTGGATGTCAATGGTTGTGTTGTGATGGTTAAAATGGGGAGGGCATTGTTCCAATAATGAACATACATGCATGACTTGAGTAAAACCCATCTAGAAAAGCATGTTGTAGGGTAAATCAATAATGAACACACCATGTTTGATGAAATGCCAAGGTGAATAAAGTGAGTTGTAAATTAGGAAATGCATGCCTAATAAATTATGGATATTGCTAGGGCCTATGATAGTGTGTTTTCTTGCTTTCCCTAAATGATGTGAATATTACATTGCTAAATCATTGATGTTATATGCGTTGTGAATTACCCCAATTGTCATATTTAATTCCAAATGCAAGTATGTACACGATCTCACGAGCACGCATGCATGACATGGTTTACCGACGTTTTCCGAGAATGGGATTTAGAGGTGGGGCATATCCTACGAAATGTTTTACCTCGCTTTTGGCAAGGACAAGACAATCATGCATTTTCATAAAGAAGGGTCTCCCTTCCCTCGCAAGTGCATCTCACAAGGACATCTCACAAGTGAATCTAACAAGACATGGCATGACAAGCATGAGCATTCTAGGAAGAAGGGTCTCCCTTCCCTCACAAGTAGTTTACTTTTCCAAGCAAGCAAGACATGGCATGACAAGCATGAGCATTCTAGGAAGAAGGGTCTCCCTTCCCTCACAAGTAGTTTACTTCCAAGCAAGCAGGACATGGCATGACAAGCATGAGCATTCTAGGAAGAAGGGTCTCCCTTCCCTAGCAAATAGTTTACTTTTCCAAGCAAGCATGACATGGCATGACACGCATGATATGACAAGATAAGACAAACATGACAAGTTTCGAGCATGGAAATGGTATTTCCAATCAAGTCAAGTGCACAAGGTTTTCAAGAGTTTTATCGGCTTTTCATGAACTGCAAGCATGATCATGAATTTCCTTATTTCCTTGTATGATATAAATTGTTCCTGTTCTATATATGCAAATTTTTTCCTACTTTATGTATGCTATCTGTATACTATGACTGTTGGTTAGTATTTAGTACCCGCTGAGTATTCCATGCTCAGCCGTACTTCTTATGTCGGCAGGTTCTGAGGGAGCTGCTGCTCCGTTTGATGTTTGTGCTCCTGGTCCATGGGTGGAGGAGGAGTACGTCGAGGAACCTTTGGAGGAACCTCCCGTAGAGGATTATCAGTAGGTGGTGTTAGATTCTGAGTGGATTAGCTGTGGGTGAGCATGAGTGATTATATCCATGTATTTTGGCGGGCATGTCCGTACTTTCTTTGTTTTGATTTCTTTGTATTAAAACTTGGACCATGTGTATATACTTAGAGGTTTGTTAGACTTCCGCTGTGTCTTATAGTTATGCTTCCGCTGTTATCCTCTATTGTATATGCCCTGTGGATGTTTTGCAGGTGGTTTGTCAAGCAATCCATGTGAGTCATGATTTAGTCGTCCACGATTCACTCTAACTCCTAGGGTGGGTTTTGGGTCGCGACAAACTTGGATACGCATTTAGTACAAATTTCACAATTCACTCAATACATATTCATCAAGCATATTTAATAAGTACAACACAAATAATGTACACATGGTATATAACACAATAGCATAACATACAATCCGTGTTCCTAGCGTAGGACTCTATGTTTGGTTGAGATTCAACCGATTTTGACTAGGACTAACTTGTTAGTCCATACTTGGAATACAACTCTTTAAGGTAATTCTAATACCTAGTTCAATCATGGTATCATTCCTATGTGACCCTAGGGAATCTAATGCCTAGAGCTCTGATACCACCTCTGTAATGCCCCAAAATACCCCCTAGGAGTTTAGGGATATTTTAGGTGTGACACTACGTACCTATCAAACCATCCTGTAATGCACAAGATAAAATACAGTACTAAACAATGATAATCAGAGCGCGGAAGCTAAATATAAATGCGGAAGCGTAAACTAATTTTATTTTTTTTTCCTTTCTTCTATAGTTCTTAAAATGGTATTCCAAGTGAACATATATACAAAACATGTCTAAGTCTAAGGTGGACAGGCCCACCTATCAAAATATCAAAATACATAAGACCCAACACTATCTCGATCAATAGTCACCCCCGTGGGGCCAATGGTCTAAGTCTCTCGCCTCCGCCTGAGGCTCGACTGCTAGATCCTCATACGGTTCTTCCTCGCCGTAGTCCTCCTCTATCCAAGGACCCTGATCACATATGTCAAGAGGGGCTCGTGCACCTGCCGACATGAAAGTACGGCTGAGCATGGAATACTCAGCGAGTACACGCTACTAGCAAACCATAACAATAATAAAAGCACACAACAGTAATACCATACAAAGCAGTAATAGCATCACTAGAGAAATAGCATAAGGCATGGTAAAAATGCAATCATACTAACGTGCGTGCATGAATGCGAAAACTCCGATAAAACTCATGCTTGAAATCCCATGTCATGCCTCGGTATGCCTCGTGGAAATCATGTATGCATGCATGCATGAATACATGATCATCATCTTGTAAACTTTCATCTTGTAACTTGTGAGCCAGAGGCTAGCACCCGAATCTCCCTGGGCTGCCAACCTCCTTGATATGCAATGCACTTGTGAGCCAGAGGTTAGTACCTGAATGTCCCTGGCCTACCAACCTCCTTGATATGCAATGTTTGGTTTTCTTGTGAGCCAGAGGCTAGTACCCGAATGTCCCTGGGCTACCAACCTCCTTGACAATAGGTGATTTTTATTACTTGTTTAGTTTTCTTGTGAGCCAGAGGTTAGTACCCGAATTTTCCCTAGGCTACCAACCTCCTTGACAATAGGTGTTTTAGGGGTTTTCTTGTGAGCCAGAGGCTAGTACCCGAATTCTCCCTGGGCTACCAACCTCCTTGACATGCAATATTTTCTTGTTGTTTATAATATGCACATGCTCTTGAAATCTCGGTTCATGCTATCATGCGTGCTCATGTGCGTGCCAATAATAACAATCGTGGGAATGCGCTTAACAAAAGAGATACGGCATTACAGTTCAATTCATAATATTAGCATAGGTAACTTAAGTAATTCACATGACATTGGATCAATTCATCGTCTATAAGAACACATGCATAAAACCTAATTCCATTTTCTTCATCTAAGTCGTTTATTCATAGTTTAGGCATTTTGTCAAACACAACACATGCAATGTTTCTTAATAATTCATCTTGTTCTTTTTAGCGCATATTTTCCATCCAAACATCAAGGTAAGTTCATTATTGGTAAAATACCCATCCACCATTTCCATCACACACATCACACAACATACATCTCGGCATCCAATCGCCACATCCAACATTCCATCCACACATCCACACCTTTTCTATTATCTTGTTTATATTTAATGGGGGATAACACATTTCATAAGGAGGAAAACATAATATAAAGAATCACGTTTTTATATAGAAAACCTAGATTTTTGCTAGGGTAAGTTAGTAGGGTGTACTAACCTTAAATCAAGGCTTGATCTTGGTTGTAAACCTTGATTGGAGCTTCCACTTGAAAAGAGGAACCCTTTGCTTGAAGGAGACTTGTGTTGGGGAAGAAACCCCTTTCAAAAACGTGCTTGAGTTGCTGCCCTAGCTTGGAGAATGGCTCACACACGAGCTTGAGCCTTGAACTTGAAGCAATCAAAGTTGAGGATGATCTAGGGTTCTTAAACCCCCTTTGATTTCTCCTCAAAAACAAAACCCTAGGTTAGAGTCTCTTCTCCTCTCTCTCAAACTCTCAAAATCTCTTAAGTATGGTAAATGAATCTCTAAGGCTCGTGCAAGCCTTAAGAAGAAAGGGTTTAAACCCCAACAGACGAAAACACCCTTAATGAAATTTCTGTAAAAATGCGAAGACCGAGCGATCGGTGTTTAAGACCGATCGATCGGTTGCCTACCGAGCGATCGTTGATTGACCGAGATCTCGGTCAAAAATCAACTCTCTGGAAAATTTTCCCATACAAATTTTTCGACCAGTCGATAGCCTCCGATCGATCGGTTTTGGACCGATCGATCGCTCCATGGACCGAACAATCGGTGCTCTGCTGGTCCCGACTGTTTTGGCCATATCTTTTGACTCGTTCGTCCAATTTTGACGATTCAACTTGTGTTAGATTCGTCTCTCGAAAATGCCCATTTCTAACATTTCAGAATTTCCGATTTCTCCCTTATTTATTAATTACACTACGAAAACGGCCAATTAGCTACAAGAGTGCCATTCATTAAAGATGAAAAAGTTTGGGGTACCACAACTTTCTTGTTGAATACCCTAGTCATGCGCCTCTGATAGGCCTGAGAGTGATTGATGGCTTTTGATCGCCGCTCTTCAATCAGATTCAACTGCTCATACTAGGTCTGCGCCCATTCTGCTTCTGAGAGCTCTGCTTCCATTAATACCTAGAGTGATGGAATCTGTACTTCGATGGGGAGGACTGCTTCCATACCATAGGCTAGAGAGATTGGTGTTGCCTCTGTAGAGGTTCAGATGGACGTTTTGTAGGCCATGAGTGCATAAGGGGGCTTCTCATGCCAGGCAGAGTATTTGGTTACCATCTTTTCTATGATCTTCTTCAAATTTTTGTTGGCGGCCTCAACTACACCATTAGTCTGAGGCTTGTATGGCATAGAGTTGTGATGTTGGATCTTGAATTTCTCACAGAGGTCAATCATCCCCTTGTTGCAGAAGTTTAGGGCATTATCTATCACAATCTCATATGGGACCCCATATCTACAAATGATATCCCTTTTCAGAAAACACTGAACCACTAAGGCTGTGACGCTAGCATATGAGGCTGTCTCGACCCATTTAGTGAAATAATCGATTGCTACCTGAATGAATAGATGTCCGTTTGATGCTTTTGGAGTTATGGGTCCAATGACGTCGATGCCCCAAGTAGAGAATGGCCAAGGAGCAGTTAGATTGTGCGACCTGTGTGGCGGTGCATTTACCCTATCAGTGTAGATTTGGCACTGGTGACACTTCTGCACGTGCTTACAACAATCTGATTCCATGGTAGGACCAGTTGTAGCCTAGCCTCCGTATCTTCTTAGATAACATCAACCCGTTTATTGTAAGCTGTAAGTTCCTCCGTGAACTTTTTTGACTACCTGCGCTGCTTCATTGGTATCTAGGCATCTGAGTTGGAGTAGGTTCGGTGACCTCTTGTACAAGGTGCCCCCGGATAGGACGAACTGAATGGCCAGTCTTCTGATTTCCCGATGGTCTGTCTTGGTAGCGTCGAGAGGTAAGGTCCTATCCTCGAGATACTGCTTGATGTCTACATACCAAGGCTTGTTGTCTGATACCTCCTTGATCTGAAGGCAGTAGGCAGGCTGATCCTGTTGTTGAATTTCGATCGGCCAAAGCATGACGTTTATAGAGATTAGTACCATGGAAGCAAGGGTGGCCAGCGCGTCGACGAATCTGTTCTGGTTCCTGGACCGGTGGCTGAAGCTAATTCTTCTGAACTGACTGATTAGTAGATGGAGGTAAGCCAAGTATAGGACTAGCCTTGCTTCTCGGATGGCCCAAGATTCATTCGCCTAGCAGATTACTAAAGATGAGTCAGCGTAGACGTCTACCTCTTCAATCCCGATGTCTAAGGCTTCTTTCAGTCCGGCTATGCATGCTCGTACTCCACTTCGTGGTATGAGCATCTGAACTTCAGCTTGACTGAGATTGGGAGATGTGCTCCCTTAGGTGAGATCAGGACTACTCCTGCCCCATGCCCATGACTGTTGGCAGCTCCATCAAAGTACAACTCCCAGCCGGAGTATTCTTGTTTGTCTACTTCTATATACAAGATGGCTTCATCTGGAAACCAATCATGTACAGACACGTAGTCCTCTCCTGGACTATGGGCGAGGTGATCTACTATTGCCTGCCGCTTGATTGACTTCTCTGTCATGTATGTGATGTCGAATTCAGACAACATCATGAGCCATCGGGCAGTTCCTCCGGTAATGGCTGGCTTTTCTAGCAAGTACTTGAGTGGGTCCATCCGGGAGATCAGAATTATCAAGTAGGAAAGCAGATAGTGCTGAAGACACTGAGTTACCCAGACTAGTGCTAGACAAGTCTTCTCAAGAGGGCTGCACCGCTCTTCGTACTCAAGCAGATGCTTACTGATGTAGTAGATGGCTTGCTCTGTTCTGCCTGTCTCGTCATGTTGTGCCAGAATGTACCCCATAGAGGTTTCTTGTACAGAGATGTAGAGTAGCAGGGGCCGTCCTGCCGTGGGAGGCATAGGGACTGGAGGATTCAGAAGATATTGTTTTATTTATTCAAAGGCTTCATGGCATTCTGCTATCCAGACTGTCGGTGTGTTCTTCCAGAGAAGCTTGAAGATCGGCTCGCAGATTGGAGTTAACTAAGAGATAAACCGACTGATGTACTAAATTCTACCTAGGAATCCTTAGATTTCCTTTTTAGTTTTGAGTGCTAGCATTTCAATGATAGCTCTAGCTTTAGCTGGATCAATCTTAATGCCTCTTTTGCTGACTATAAAGCCAAGGAGCTTTCCTGATGAGGCTCCAAAGACACACTTGGCTGGATACAGTCTCAAGCCATATTCTCAAAGTCTGTCGCAGAGTCTCTTCAACTCTTCAGGGTGTTGCTCAGCGGTAGGAGACTTGACGATCATGTCATCCACGTAGATTTCAGTGGACTTGTGCATCATGTCGTGGAACAGTGCCGTCATGGCCCTCTGGTAGGTGGCCCCTGCATTTTTAAGTCCGAAGGGCATGACCTTGTAGCAGAATGTGCCCCAAGGTATGACGAAGGAGGTTTTCTCCATTTCTTCTTCTGCTATCTTGATCTGGTTGTATCCGGAGAAACCATCCATGAATGAGAGTGTCTCCTATCCTACAGTATTGTCGACCATAGCGTCGATGTGCGGGAGGAAAAAGTTGTCTTTGGGGCTTGCTCGATTTATATTCCGGTAATCAATACACATACGGACCTTGCCGTCCTTCTTGGGCACCGGGACTATTTTGGCTAACCACTCAGGGTAGTTTGCAACTGCTAGGAAGCCTGCGTTGATCTACTTTTTAACTTCTTCCTTGACCTTCTGCAACCATTCAAGCCTCATCCATCTCAGTTTCTGCTTCACTGGTCTGACGTCAAGGTTCAAGGGCAGTCTGTGTACCACCAATGCTGGGTCTAGGCTTGGCATGTCAGCATATGACCAGGTGAAGACGTCACTGTAGCCTCTCAGGAAACTGATCATGTCTACTCTCTGCTGAGGGTTCATGCTTGTGCCGATCTTGACTAATCGGGGGTTGTCTATGGATCCCAGATTGACTGTCTCAGTGTCTTCCTTGTTAGATTGCAGAAGTCCTTCGCTATGCTCAAGGAGATCCAGAATTTCCTGAGGCAGTTCCTCTTCCTGTTCTCAGTCATACTCTACTTCAGAGAGTTCAAGGAGGGTTTGAGGGGTAGCCCTGTTAGAGGTAATTTCCTGGCAAATCAATTAGCTTCAGTTTAGCATGCTTTGATGATGATTATTTTGTTGGCTTCAGGACACTAGGCCTTCCAAAGGAAGAGTCCGCGTGATTTCGTCATCAGCCGATATGAAATGTTTTTTCAAAAAAATGATTTTTGAGTCAAAACAATTTGATTTTCATTAAAGGAAAAGACTGTTACAAAAAGACTCAAACAAAAAAAGGCCGACAGTGGCCTAACTTTAGATTTTACAAATAGGAGCAAAAGAGAGGTAGATGGAGGAGTAGGGTGATGCTTGTTCACTGCTGCCTTGGACCAACCTGTCCTGCACTGTGCTTGCCGCGGCCTTGGATGGCCTCAATAGTGAGAGCCTCAGTCCACCAACGGATCAGTGACTGGCGACTGGATGACACTTCGACGCTGTTAGAGAGGGTACAGACCTGCTCTCCCGCTGGATATTTTGCTTCAGTAGCATCTTTGACAGTCAACTAGCCAAACATCTGGGCCATGGTGAATACTTCTGGATTTGGAATCCCTGAAAACTCGTCACTAGGCTAGGGTGTTAAGGCAATGGGTGCAGTAGAGGTTTTCGGGTAGGTTTCAAAGATTCCCACAGGGAAGGTTACAAAGAGGTCTGGTCGTGGTTCAGGTTTCACCGACTGTCTACTCCTCCTAGTCAGCTTGGAGAGGTAATCCTCATATCTGGGCTTGTACCCCAAACCATAGGGAGGTGTATAGCAAGGAAGTGTGTATCTCTTCTTCATGCCCTGATTCCTAGCACCGAGACCATTTTCGGGCTGGTAGTTCATTCTGGCCATCATTCTGACAAATGGTGGCACTGCTTGCTTGCTTTGCTGTTCTACCTGGGCGATAGAACTAAACTGCTCAAACTGGAATGTCATGAATGTAGTACTCTACCCCAGCTCTTGGACATCCCCAAAGGAACTTGCTAACTCTTCAGAAGGAATGACAACCAGACGGTCATCCTGGATGAACTTGATTCTTTGGTGCAAAGAGGAGGGAATGGCTCCGACCGCATGGATCCATGGCCTCCCTAGGAGCAAAGTGAAAGAGGCTGGAAGGCTCACAACCTGAAAGTTTGTTGAGAATTGAGTAGGTCCAACCCTGATGGTTAGGTCGATGTCACCCAAGTTTTGCCTGGTGGTGTTGTCGAAGGCCCTGATGGTCATAGGTCTCTTCTTTACTTGGCTGAGGTCCAGGCCCAGGTTTTGCAGCGTGGAGAGTGTGCAGACGTTCAGACCGAAGCCATTATCGATGAGCACAGATGATAACGTTCGATCCATGCACTGTACTGCAATGTATAAAGCCCGGGTATGGTCCCTGTCGCTGTCCGGTATCTCCTCTTCTGTGAATAGATGACTCAAGGATTTGCCCTACCATTTACCCCAGTTTCTCAGGCTTTATGTCTGGTGTCACATGGGCATTGCCAAATACTCAGAGCAGCTGCCTCCTGTGATGCTCTGAAGTGAGAAGAAGTCCCAAGATGGATATCGGTGCTGGGACCTTGCTTAACTATTGAGTGATTGAATTCCTTTGCTTTTTCTGGATTTTTAATAAAACTGTTGAATCTGCTGCTTTCTTCTGTGGGTCTGACACCCCTGCTTTCTCTTTCTCTATCTCTGTACTCTTCCCTTTGTCGGCTCAGTTACAGGAGGTTGATATACCTGGCCAGATCTGGTTAGGTTGGCTATGCTCTCGCTCTCAAGGATGAGAAAGCGGGGAGTAGGTACTCGATTGAGGTTGAAGGGAGGCTCTGGGATGTAGGTGATCCGGAGAGGGCTTGAAGAGGTTGAGGCTGAAGCTAGAGCTATGTGCCAATTTACAGGGCAATGAATGGTATAGATGATTTGTTCGGGGACAGGTATCTGGGTTGAAGACTGAAAAATCTGTATATTTGACTGGGAGAAGGGGATTATGACAGGTGATCGGTAAAAGGGCCTGATAATGCTGTCATTCACTGCGGGTGTGCTGAGTCCTGGCTGCCCTGCCCCAGGCTCTTCCCACTGAATAAAATTGATTTGATTGTTATGTGGGGGCAGTGGTACCTGGTTGATGCTGGTGTTGCTGGGAGCCAGCTCAACCCTTTTTGTCATCCAAGAGGTCTTGGATAGCACACTTCAGGCCTATGAATTAATCTGTAGCATGGCCTGGGCCTCTATGAAAGGTGCAGTGATGGTCGGCATTGTAATTCTTGTTCTGCTTATCTGGAGGTAGAAGAGGTGTGGGGCCTCTCAACTCGAGAAGGCCCTATTTGGTGAGGAATTCCAACAATTGGCTAAGTGTGTATGGAAGAGGGGTAAAGTTTTGGGGAGGACGGTATAAGAGGAATTCCTGGCAACTGACTATTGCTAAGCTGCTGGAGCTAGTAATCAGATGAGTGCTATAGAAGCAACCATGTGTACATCTTCCTTCTTTATGTGGTCCCTGGGATCGATTTTTCTGCTAGACGAGGCTGTCGCTTTGGGGGGATCAAGTCCTATACTGGAATAAATGGCCCCGCTCTTGATAGCAATCTCGATGCGGGCAACTATCCTGACAATGGTGCTGAAGTCCACCACTGGTAAGGTCACCATGAGTGTACAGTAGGGCTACTTCAGAGTGCCCATGAACATGCCTGCCAGCTCTTCCTTAGGGAAAAGAGTTGGGATCTTTGCTGTTATTTCCCTCCAGCGAGTGGCATACTCCAGAAATGACTTATTGCGCTAGCTTAATGGCTCAAGCTGGCTCCTCTGAGGGCAGAGCTCCTGGTTAAAGGAGTACTGCTCCACGAAGCTGTCCATGGCATCCTGCCAAGTCTTAACCTTTTGTTTGTCTACAGACATGCACCACGTAAGGGTTACCCCCTTTAGAATCTTCTGGAAGTACTGGATGAGCAAGGACTGGTTTCTGTTATGTTAGAGCATGTCCCCCAAGTACAATTATAAGTGTTTTTTTGGACAGCCTGAGCCATCGTATTTGTCAAAGTCTGGGACCTTAAAACCCGCGGGAACAACATCCTTGATGAGAAAGTTAAGTCCTCCAGTGATAGACTTGTACTGGTGGATGCACCCTTCATTCTCCTCATCTCCTCTTTCATCTGTTTGATCCCGTCCTGTAAAGAAGGGGTAGGATCTGAGGATGATGGCTGATCCTGGTAGACGTGTGAGGCCTTCGGCTGCTCTTCGTACTGGTCAAATTCCTCTCCCCCGCCTGTTGCGGGTATAGGGTCATGTATGATGAAGGGGTGAAGGCGAGGCTCTAGTATAGGTTGCTCGGCTGGTTCTCCGGTTGGGATCTGGGTGGAGGGTTCTTCGGTCCGGGTTCCAATTAGAATCTTTAGGGATTCTAGAACACTGTCAAGCTTCAACTGCATGGCTGCTATGTCCCTGTCATGTGACTGTAGGATCTTGCTGGTTCGTTGGTGCTGATATGCAGGTTCCGCCATCGACCCTGAATTGCTTTCTGATTGTACTGTGTAGGAGCTACTCTATGGTCGGGCTGTGCAAGGGAGTATCTCTATGACTGGTACTTCCGTTAAGACTGCGTCTATAGCTACTGGTTCTGCGAGAATCGCAATCAGAGAACGAGTCACAGGTCAGCTCATGCAACTGAAAAGAATGCAATGGCTAATCATGATTATGCATGATGACAAGAAGTAGATACTAGAAAAAGGATTTTTCATTGATGCATAAAGAGTGCAATGAGTACAAGGGTAGTGTGACTCAACAAAGAGAAGAAAAAGATTCGATCCTAGGCAGGTCCTTCTGGGATCACGAAGTCAAGTGGCTAGGGCACGCCTTTAAGATCCATGATCTGTTGCTGGAGGGATATGAATTCAACCTCCATATACGTAAGGGTCTCAATAGCGTTGAACATACGATATCCAAATTATTGGATAAGGGAGGTCATCTCCGCCTTTGCACTATCAAGTTGTTCTTGGTGGAAGTGAAGCTGGGCCCGAATGACGGCTGTTTCCTTAGCGTCGCCTCTGCGTCTCCTGTGAAGAGACTAGATTGTCTACTCCAATTGTTCAACCTGTTCTTGTACGGCTTGAAGTTCACGGCCTTGTTCCACTTCCTGCTGCCTGAATGTACGCTGGGCTCTTCTTCCATTTCTGCTGGATTTAGAGTTGTCTCTCCAGGAAGTAGTCTATCCATGGAACCACCATTTCGGCTAGGGGTATGGTTCCTTGTGATGGAGCTGTGACTGGTGTGGGTAGTTCCCTAGGTGCAGGCATGCCGGGTAGAATGTCAGGATTATCCACCCACTGTCGGTATGCTGAGTTGGTCGATGGTCCTGATGTAACCATAAAGCCTAGCCATTGGTCTTGTCTGGAGTTGCACCAAGCTGACTGGAAGTGTCAGACGAGGTTACCGGAGTGCACTGTGAAAGTGATCTAATCATTTTCCTATCAGTCTATCACTAGGATACGCTGAGGGAGTCCAAACTATTGGAGAACTCGGAGTGGTGTGTAGACTGCGGAGCCTGTTAGACCAGCAAGAATCATGCATCGTCTGCTGGTGATGACAACACAGGATAGCCTATTCAGTACAAGCCAATCACATTGCCAAGTGATTTCATCCTCTGATAGGTCTTGGAGGAGCTGGTAGAGCTCTCCAATGTCTGTAGTTACTATCGGCCCTTGATTCTGAGAAATCTTCCAAGGTAGACTGTAGGCATCACTGATGCCGTCCGGTACCAATATGATTGTAGGCAAGTGACTTACCAACCAGAGGTGTAGGAGTGGTGTACTGGCATGGAAGATGCCTTTTCTACGGTCTGCAGACCGGTTGAGAGCCTTGAGAAGCTCAGCTAGGATGACTAGTACAACTGAGTAGGAGTTGTGGATGTCCTTGACGATCCCGACCAGAACTGCTTCAACGAGTGATCGGCACCTTGGGAATACCAGCTGAGATATGGCTATCAATGCAAGGGCATTGAGACCGGGAAGTTCCGCTGAAATAAAGTCAGGGTTCCACTTGTGCTTGTACCTCTTTTCGAGAAAAAACACCGATATCCGATCAAAAGAGCCGTTAAGACTGGGCTGCAAGCAAGCAGGCTTGATATGCAAGAACCTAGATAGGTCTGCCTAATATGTTGTCTTGTAGCGCGGTACTATAGCTTCGACGTCCATGTTTAACCCTAGAATGTGTTGAATATCTTCCAGTGTTGGGCAGAGCTCGTTCTTACCAAAACGGAATACCATATAAAATGGGCTCCAACACTGGATAGTGGTGTTCAGGAGGCGCGAGTCCGGGTTAACCACAAATAGGTCTAGGATAGTTCCGATTTTATAGTACTGAGCCCAAGTGAGACGCTGACTCGAGGTGAAAGCTCCAATTGTTTCCTGGAGGTTGTCATCACATGCCCCCTAAGAAGTTAGATGAATGGGTCGTGACTATCAGCCCATTGACTGAATTATCCCTGAAGGACCTGTCATCTACCTGGACAACAATATACAGACTCTATGAGTGTACTGTGCATACAGATGTGATGTAAAAATGATGATGCAATATATTTTTTTATTTTTGATTTTGGTTGTGTGTGACAAGGCACATGTGACCCGATAGGGCAGACGGATGGAGGTACGACGTGCTTTAGCCCAGGTTGTTGGAAACCGAGGGACCTATCAGATCAAGGTTGGGACAAGCCCAGTGAAGGCCTGTCTGCCTGGGATTTGGATCCCATATGCTATATCGGGAAGCAGGTTTGGATTAGTTTATTACAAGCACAGGTTTGGCTCATTACATGCCCCTGAGTGGGTGGTTATCCGGGTAGAATGTGCCCGGGTAGTCAACTATGATTGAGGACGGGTATAGGGTGCAACCAGGTTAGGGTTTATAGTAGCCCTCCCAAGATGGGCTGCTTGTAGACTATACCCTAACCTAAACTACATGTATAAATGCTGGTTTAATGCAAGGGTGTTCCTAGTAGGATGGAGGGATCACTTAACACCGTATATGCGACTCCTCAGTATAGAACATACCTGAAAAGGGACGATTGATGTAAGCGGGAGCATTCATAATCCTTCCCTAAGGGTAATCACCCAACAGGAGTAACTCTGCGGACCACCAAGACGTTTAAGTCATTAACACTGAGGATGATCATCCAGCAGCCGTTAACATAATAAGCCTGTCTACTGGGTTAAATGGGACAATTACACTACTATGACATGTATGGATGCACAGTACACAATTAACCAAGGGATGTAAAATGATCAGTGTTCAATTAAACGCTTAGGCTTTTTAATGAAGATTAAGGTTTAGTTGGCTTAAACCCGGGTTTCCTGGTTGAACCCTGAAATGTCAACTCCCCAGCAGAGTGGTCAAAGCTGTGAGCACGAAAATTCACTCCCTAAAGATCTCACGGGGTTTCGAGTTGCCACCTATTCATTCAAAAGGGATAAGTCCCCCGGGTTTAGATAAGGTCTTGGTCTGCGAGTGAGACTAGGGTAAGGGGTTCGGTTAAGTCTGGGGAAGGTGTTAGGCACCCCGAGGCTTCCGCCTTACAACGGTTCTGTACTCTCCGGGTTTAAGCCAATTTAAAGTTAATCTTGATTAGAATGCTAGAGTGTTTAAGTTAACACTAATCCAAGAAAGGAAAAGCTAACTAGGGTCGGCCCCGTGTTAGGCTGCCTACGTACTCACAGGGTGAGATCAGACTGAGCGTAGTTCTTGCACGTGACCCTATGCCGGGGCTAGGCGCGTGTGTGTGTGCACCGAGGGTGGCTAACATGGGCTAGTCCGGTAGACTAGGGTTTGGTTGACCGAGGAAGGTCAAGTGCAAGATATATAAGCCTAGTAGGCTTAGGGGGTAGTCCAGTAGACTAAGACGAAGTCTGGCCTAGGTTAGATTGCTAACCGGGATTAGGCTGAACTAACTGTAGTTAGGGTTGCTAACCACAGTAAAGGGGAAGTGAGTTTTATCCCGGTAGGCTAAGGCAGGGCCTGGTAGGCCGAGGTAAGTCCGGTAGACTTGGTTCTGGGCCCAGTAGGCCGTAAACCGAAGTTAACTATGATTAAGGTTGCTAACCGTAATTAAGGGGGTTCTAACTGTGGTTAGGGTTGCTAACCAGCGTTAGGGAGAGGGCCAAAGTCAGGTTTATGATCCGATTACAGTTTTAGGAATTTCTGTTTAATTTCTCAAAGTTTGTAGGGTTAAGGGGTGATTAACCGCGATTAAATGTTAACCAGAGGTGTATTTAACCGTGGTTAAGGGTCTGGTATAGTCCAAGGTGGGCCCAGGGGGCTAGGCAGGGCCTAAAGTGGCCTCCTGCCAGGCTTGGGCCCCTGTAAAAACCCAAAATGAAAACAAGGATAATGTCGGTAATTGGATTACCGACATTATGAACAGTGTTTTTAAACTGTGCTTTTGCCACTGTTAACTGCGGTTAGGCTATAACCCAGGGTGAATTGAAGGCAAAGGACTGTAGAGGGGACTCCTGGGGAAATTTCAAGCTAGGTGTGGGCCCCAGGGGATGCTTGGAGTGGGTCCAACAAGGCTGCAAAAGATGCTGTACCTGAAACAATATATTGGCGGTAGTTATTCTACCGCTAATACAAAACTAGGCCAAAATCAGGGTGTCGGTAAATAGTTCACCGACAGCGAGGAAACAGGCTTTACCAGGGATGGCGGTATTGGGTTTACCGCCATTCCTGGATTCTGTAAAAATGGATTTTTGCATACCAGGGCTATGCACAGAGGTTACTAGGGGGTCCCTCATGATTTGAGGGACCCCAGAATGTCGAAGACAGTCTGCAATGCTCAGCAAAGATTGGTATACCCATAGGGGTTCACCACACCTATGGTTTAGGTGGGTTAACACCCTGTATGGGTTTGCACTACTGAAAACAAACCAATAACAGCAATAAAAATCCCCTGAAGATGATCAGGGGCTCACAAGATGGGTAGAATAAAAGAAAAATGGGTAGGGAAAAGTACCTACCCTATACTCCGTTTCAGCCGAAGTGGTGGAGGTCTGCAACCGTGGTGGTAGTGCTATAGGGTTTGTAACTGCAGCGTAGCTTGGGACAGGTCCAGGTGTCACGACCCAAAATCCCCCCTAGGAGTTAGGAGACTTTTGGCTCATGACTGCCATGTCATACCATCCTATCATGACACATAAGGCGTACATATCATCTTGCAAGAGCATACAAGGCACGCTAAGAGGTGAACCTAAAAATTTCTTAATATCTTAACTGTATTGCATACAAGGGAGACAAATCAAAGTGGACATGCCCACTTAGTTAAATATACATATCTCTCCATTTCATCACTCAAGGCAGTAATACTAGGGTCCCCTGTCAAGACCCTCATCTTCACATGATGATCCCAAGAAGGATCCTCTTCCACTTATTTCTTTTCAACCTATAACTCTGGGTTGCGAATGCCAAATAGGCCTGCCGACATAAATGTACGGCTGAGCATGGAATACTCAGAGTGCGGAAGTTCTTATGAGCCAGAGGTTAGTACATCATATCATATGAGCTTGTGAGTGCGTATACTCAGAGTGCGTATACAAACCACTAACTAACAATGCTATAAAACATTTACATATCATATAGTGTACAGTTCATCAAAACATTTGCATAATCAGAGTGCGGAAGTTTAAAACAATATAACGATTTCATATTTGCGAAAGCATACTGTAAATCATACTTTGAGTTCGTACCTTCACAAACCATATTTCAATATCTTATGAGTCTTACGAGTCTCTTATAAGCCTTTAACTTATGAGATTCAAAACCATATGAGTCTTATGAGCGTATGAGAATCAAGTCTTATGAGTTCTTATGAGTTCCTTAGAGTTCTTATGAGCGTATGAGAATCAAGTCTTATGAGTTTCTTAGAGTTCTTATGAGCGTATGAGAATCAAGTCTTATGAGTTCCTTAGAGTTCTTATGAGCCGTAGAGACTTATAGCACTTATGAGCTTATGAGCATTAACTTATGAGACTTATGAGATCTTATGAGCTTGTGAGGTTCTTATAAGTTCTTATGAGCCAGAGGTTAGTACCCGCACAACCCTGGGCTACCAACCTCCTTGATTTCTTGTGAGACTTATGAGATTTTCTTGTGAGCCAGAGGTTAGTACCCGCACATCCCTGGGCTACCAACCTCCTTGATTTCTTGTGAGACTTATCAGATTTTCTTGTGAGCCAAACCTTAGCACCCATAAAAAGACTTAGAGCCGGGTATGTAAATGTCATTCATTGAATAAATCGAAGTGGGCTGCCAAGATCCTTGATTTCTTATGAGATTTCTTAGAGCCAGGCATGATATATCCTTGGATATACCCTACCCTTGACCAACCCGATGTTTGGCTTTATCAATGCTTATGAGCTTGGTAGCTTACGAGTTCTTAGAATGTCTTAGAGTTCTTGTGAGCTTAGAGTTCTTATGAGCTTAGAGACTTTAGAGCACTTATGAGATCCACATAGAACACTTAGAGCCTTTTGGATTCACTTATGAACTTATGAGATCCTTGTGAGCATAAAGAACTTAGGAGTACTTATGAGAAACCTTGGTCATACAAGACATACACATGCATAGCATGGAGTACATGTGAGCATAGAGTACTTGAGCGTAGGGTACATGTGAGCATCATGGAGATCATGGAAAACTCTTAAACATTTGGTTATATGCATAGAGTAATTGAGCATCATGGTATTCTTAGAAAGCATTTAAAACATAGGGACATACACATGAAATTTCATTCATTGCATGAACATGCGCATACCTAGGCTACTTAGCCTTATTTCATGTCATTCATTTCACTAAGACCAATACAAGGCTATACGCCTTAATTCTCTTTAAAGATTTAGCATCAAGGTTTACAATCCATCCATGGATTATCATATGACTAATTGGTAGAGTGTATCTACACTCTTTCAATCAACCCATCCCTTTATCCTTTAGGAATCCCAACAAGTCCATTTAAGAGAGTGAAGTTACACTCTAGTCATCAAACCCATCCCTCTTAGCTTCCTTTTCATTAATTAATTATAACATGATTAACTAGGTTAAATTACCTACTTGTACAGGGCTATAAACCTCAATTTCATTCCTTCTTTCCAAAATAAACACATATAAGGCTATACGCCTTAACTTTTAACAATACCATGTTTCACTACTTACCACACATCAATAAAGTGTAATAAAGTATATTTACTATTTGTTTTTATCAAAATCATGCTTTATATCATGCTTATAATATAGGAATTACAATATGGCTAAAACCTCCTAAGTTTCATCAAAAATCATTTATTTAAACCATAGAAAATCAACCCATACATCAATGAAGTGTAGCAAAGAAAGTTAGTAGATTGTTCTACTTACAAAACCGATTCCCTACGGTTCAATCGCTTCAGAATACTCCATAGAAGTGGGAGAAAGCTTTTGGCAAGCTTATGGAATCAATTTCCAACTTGGGAAAGCTTGAGGAAGTGAAGATCGCACCTCAAGAAGCTAAACAAGCTTCACTCTATGCCTTGACAACCCCCAATAGCAAAACCCCATTCACAAACCCTAACTTCTCTCTCCTTTCTCTCAAAACCTTCTTCAAGGGTTGTGTAAACCCATGCCCACGAATTTGTGGTTATATAGGCCAAGGGGGTGAGGCCAAAGACCATTCCACCCCCTAAATATCTCAAGGGAGTCGGTCCTAAGGCAAACCATGCACCAAGGATCTATCCTCCTTGATGAAGGATAGATCCTTCAAAAAATCACTCTCTGGCCAAAAAAACCCATAGAGAATTATGCTTGGTTGATCTATCGGTCATGACCATGGATAGATCCTTCAGTATAAGGAATTGAAGGATCTATCCTCCCCAAGTTAGATAGATCGGTACTGTTCATCCCTTCATTTTTTCCCGCTGTGGTATTTCCACCATAACTTTTGAGTCGTTGATCCGATTTTGACGATTCAACTTGCGTTGGATTTTACATTAAAAGGGAAACAACTTTCATGTTTTGCAAAAAACCCAATTCTTCCGTCTTCATATTCTAAAATGGCCCTAAAGGCTACTGGTCCAAGTGTTTGCTGAAATGACAGCAGACCCGCTTTCGGAAAACCCATATTTCACCTAGCTTTGACTCAAAATCCAGAAATGGGATACTCATGAACTTTTAAGAGGGGTTCAATACCTCACCCATGGTTCAAGAAACACTCAATTTGGATGAGAAACGACAAAACTAGATTTCTGCGAAGTTGATGGTATGTTAAGATATCCACCTTCTTTGATACTTGGAGTATTTCATACTCCTGTTTTATTTTCATCCCAACGCCCTAAAACACTTTTGACACATATGTTGTCTCATTTGAAACCCCCTTCCATTTTAAAACATGAAGCCATCATCCCATTAAGGGTTTTGGCCTGGAAAAACACTATTCACAGCACTATTCATAGCACTATTCACAACACTATTCATAGCACTATTCGTAGTCTAGGGAACTTGGTTCCGGGGTTCTACACCAGGGGAGGAGAGGCTGAGGAAAATGGTTTCTTCCAATAGGGATTCACCTTGGCAAGTTGCTGACTGTTTGCATTGCTCGTGGTGTTGTGGTTTTATAGGGAAGGGACCTAAGGACCTAAAGGGGATTAAGGAGAAGAGGGAGAAGGGTATTGGACCCAAGGAAGGTCGACTAAAACGCCGGACGGGAGAGATCGAGGTGAGGGTTAAGTGTGCAGAGGTGTTCGCAGACTGAAACTCGGGACTTGCATATTGTCGGTATAAGGTCTACCGACAATATGGAAATAGGCTAAACTAAAATGTCGGTAGAACTTCTACCGACATCATGAAGTTTGTTTGAATTGGGCTAGGCCCTTCACACTCAGGTATAGGGGGTTGTCCTAAGGTGTTTTGGGCCTTGTGGGCTTGAGTTTAAGGGTCAGGCCCTATAGGCCATGGGTCTTAGGGTTTAAGCCCTAAGGGCTCTAGGGTTATGCTAGGGTCACCTAAGTTTAGGGTTTTGTAGGGGGAGAACCATAATTAAAAGGGTTTTAACTATTGTCAGGTGGGGTGTAAAAATCCGATGCTTATAACCATTACTCCATCTTCTTCCTCTTGCTTCAACAATTCCAAAGAGAGATTCTAAAGCTTCGTGGTGATAGTGAAGAACAAGGATCGAGCTTCGAGTATTTCTTCGAGAAATCTCGACAAAGAGTTCTGACGGTTCGAGTGGATTAAGCTTCACTGGTGAACATCATTCACCGAGGTGATATGACTAAAACTTTTAGATAGAATTTGATGTTTTATATGGTGTTAAGATCTAGGGGATCCTGTTTTCTGCATAAATTTTTATCTGGATCCCCCTACAAGTGGTATCAGAGCTCATGGTTAGGAGTATTTTTTTGTTTATTTTAAAGGATGAATAAATAGATAATTTAATTCATGAGATGAATTTAATTTAATTTATTTATTTATGTTCATAGTTTTTATTATTTTATTTTTTTATGAGATGAATACATAAATAATTGATTTTATTATATTATTGAATGAGATTTGATAATGATAATTAAATATTTTTAAGAACTAGTATAATATATGTAATATAATTTTTGAAATAAATTGTTTATTTTGAAAAATCTATATTAAATGATTTGATCATTCAATATACATTTATTAATTGTTGAAAATATTTAATAATTTTTTTTCTAATAAATAGATATTATTGGAAAATTTTAAAACCCTATTTTATGATGTGATCATGTTTACGTTTTACTATATGTTTTTGTAATATTAGGAAAGTCCTAATATATATATTAATTATTACTTAAAATAGTTTTAAGTATATCCTATCTGGAATTTTAATAAAATAGTTTTATTAAAATATATTGTAGGAAAATATAATAGTTTTATTTTCCGGATTTGATCTATATGAGATATAGAATTTTCTTGATCTTATTGATAATTTTTATCAATTTTTTATCTTTTAAAAATATCAGAAAAATTACTACTCCATCACCATATTGTATCTTATTATATGAGATTATAATTATGGGTCAATTTTTTTTCTCTATGATAAATTGTTTAACATGCATTCATATTAGAGGATAATATGTAGTAGGTTTTGGCAAAACTGTAAAGGTCAGATTCATTCGGTTTCCTTGAAAAGGCCGAATGGAACACTGGTTTCCCTAATGCCATTATTTTATCATGCATTGGTGGGGATGCTGTGAAGGAGGATGTTACGATGTTGATCTAGATAAGATGATAAAGGTGGAATCGCGAAGGAGTTTGCAAGCTACCTTTGTTCTTATCTCAATTTCGTGCATCCATGCATTTTAATTTCATTGACCCACAACTATTAATCTCATGTAATGTTTATTTTTTGTTTATATTTATCATGAGATGATATCTGTTGTTTAATTATTCTGTTGAAATAATTGCCCTTGATATATCATGTGTATATAAGATTGGGGACAAGTCCCTAAGTATTATGATCTTCTACCATACAATATGTGATCTTATAGTGGGGAGTGTGAGTAAGCTGACAGGCCAAAGCTGGGCCCAACCCTTCTCACCTATGTGTGAACATGGTGAAAACTATATAAGCAAATAATGGGAGCACTAACGCCAAAGTGTGAGCTTTCGCTAGGTGTTTATTAGGTTCATGGTAGGTGGGCACATGAATAAGAGATATTATACAATAACGCCAAAGCGTGAGTATAACATCCCTTATAGGTCAGACAGTAGATCGAATGCTCCAGGATTCACAAGATGAGATCTGTGAAATTAGAGAAGATAGTTTCTATCTGCCTATTCAAGGCGAAGTGTGATGTGCCCAAAGGCAGGATCACATTAAGCCAGTGTCTAGGTTTTCGATGCCAATTGATTCTTCCCAAATTGGCAATACCATTAGAAACAGACCAATAATCTAATAGATATTAATGAATATAATAGATCCTGATACTATCTTATTTGTCATTTGATTAGATCATGACAGGCCTTCAGCTTATGACTGAAATTCTTCATGATGAAAAGTTAGTAGGAACTAACTATGTAGACTGGAAAAGAAAAATTAGACTAGTATTTGCTGTTGATAACCTTGACCTATGTCTTAAAACACATAAACCCGAATCCCTCCAGATGCTTCACCGGCCTAAAAGGCTGAGTTAGAGCAATGGGAGAGGTCTAATCAGATTACCAAGTGTTACATTCTGGCTTCGATGTCTAACATCTTGCAAAGCTAGCATGAACACATGGATAAGACATTTGACATTTTGCAAAACCTACATTAGATGTTTGGTGAGCAAAATAGATTAGTTCGACAAGTTAATTGAAATCCCTTGTTAACACCAAGATGGTTGAGGGAACTCTGGTCAGGGAGCACATCATTAAGATGATGGGCTAATTGAATGAACTGAAAATTCTTGGTGGAGAGATGGATGCAATCACTCAGGTTGACACTATTCTACAGTCACTTCATTCGTCCTTCAATTCATTTGTGTTAAATTATAACATAAACAAGAGTGAAATGTCACTAAGTGAGCTTATGAACTCACTTGTGTCTGCAGAAGATTTGATCAAAAAGTCAACAAAGGGTGAAATTTTAACTGTTGATAAACCTGATACCTCCAATTGATTTAAAAAGTTTAGAAAGAAGAATAAGGGTAAAGGTAAATTTAAAGACAATAAGGGTAAGGCAAAATTTGCCAAAGGTTCTTCAGGAAAAGCTAGCAAGGAAACAAAGGCAATGGAAAGTGCTTCCACTGTGATAAAATAGGCCACTGGAAGAGGAATTGTAGGACTTACCTCATAACTCTTAAGAAGGGTGGAGGCAGTACTCAAGGTATGAGATGCTTTCAAGTACTTATTATTGTTGAGTCTAACTTTCTGGATGGTCCTCCTAACTCATGGTGCGTGGATTCTGGATCCACTGTACATGTTTGCAATTGTTTGAAGGGGTTCAAGGAAACCAGAAAACCGACCAAATAGGAGCAGAAGCTTAAAGTTTTCTCCGGTGCAAATGTTGCAGTGAAGTCAATTGGCTTGTTTACTCTTTATTTACAAACATTAATTTTAGAAGACTGCTTTTATGTGTCTTCGGCATATCGTAATTTGATTTCAATATCTAGACTCTTATATTATGGATTCTCTATCATTTTTAATTCAATTGTTGAAATTAAGAAAGATGGAATGGTCTTGATTACTGGTAATCTCATTAATGGTCTTTATTTAATGTTCCCTTTGGTAAATAATGAATGTCTGCAAAGTGACAATGTCTCATCATCTAGAATGTCTGGAATGAAGAGACATTGCACTGAGTCTACTTATCTTTGGCATAAGAGACTTGGTCACATTAATCTTGATAGGGTCAAGAGGTTGGTAAAAGATGGTCCCCTTGAATTCCTCAAGGTAGAACCACTCCCTACTTGCGAGGCTTGTCTCGAAGGGAAGATGACTAAGAAGCCTTACCCTAAAAAGGTAGGAAGAGCTGAAGAAAAGTTAAAACTAATACATAGTGATGTATGTGGTCCATTTAACATTTTTGCACGAGGGCAATACCTGTATTTTGTAACATTTACCGATGACTATTCCAGATATGGATATGTCTATTTGATGCAACACAAATCTGACACTTTTGAAAAGTTTAAAGAATTCAGATTAGAAGTTGAGAATCAAACTGACAAATCCATAAAGACACTTCGATCAGATCGAGGTGGTGAATACCTCACTGACGAGTTTATGGATTACTTAAGGGATAATGAGATTATCTCGCAATGGACAAGTCCTGCCTCTCCTCAACAAAATGGAGTTTCTGAAAGAAGAAAATGGACCTTATTAGATTTGGTTCAATCTATGATGAACCATGCCGATGTTCCTTCATATCTTTGGGGGTATGCTTTACAAACTGTCATTTATATTCTAAACCGGGTTCCTTCTAAGTCTATACCACCCTATGAATTGTGGACTGGGCGAAAACCTAGTTTACAACATCTAAGGGTATTGGGTTGTCCTACGCACATTCGCAAACTCGAACCTACTAAGTTGAAATCTAGGACAGAGAAATGGAATTTTGTAGGGTATCCAAAAGAAACTAAGGGTTTCTATTTCTACTCCAAAGCAGACCAAACAATAGTTGTTAGGCTTCATGCCACTTTCATGGAGGAAGAAATGGATCTCCTTAAGAAAGTTGAATTTCATGAGATGAAAGACAACACAGCCAGTGTCCAAACTGAACCTAAACCTTCTATTAATGATTCTCCTAAAACTATTCCACTAAGAAGGTCTGAAAGAGTTTCTAAACCACCAGATAGACTTCAGTATTACAATAATGAGGTTTATCTAGTTACCCCTGATGATGAGGATACGGATCCTAAAACTTATCAGGAAGCAACATTAGATGTAGATGCATCTCAATGGAATAAAGTCATGAATGCTTAAATAGATTCCATGTATGACAACAACGTCTGGACTTTAGTAGATCCACCGATGGAATAAGGCCAATTGGATGCAAATAGATTTACAAAAGGAAGAAGGGTGCCGATGGTAACGTGGAGACCTATAAAGCAAGACTTGTTGCAAAAAGTTATACTCAAATCCAAGGAGTTGATTATGAGGATACATTTTCACCTGTAGCTATGCTCAAATCCATCAGGATATTGCTAGCTATAGATGCACACCATGACTACAAGATATGGCAAATGGATGTCAAAACTGCTTTCCTTAACGGAATGTCAGATGAAGACATCTATATGAAGCAACCAGAGGGCTTCATTGCTCCTAACCAGGAGAACATGGTATGCAAGCTCAACAAGTCGATATATGGTTTAAAACAAGCTTCTAGAACCTGGAACCAAAGATTTGATCTTTCGATTAAAGAATTTGGATTCCAAAAGAATTTGGAAGAATCTTGTATTTACAAGAAGGACAGTAGGAGAGCAGTAGTATACCTAATTTTATATGTTGATGACATTCTACTCATTGGGAATGCTGTGGGAATGTTATCATCAGTCAAGATATGCTTTCTCAGCATTTCTCAATGAAAGATTTCGGAGAGGCATCCTATATTCTCGGAATAAAGATTTTGAGAGATAGAAAATGCTGAATGTTGGGATTGAGCCAAACTTCCTACATAGACAAGATATTGTCTAGGTATAATATGAGTTATTGTAAGATAACACTCATTCCTTTTAGACATGGTGTCACTTTGTCTAAAAAGATGGCCCCTACATCAGCTGATGAGATCGAGCAATTGAAGAAGTGCCCTTATGCTTCGGTAGTTGGGAGCCTCATGTATGCAATGTTATGTACTAGACCAGATATCTGTCATACAGTGGGAGTTGTTAGTCGGTTCCAAAGCAATCCAAGTATCAATCACTAGACAACTGTGAAACACATCATGAAGTACCTGAAAAGGACTAGAGATTATGTGCTTACTTTTCAATCAAAAGATTTAGTTGGACTAAGTTATACTGATTTCGATTTCCAATCTGATCCGGATAATAGAGCTTCCACATCAGGGTATGTGTTCACACTGGGTGGTGCTACTGTCAGTTGGCATAGCATAAAGCAGAAGAGTGTTGCTGACTCCACCACAGAAGCAGAATATATTGTAGCTTCAGAAGCAGTCTGGATCAGAAGGTTTTTGCTAGAGCTAAGAAATATTCCTTCAGCACTTAAACCTATCACTCTCTTCTGTGATAGTAATGATGTAGTAGCCCACAACAAAGAACCTAGGAGCCACAAAAAGATGAAACATATGGAGCAGAAGTATCATCTCATTCGTGAGATCATTGATAGGCAAGATGTAGTTGTTACAAAGATTGGGTCTCAACTTAATGTTGCTGACCCGATGACTAAGGCTTTTTCAGATAAAATATTTGTAACACACTTAGATATTATGGGATTGAAATCTATGGGATAGTGACTTTTAGGGCAAGTGGGAGATTGTTAGACATGATGCCCAGAAAAGTCATTTAGATTATTAGATTCTTATTAATTTGATTAATAAAGACTTCTTAATCTATTGTGTATTCATTATGGGTAATTGACCATGATTATGAGATAATCTATACGATATGAGATATCGATAAAGGTCCTTAAGATATATTATAGGAAAGTTATGTGATTGGCTTATCACAGGCAGATATAACTTTCCAGTTCCTTATACCTTATATAGTCACAGCTGTGGGTGAAGCTGGGCACTTCACTTATATGGCTGTCAGAATGCTAAGATGTTCTCAATAGTTGAGATGTAGTTTTATCTTGAACTATTGTAGTGGAGACTACACATCAGCATATGGGTGCTTAAATGTACACTGATTGATTGCATGCAATGAGAGACCTCTTGCATAAACATACTATCAGATAGTTGGTCTCTCATTCACTTTGAACAGTTTCGATGATCCTTAGATCTGATGAGTTTATCTATGACTGAGCAGTGATCTGACTGTTTTGATTCCACCAAAGTATTTTCTACATTTGGGGAATACAATACAGTGATAGTTGGATAGTCAGAAAGCTGTTCGAGTCATGATGAATTTCAAATAAGAAATCCATACTCATTAATTTGAGAGATTATCCAAGTTCCGGGTAAGACAGTTGATTAAGTTCAAATCCTGCACAAGTGATTTTGAAATCAAAATAAGTTTTAAAATATACTTTTATTAAAAGATATTATACTTATCAAATGATTTTCACAAAAAAAACTTCATGAGAAATTGTTTCTCATGGCTTAATCATAAGTCTTGGAAACCCGGATGATATGCAATGGGCTATGAGTTAAATAGTATTAAAAATCTCAAAGGCTCATTAGGGATAATGTATTTGGAAGGATAAATTGAATTAAATAGTTCATGTGGCGGGATCCGTAATGGTTAATGTTCATACACTGGGATTCAATTGCAACATGGATATCTCACGTCACTTGCAATTCTGATGTAATTCTTGTTTAGGGTCAATAGGATAACATTGGGTAAGCCAGGGTAAGAATGTCCCAGAGCAATCTGTGGAGATGCTCACATAAGAAATACAAGCTCAATAATTGATTAAATGTTAATCAAATTATTTAAGTGATTAAAAGTTAATCATTGATTAAATAGATTAATTGTTTCTCCTCTTATGCAGGCCCCTTCTTTATTGGAGGTGATTTCAATGTTATTGCTAGAACTGTTGAAAAGTTGGGAGGAAGGGATGTTAATATTGATTCCCTTTCTGACTTTAACAACATGATAAATAATTTGGGTTTGATGGATGCTGGTTATAATTGTAATAAATTCACTTGGTGTAATAATCAAGAGGATTTGAATCGTATCTATGCTCGTTTAGATCGTGTTCTTCTAAATGCTGATTGGAGAATAACTTTTTCTCATACTTCTGTTTCCCATCTTACTAGATTAGCCTCTGACCACTCTCCCATTCTATTCTCTTTTGGTCATGATAATTCTAGGACTCTTGCTCCTTTTAAATTTCAACAGATGTGGATCTCCCATGCTGATTTTCAAAAAACTATTTCTGAATCTTGGGATAAACCTATCTATGCTAATCCTCTTATGGCATTCTTTTTAAAACTAAAGAGACTCAAAATTGCTTTAAAAAGCTAGAATAAGAATGTTTTTGGTAATATTTTTCAGAAAATTAAAGAATTTGAATCTAGTATTAGTTCTATCGAGGAAGACATTCAAATTTCTAGGGATATAGAGAAAGTTTCTCAACTTCAAACTCTGAAAGATGATTTGCAAAGTGTCCTTCTTCAAGAAGAAATTTTTTGGCGCCAAAAATCAAGAATTAAATGGCTTCAAGAAGGAGACAATAATACAAAAATTTTTCACATGGTTACTAATTCCAGAAAGGGCAGAAATTCCATTTCTAAAATAAAAGACCCGCAAGAAAATTGGTTGGAATCTAGAGAGGATATTGGTGTTGCAGCAATTTCTTTTTTTAAAGATTTATTATCCTCTTCTAATAGCATAATTTTTCAAAATATTATTAATTATATTCCTTGCCTTGTTTCGGAAGATGATAATATTTCTATATCTATTTCTCCTTCCATAGAAGAAATTAAGAAAGTAGTGTTTGATTTGTCTGTTGATAGCGCTCCTGGCCCAGATGGTTTTTCAAGTCATTTTTATCAGTCCTGTTGGAATATTATTAAGGATGATCTCTTTAGTGCTATTTCCCATTTTTTTTATCCATGCTGATATGTCTAAAGCTATTAATACTACTGCTATTGCGCTTATTCCCAAATGTAGCTCTCCTGTTTCCTTTTCTAATTATAGACCTATTAGCCTTTGTAATTTTTTATATAAGATTATATCGCGCTTACTGACTAATCGGATAGGTATTCTTCTTCCTAATATTATTTCTGATGAGCAGAGTGGTTTTGTTAAGGGGAGAAATATTACTAATAATATAAGTTTAGCACAAGAGATGGTGCAGGACATTGATAGATCTACTCCAGGAGGTAATATCATATTCAAACTAGATATGTCAAAAGCTTATCACTGTATGGAATGGAATTTTATTATTGCAGTTCTCCAAAAGATGGGCTTCAAAAATGAAGTTCTTAGGCTGATTAAAGGTTGTCTCTACTCTCAATCCTTCTCTATTATTATTAATGGTAGTCTTCAAGGTTATTTTCAGAGTTCGCGTGGTCTTCGACAAGGAGATCCTCTCTCCCCTACTCTCTTCATCTTGGCTGAGGAAGTTCTTAGTAGGGGTTTGAAGTCTATATCTGAAAGTCTTTCTCTGAATTATAAATTGGGAAGGTATGGATTTCCGATATCTCATCTTCTTTTTGCTGATGATACGCTTATATTTTGCAATGGTAGAAAGCAAAATATTAAGACAATTTTTTATTTCATTTCTACTTATGAAGTTTCTTTTGGTCAGTAGATTAATCGTGCTAAAAGTGCATTTTATTGTTCTTCAAAAATTTCTAGAACCAGAAGTCTTGCTATCTCCAGTTGGGTAAATATCCCAAACAAAAATTTTCCTTTTACTTATCTGGGTGTTCCTCTTTATAGAGGTAGATTAAAAAAAGCCATTTTTAATCCTTTAGTTGATAAAATTCTTAATAAGATTGAAGGTTGGAAAGGAAAATTTTTATCTAATGGTGGTAGGTTGATTCTCATTAAACATGTTTTATCTTCTATTCCCACTCACCTCTTAGCTGGCCTATATGTCCCTAAAGCCATTTCTGACCTTATAGATAAATCTATGGCAAAAAAAATTTGGAATAATAGGGTTGACTCTAAAAAAAGGCACTGGATTAATTGGAATACTTGTGCTCTTCCCTTATTAGAAGGTGGATTAGGTCTTAGAAAAATGAATGATTTTTCTTCTGCCTTTAGAATGAAGCAATCTTGGAAGCTTTATCAATCTGAAAATCTTTGGTCTAAAATTTTCAAATCTAAGTTCCAATTTAATCACATTTGGCATGCTTCTTTTCGTCCTGGTGCTTCCAAAACTTGGATTCATATTAGTCAAATGTGTAAGGATATAGTTTGCAAAACGTCGGCTTTAATTAGTAATGGTAATAAAATTAGTTTTTGGCTTGATTGTTGGTTTGCTGATGTCCCTCTGATCGCTAATTCTATTAATACTCCTACTGTTTTCCCTCATA
The DNA here is from genome assembly GCA_015143295.1 of Tetracentron sinense. Taxonomy (NCBI): domain Eukaryota; kingdom Viridiplantae; phylum Streptophyta; class Magnoliopsida; order Trochodendrales; family Trochodendraceae; genus Tetracentron; species Tetracentron sinense. The sequence continues at coordinate 33,519,396 of CM026570.1, read as the reverse complement.
TTTCAAAAATGCTTGATAACAATGGTTTATGGGATTTTAGTCTTGTTTCTGATTTCCTTCCTGATTACCTCTAAAATGATATTAGAACTGCGGGTTTCTTTACTTCAGATGCAGAAGATGCTTTTATTTGGAACCTAAGCTCTAAGGGTAATTTCTCAGTTAAAACAGCTTGGGAATCTATTAGACACTCCTCCATGCAAAACGATTGGCCCAAGTTTGTTTGGAATAAGACCATTCCAAAAAAAAATCCAAATTTTTGGTTGGAAGGTTATGTATGGAGTTATTCCTATTGATTATATGATTCAATCTGTTGGCATTCCCCTATCTAGTTGTTGCTCTTGTTGTAATCAAGGTCATTGTGAAACTTTAACTCACCTTCTTTTACAAAGTGACATTGCAGGTATGATTTGGGGACACTTTGGTAGGCTTTGCTCTATTCTTCCTCATCCTAACGACAACATTCACTGTTTTCTCATGAGATGGTTTAGAGCTTCGGAGAGACGACATAATGTGTTTTATAATATTCTTCCTCTTATTTCTATTTGGGAGATCTGGAAAGAAAGATGTTCTCGAAGATTCAACAATGTGCGCAAGCCAACAAATGAAATTATTGCCAGAATTCAGAAATGGATGTTTGAAATGGGATCTCTTCCTTCAAAAAAGCCTATAGACTTTTCAATGCTTCAAAATATGTCTCCTCCTATTAAAAGAAGATCTTTTATCTCCTATATCAAGTGGCTCAGACCTCCTCAAGGTAGAATTAAATTGAATGTACATGGAGCTTCCGAAGGCAACCCTGGTTTAGCAGGAGGAGGTGGCATTATTCGAGATTATACTGGATCTATGATTGCTAGCTTTTATTCTTTTTATGATATTTGCTCCAATTATGTTGCCGAGACTAGAGCTCTTCTAGATGGTCTTAATCTATGTCAAAGTTTGGGTTATCTTCAGGTGGAGGTTGAATTTGATGCTAAATCCCTTGTGGAAGCATGGAAGGATACTATTAGCCATCCTTGGAATGTTTGGTATTGGAATAAAAAGCTAATTCCTGTGATGGCTAATAGTTATTCTATTTCTCACATATATAGGGAAGCTAATATGGTAGCTGATTTCCTTGCAAATCATGCTTGTATCACTCAGCAATCTGGTAAATTTTTTTCTCTTTAGGATGGTCCTTCTCGGCTCAAATCTCTTATCTTTCTTGACAAAGAAGGTTTGGGTAATAATATTAGAATGGTAAATGGTGTTTGATTGTATTTGTCTATTTTTGTGGTTTTTTTGGGGTAAGGTTTTATGTCCCCCCCTTGGTCTGTGTAGGGGTAAGGTTTTATGTCCCCCCCCCCCCCTCCCCCAAATTTTATTTTATTAATAAACAGGTAGGGGTCCGCCAAACCCCCCACTCCTTTTGAGTGGATTTTCCTAAAAAAAAAAGTTAATCTATGGTTTAAATTAATTGTTAATTTAAATTAAGGGATTATTTTACTAATTATTTAATTAACCTAATTAAAAGGGAAATGGGTTTGACACATATCCATAAACCCATTTAATATGGACCCTTTTAAACTCTAGGGTGGGGTGCCCACTTTGGAAGTCCTAATTGGATTAGGACATGGTTACTTGGATAATTATTGTATAATAATTCTTTTAATTATGGAATTAAAATCCAATGATTGGATTGCAAGTAGGATTAAGATAAGAAGGAGTTGGATTACAAAAAGGAGTTTAGCACTCCCTAAATCTCACCCCCCCTTGAGGCTCACGCCCTCCCCTTTGTGGTTAAGGTTTCCTAGGTTGACTAGGATTCCTATCTTATGATGGTTGTTGACTAATCCCTTTATTTGAGGAATCCTCAATTGATAAGGACTCCTTAATTAATAGGTTTACTATAACTAAAGTAGTTATAGATAAACTAGGATTTATTTAATAATAAGTGTTATTATTGAAAAATAATTCCTAAGGGATAAGATCAAGTTAGAGTATGATTAGGATTGGATCAATCTATAAATACACCAACACCTAGACCATAAGAGAATAATAATTCTCCAGAATTTTTTCTTCTCTCCTTCTCATCCTCTCCAAACTGTGAGCCCCTAGGGATATTCCCTAGGATTTTCATGAGCTTCAAAAGGTGGTCCAAGTTGGGTTTTGCTACTTTAGGGTTTTGAACCTTAAGGTTGTGGGTGATAAAAGGTCTACACCATTACTCCAGCTTCTTTCTCTTGCTTCAACAATTCCAAAGAGAGATTCTAAAGCTTCGTGAGAATAGTGAAGAACAAGGATCGAGCTTTGAGTATTTCTTCTAGAAATCTCTACAAGATTCGAGTGGATTAAACTTCACCGGTGAACATCATTCACCGAGGTGAAATGACTAAAACTTTTATATAGAATTTGATGTTTTCTATGGTGTTAAGATCTAGGGGATCCTGTTTTTCGCATTAATTTTTATCCGGATCCCCCTACAAAGGATCTATTTGCTTTTCCTGGGTGGTACTGGATAGAGCAATCATAATCCTTGAGGAATTTCACCCAACGACGTTGCCTCAAATTCAACTCCTTCTGTGAGAACAAATACTTTAGACTCTTGTGATCAGTGAATACTTCAAACTGCGCACCATACAAGTAGTGTCTCCAGATCTTGAGAGCAAAAACCAAAGCTACCAACTCCAAGTCATGAGTAGGATAGTTCTTCTCGTGGTCATTCAACTGTCGAGAAGCATAGGTAATCACTTTCCTGTGTTACATAAGAACACAACCTAACCCAATGAGTGAGGCATCACTGTACACCACGAATCCCCCACTACCGGATGGTACTGTCAAGATCGGAACGGTAGTGAGACGCTTCTTCAACTCAAGGAAACTCTTTTTGCATTTCTCATTCCACTCAAACCTGACATTCTTTTGAGTTAGATGAGTAAGCGGAGCTGCCAAACTGGAAAATCCTTTCACAAATCTTCGATAATATCCAGCTAGGCCTAAGAAGCTTCGAACCTCCGTAACATTCTTTGGCCTTCCCCATCCTTCCATTGCTTCTATTTTGGAAGGATCCATGGAAATTCCCTCTCCAGAAACCACATGCCCTAGAAATGATACCTTCTCTAGCCAAAACTCGCATTTGCCAAACTGGAAAATCCTTCCACAAATCTTCGATAATATCCAGATACGCCCAAAAAGCTTCAAACCTCCGTAACATTCTTTGGCCTTCCCCATTCTTCCACTGCTTCTATTTTGGAAGGATCCATGGAAATTCCCTCTCCAGACACCACATGGCCTAAAAATACTACCTTCTCTAGCCAAAATTCGCGCTTGCTGAGCTTAGCATATAGCTTATGCCCACTGAGTGTCTTTGGTGTGACCCGGAAACGCATCTCATGCTCCTTCTGTGTCCTGGAGTACACCAGAAGATCATCCATGAACACAATCACAAATCAATCAAGAGTTGGCTTGAAGATTTGTTCATGAGATCCTTGAACGCTGTCGGAGCATTTGTCAAACCAATCGGCATGACTAGGAATTCAAAATGCCCATATCTAGTCTTGAATGCAGACTTAGGCACATCTTCCACCTTTATCTTCAACTGATGGTAGCCCAACCTTAAATCGATCTTAGAGAAGTACTTCACTCCTTGCATCTGATCAAACAAGTCATTGATCCTAGGCAAAGGATATTTTTTCTTCATAGTGACCTTGTTCAGCTGCCGATAGTCGATGCACATCCTCACCGAGCCATCCTTCTTCTTTACAAACGACATCGGAGCTCCCCAAGGTGATACACTTGGGCGAATGAATCTCATATTGAGCAATTCATCAATCTACTTCTTTAACTCTTTTAACTCTGCTGGAGCCATCCTATATGACGCTTTAGAGATGGGTGTCCTGCCTGGAGCTAACTCAATTGCAAATTCTACTTCTCTATCCAGCCGTAAACCAGGCAAGTCTTTAGGAAATACATCCTTGAATTCCTCTACAACAGGGATACTTGAGGAATCTGGTGCTTCCGAGGTAGTAAGACTCAATGCCATAAATCGAGCTAAGTATTTCTTCTTTAATTCTTGGAAACGAAAAGGGGGCTCACTAATTGGTCTAAAGTTGACTACCTTCCTAAAACAGTCGACATGCCCATGATATTTGGAAAGTCAATCCATGCCTAGTATGACGTCGAAGTCTTGGAATTTAAGTACAATCAGATCAGCTGGTATTTCTCTTTGACCCACTCGAATATCACAAGCTCAATAGACCTTATTAGTGATGACTGAACTACCAACAGGAGTGGCAATCGACAATTCATGGTCTAACAAACTTAGATCCATCAGAAACTCTCAAGCAAAACTAGGAGTAGCGAAGGAGTGAGTAGAACCGGTATCGGTCAATACGTGGGCTGAGAAGTCATTTACCAACAAAGTGCCTAAATTTGACACATAACTAAGTGTGTCAAATCATGTGCACAAATAGATAATATATATTTAGCATATTGATACATAGCAACAAACATCATCATAGCATAATCATAATAGTAGAATACATAACTAAATTTATAATTAAACATACCCTGCACAATGTCGTCGGACGCTTGTGTATCTTGCTCCGAGGTAGCAAACACTCGGCCTTGAGCTGGTTGGTGGGTCTGCTGAGATCTAGGACCCTGATGTGATCTCTGCTGCATGGGCTGCCTGCCTGAGGACCTAACACCTTGAGGCTGATTCTGCGGTGCCACTTGTTGAGCCTAAACTGGGCAATCTCTGATCTGGTGGGTAAGATCCCCACAACAAAAACATCCTCCAGTAGTTGATCGGTATTCCCCTGCTGGGTGCCTCTTGCCACACTGGCCACATGACAGATGGGTAGGTGCCTAAGGAGTAGGAAGAGCGGCCCGTGGAGTCTAAGGAGCTATTGGTGTTGGCCTCTAGTAAGGGGTAAGCCTAGCAACTGATGCCGTACCTGACATCCTCGGCCTCTTGTCCTGAGGACCATACTTGCTTGTTTGCATCTTCTCCCTCTTCTTCAAAAATTCCTCTGAATTCTTCTCAACTATCAAGTCACATTGGTACACATCCCTACATGTTTCAAGCTAAAGTATCAAAACCTTCTCTCAGATGAAATCTTTCAAACCTCGCTCAAACCTCTTTGCCTTCATTCTCACCGTAGCAATTAGATGGGGAGCAAAACTAGAGAGCTCCATGAATTTGGCCTCATACTCGTCCACATACATTCTCCCTTGTTCCAAGGTAGAGAATTCAATCTCCTTCTGATCTCTCACAAACACCGAAAAGTATCTCTCGTAGAAGATGTCGAGGAACTCTCCCCAAGCCCACTCTTACCTGGCTCGCACCTCATTCCTCTGCTAGTGTTAGCCTAAATGTTACAACCATATGACCCACAATTAGTTTTAATGAAAACATAAATAATGAAATGACTCTTACAATGCTAATGTCTTCCATGAGCATCTTTTTCCACAGTAGTCATGAGATAAAGAATTGATTCCAATCAAAATTAAAGAACCTTCAATGGAAAAGATCATGTCAAAGCATGATGACAATTCCAAATCAAAGCTTCAAGAAGAAATTCAACTACAAGAAAAAAGGATTCTGGAAAGGCACTGCTACTGAAGACCATAGAAGCAAAAGGATCAACTCGATCAAGGTCTAAGTTTAGGAAGTCAGTGGCTATATTTATAATGGGTGATTTTTCTTTAAATGCTCATCAACGGTAATAAATTCTGGAACACTATAAATATAGATGATCTTTGAAAGATCCAACAACAACAATACTCACATTTATATTGTTCTATTGATCAATCTTTCACTCAAACTAAAAATCCCAATCCTGAGAAAACGATACTCTATTTTTTTTCTCTTTGAGCTAAATCAAAATCATTTCTTGAGAGATTTCTTAGAGTGTGCTATTCCATTCAAATCTAACTCGTAAGGAGTTTATTATTTCGAATTGTTAATCCAAAAACCTCATTTTTTTATTCAGTCAAGAACCTGCGTGTTCTTGCAAGTGAAGCTGCTGCTTCGATTTTGTTAGAGAGGGTTGTGCTCTAACTGTGTAAGGTTCTATCCTGACCTCAAGAGGGATTGAAAGGTTCCATCCTGACCTTAAGAGGGATTGTAATGTTGCATCTCGACCAAAAGAGAGATTTTTAAAGGTTTAAGCTTCACCTGTAAAGGAGCTTGTACGATTGTGGATCGTAGTGGAACCTCTTACAGTTTGCAGAGGTGGGGAGTAGGCTGGGGATTGCCGAACCTCGATAAAAAACTGAGTCTGCACATCCTTTTTCTCTCCTCTATCTCTTAGATTATCTAGTTATTAATTTTCAATAACAACTGATAGTTGCATTTCCCTTTGATTTTTAATTTCCGCATTATAAGGGATAACTAGTTTTAAATCTGCCATTGACCCTATTCACCCCCCCTCTAGGGTCCATATCTGGGTAACAAGTGTTATCAGAGCTAGAAACTCTTTTTTGATCTAAAAAATCTTGAGTTCAAAATATCTTTTACAGGCAAGCAATCATTTTGCAGCTAACCTAGGAGAGGGACAATCCACAACCAGACCACCCTTGTTCAATGGAGAACACTATAACTACTGGAAAACCAAGATGATGTATTACATCCAGGCTTTAGATTATCAATTGTCGCGACCCAAAACCCACCCTAGGAGTTAGAGTGAATCTTGGACGACTTATCATGACTTACATGACTTGCTTGATAAACCATCCTACAAAACCCATGGAGAATATACAATAGAGGATAATAGTAGCGGAAACATAACTAACATGGCACAACGGAAGTCTAACCAAACCTCTACGTATATACATGATCCATGTCGCGACCCGAAACCCACCCTAGGAATTAGAGTGAATCTTGGACGACCTATCATGACTTACATGACTTGCTTGACGAACAAACCTGCAAAACCCACAGAGCATATACAATAGAGGATGAAACACTGGAAACATACTCTAAAATATCACAGCGGAAGACTAACAACCTCTATGTATATATACATGAATCCAAGTTTATACAAAAAGGAAACCCAAAAGAAAGTGCGGACATGCCCGCCAAAATACATGGATATATCTCTCTCAACTCACCCACAGCTATATCACTCAGAATCTACAACCACCTAATGGTATCCCTCTACTGGAGTTTCCTTCAAAGGTTCCTCGATGTACTCCTCCTCCACCCAAGGGCTCGGAGCACAGACATCAAATGAAGCAGTCGCTCCGCCATCACCTGCCAACATAAGAAGTACAGCTGAGCATGGAATACTCAGCGGGTACTAAGCACTAACCAACAGTCATAGCATACAGATAGCATACATAAAGCAAGAAGCAATTTGCATATGTGGAACAGGAACAATTTATATCATACAAGGAAGTAAAGCAGTTTATAATCATGCTTGTATTCGGAAAAACTGATAAAACCCTTGAAAACATCGTGCACTTGACTTGACTTGAAATACCCTTTGCGTGACTGGGAACTTGTTTATCGTGTCATGCTTGTTATACTTGCATCATGCGTGTCATGTCATGCCATGCGTGTCATGCGTGTATCATGCTTGCTTGTTCGGAATTTAAACATGTTCACATGCCTAGTTGTGGTTCATATCCCGTCGCAACTAGTATCCTGTACACTGAATGATATGCCTAGTTGCCGTTCATAGTCCGTCGCAACTAGTACCCTATATGCGGAATGTGTATGCCTAGTTGCCATTCATAGTCCATCGCAACTAGTATCCTATATGCAGATGGGTATGCCTAGTTGCCGTTCATAGCCCGTCGCAACTAGCATCCATGCGTGTCATGCCATGCCATGCTATGAGTGTCATAAGATGCTATGCTATGCGTGTCATATGATGCTATGCCATGCGTGTAATGCGATGGGATGGGAGACCCTTCCCTATGCAATGCATGATCATCTTGTCCTTGCCAAAAGCAAAGTGAAACATATCGTAGGATATGTCCCACCTCTACATCTCGTCCTTGAAAACACCGGTAAATCACGTCGTTTCATGCCGTGCTCGTGTAATCGTGTACACACTTGCAATGGAAATTAGATATGACATTTTGGTGAATTCACGATACATTGCACATCACCATATATACAAGCAATGAATTAAACAATTTAGGGAAAGCGCGAAAACACACTATCATAACCCTAGCAATTTTCCATGAATGTTTAAGCATGCATTTTCTTTATTTATTATTCATTTTATTGATCTTGGCATTTCATCAAACATGGTGTGTTCATTATTGATTTACCCTACAACATGCTTTTTTAGATGGGTTTTACTCAAATCATACATGTATGTTCATTATTGGAATAATGCCCTCCCCGTTCATTCATCACAACAATACACACGGCATCCAATCACCCACATTCATCTCCATTCACCATCCACGCAACCCTTCTCATAGCACATATATAAATGAAGGAAAACAAGAAGAAATAAAGGAAAAGAGGAGCTATAACTAGGAGGGTAGAAGAAGTACCGACCTTGATCAAGTGAGGAAGAAATCCCCTTCCAAAAACGACCGTGAGTTGCTGCCCTAGCTTGGGGAAATGCTCCTCATGAGCTTGTGCCTTGATCTTGAAGAAAAACGGGCTTGAGGTGAGTGTGGATTCACAAACCCTTTGATTTCTCTCCAAAATGGAAACCCTAGGTTTAGGAAACCCTTTCTTCTCTCTTCTAATCTCCCAAATCTTCTAAATGTTGAGAATGAAGCCCTAAAGGCTCGGGCAATCCTATATAAGAAAGGGTATACCCCCGAATGCCGAAAATGCCCTTAATGAAAATTCTGCAAAAACGCGAAGACCGAGCGATCGGTGCTTATGGCCGATCGATCGGTTGCCTACCGAGCGATCAGTGTATTAACCGAGCTCTCGGTCAAAATTTAACTCTCTGAAAAATTTCCCCATACAAAATTTTCCACCAGTCGATAGCCTCCGAGCGATCGGTTTTGGACCGATCGATCGCTCCATGGACTGAGTGATCGGTGGTCTGTAGGTCCAAACTGTTTTGGCCATATCTTTTGACTCGTTCGTCCAATTTTGACGATTCAACTTGCATTGGGTTCGTACTTCAAAAAGAAACATTTTTAACATTTTGGAATTTTCAATTTCTTCCTTATTTATTAATTGTACTACATTAAATGCAATTTGATTACGAAAGTGCCTGCATTAAACATGAAAAAGTCCGGGGCTCTACAATCCAAGTTTGTACAAAAGGAAAACAAATGAAAGTGTGGACACGCCCGCCAAAATACAAAGTATGATCTCTCATGCTCACCCACAGTCACTCAGAATCTACCACCTAGTAGTATTCGCCTACATGAGGTTCCTCAGTAGAGGCCTCCTCTACATACTCCTCTTCCTCCCATGGACCGGGAGCGCAGATGTCAAAGGGAACGGGAGCTCTACTAACACCTGTCGACATCAAAAGTGCGGCTGAGCATAGAATACTCAGCGGGTACCAAATACTAACCAATAGTCATACCATAATAGTCACAATAAAAGCAGGAAGCAATTCATATAATTGATAGGAAAAGTAAATAGTTTATAGTTTATGCTTGCATCATATCAAAGTCGAAAATATCTTGAAAATCATCATGTTCTTGGCTTGACTTGAAATACTCTTTTCATGTTTAAAACTTGTCTTGTCCTGTTTTGTCTTGCTTGATCTTGTCGAGTCGTGCTTGTCTTGTATTGCATGTCATGCCATGAAATCATGCTTTCTTGCTTGGAAATTAAACATGTTCATGTAACTTGTGAGATGCACTTGAGAGGGAGGGGAGACCCCTCTTTCAATGAGATGCACTTGCAAGGGAGGGAAGACCCCTCTTTTCCATGAGATGCACTTGTGAGTGAGGGGAGACCCCTCTTTCAATCTTGAAGGGAGGGAAGTATAAACTCCCTCACATGCAATGCTTGTTCTTGTTCTTGTCAAAAACGAGGCAAAACATATCTTAAGATATACCCTATCACTAATTACCAACCCTTACATTTGGCCTTGTCATGGTGTTCGTGAATCGAGAACAAAACCTTTGCCTTTGGAAAACATCGATAAACCAAGTTATGTATGCCTTGCTCAATTAGCTTGGAATTAAATATGATAATTGGGATTCAACAGGGTATAGCATAACATTAATTTCAACAAGTAAATATTCATGCCGTTGGAAAAAGGCAATTAAACACACTATCATAAACCCTAGCAATCCCATATCATATACGTTAAATCATATCTTTCTTGATTTATAATTTATTTTCTTCACCTTGGCATTTCATCAAACATGTAGTGTGTACGTTATTGATTAAAGCCTATGCCATGCTTTTCTAGATGGGTTGATATTCACATCATGCATGTGAGTTCATTATTAGTACAATACCCTTCCCATTTCATTCATCACAATACATCCACACGGCATCCATCGCCCAACATCCATTCTCACACCACAATCCATCTCCCATTATGTTCATACTTAAGGGAAAAAAAGAAATAAGGGAAAAAAATGGAGAATATGAACTAGGAGGGTAGTATAGGGTACCGACCTTGAAAGGATGAGGGAAACCCTCCAAAACGTGCGTGATGATGTTGTCCTAGCTTGGAGAACATGTTCCTCACTTGCTTGAAGTTGGATTTGAAGAATCCAAACCTTGAGGTGAGATCTAGGGTCTTAGAACTCTGGATTTCTTCAAGATGATGCCCTAGGGTGAAAACCCCTCTTCTCCTCTCTCCTCTCTCCCTTTCTCTCAAATATCAGCCTTAGGATTTATGAAACCCCAAAGGCTCGGGCAAGCCCTTATAGGCAAGGGTATAACGCCCAAAAAACGAAAAACGTCCTTAATGAAATTTCTACAAAATGCGATATACCGATCGATCGGTAGTTAATACCGAGCGATCGGTCGCCTACCGATCGACCGATGTTCTTGACCGAGCGATCTGTAAAAAACACCCTCTCTGGAAAAATTCTCCATACAAATTAGTTAACCAGTCGATAGCTACCGATCGATCGGTTGTGGACCAATTGATCGCTAATATGGATCGAGCGATCGGTGCACTGGAAACTTTGGAACTGAGTCCATTTTCCATCCAATCCACTACTTGGACCTATTCTACTTCCATTCTAACATCTTCTAAACATGACTAAGGTCCTTTTTAAGGCTATGGCATATTAATAAATTTCTTATATAGAACCCCGGAAATTTTTATTTGGTACGGTCCAAGGTGGGCCCAAGGGGCTAGATAGGGCATAAAGTGGCCTCCTACCAGGCCTGGCCCCTGCAAAAAGCCCAAAAAAAAAAAAAAAAGATAATGTCGGTAAATGGATTACCGACATTATAGACAGTGTTTTTAAGCTGTACTTTTGCCAGTGTTAAGGTATAACCCAGGATGAACCAAGGGCAGAGGAGTGTAAAGGGGAGGAAGAGTTCAGGCTAGGTGTAGGCCCCAGGGGATGCCTGGAGTGGGCCCCACAAGGTTGCAAAGTCACTGTGATAGCAAGTGTATATTGGCGGTAGTTATTCTACCGCCAATAAAAAACTAGCCCAAAAACAAAAATGTCGGTAGAAGAACTACCGACAATAATGCACAGTTTGATTTTTAGGGGTTTAACCATGGTTAGGCTTAACCCCATGACCTGGAAGGACCAGGACTGGCTCAGGGGGATGAGAGGGATTCAGTTTGGGCCCTGGACATGGACCAGGGCCCACCTAAGTAGGCCAAACTAACTGCAAACAGAAGAGGCCATGAATGGCGGTATTGAGATTACCGTCATTCCTGGTTTAGCTTAAAACCATTTCGCTACCTTATGGGCTATGCACAAGGAGGTCCAAGGGTTCCCTCATGATGTGAGGGAACCCCAGAGGGTTCTGTGATGGTCTGAACAATACAAGGGAGGTGTTATACCCATAGGGGTTCACCACACCTATGGTTTAGGTGGGTGAACACCCTGTGTGGGTCTGTTTACACTAAGCAATAAAAAAACATGAGAAACGTCCCCTGGAGATGACCATAGGCTCACATTGATGCATAAAATCAAAAGAAGAGGGTAGGGGAGTCCTTACCCTAATGCCCTGTTTTGACTGAAGGTGGTGGAGGGGTCTGTGCACAGGTGGTGTGCACTGTGCTTGTATTGGAGCATGTAAGGAAACTTTGAGTTTGCAAAAGGGATTCTTGGGATTAGGACCAAGGCAAAGAGGAGAGCTGAAACTGGGTTTTTAGCAACAGAGTTTCTATCGCGACCCGAAACCCACCCTAGGAGTTAGAGTGAACTTCAAACAACAAATCATGACTTACATGACTTGTTCAACAAACCATCCTGCAAAACCCACAGAGCATATACAATAGAGGACATAAATAACGGAAACATACTCTAAAAAGGTACAGTGGAAGACTAACCAACCTCTATGTATATACATATATAAATCCAAGTTTATACAAAAAGGAAACCAAAAGAAAGTACGGACATGCCCGCCAAAATACATGGATATATCTCTCTCAACTCACCCACAGCTATATCACTCAGAATCTACAACCACCTAATGGTATCCCTCTACTGGAGGTTCCTCCAAAGGTTCCTCGACGTACTCCTCCTCCACCCAAGGGCTCGGAGCACAGACATCGAAAGGAGTAGCAGCTCCCTCAGTACCTGCCAACATGAGAAGTATGGTTGAGCATGGAATACTCAACGAGTACCAAACACTAACCAACAGTCATAGCAAAACCCAAAGCAGTATAGGAAGCAGTTCACATATGTAAAACAGGAACAATTGATATCATAACAAGGAAACAAAGCAATTTATAATCATGCTTGCATTTCATAAAAGCCGATAAATCTCCTTGAAAACACCGTGCACTTGACTTGACTTAAATTATCCTTTTCATGCTTGAAGCTTGTCATGTATGCCTTGTCTCATCTTATCATGCATGTCATGCGTGCTTGCTCAGAATTTAAACATGTTCATCTGCCTAGTTGTCATTCATAGCCCGTCCCAACTAGTACCTTGTATGCTGGATGATATGCCTAGTTGCCGTTCATAGTCCGTCGTAACTAGTATCCTATATGCGGAATGATATGCCTAGTTGCCGTTCATAGCTAGTCGCAACTAGTAGTCATGCATGTCATGCCATGCCATGCTATGCGTGTCATGCGATGCCATGCCATGCGTGTCATGCGATGCCATGACATGCGTGTCATGCGATGCTTGCTTGTGATCATGTAACTTGTGACGTGCACTTGAGTGGGAAGGGAGACCCTTCCGTATGCAATGCATGATTGTCTTGTCCTTGCCAAAAGCAAAGTGAAACATATCGTAGGATATGCCCCACCTCTACATCTTGTTCTTGAAATCACTGGTAAATCACGTCGTTGCATGCCGTGCTCGTGAGATCGTGTGCATACTTGCATTTGAATTTAAATATGACATGTTTGGGGATTTCAATAGACATTGCACATAACCATTTAAGCAAGTAATAAATTAAACAATTTAGGAAAAGTGCGAAAACACACTATCTTAACCCTAGCAATTTCCATAAACCTTAAGCATGCATTTTCTTAATTTATTATTCATTTTACTCACCTTGGCATCTCATCAAACATGGTGTATTCATTATTTATTAACCCTAAAACATGCTTTTCTAGGTGGGTTTTACTCACATCATACTTGTATGTTTATTATTAGAACAATGCCCTTCCCATTTTCATTCATTACATCAATCACAAGGCATCCAATCGCCCATTCATCTCCATTCACAACATCCACACAACCCATCTCATAATACATGGATATATAAGGGAAAACAAGGAATAATAAAGGAAAAGGAGGAGCTATAACTAGGAGGGTAGCAAATGGTACCGACCTTGAAGAAATGAGGAAGAAACCCCTTCCAAAAACGACCGTGAGTTGCTGTCCTAGCTTGGATCACGAGCTCCACGAGTGTTTGAGCTTGGATCTTGAAGGGGAGCCGAGCTCGAAGTGATCTAGGGTCTCAAACCCCTTTGATTTCTTCCCCAAATGGAAACCCTAGGTTAGAAATCTCCCACTCCTCTTTCTCTAACTCTCAAATGCCTCTAAGTGTTGTAAATGAGCCCTAAAGGCTCGGGCAAAGAGTGAAACGCCAAAAGACAGAAACACCCTTACTGAAATTTCTGCAAAACACGATACACCGATCGATCGGAGGTCAATACCGAGCGATCGGTTGTCTACCGATCGATCGGTTTCATACCCGAGCGATCGGTCAAAAATCTACTTTCTGGAAAATTTCCCCATACAAAAATCTTGACCAGTCGATAGCTACCGATCGATCGGTTTTGGACCGATCGATCGCTCAATGGACCGAGCGATCGGTGGTCTACAGGTTTTGACACAGAGACCATTTTTCACCCCTTTTTACTACTTGGACTGATCCTAGTTCCTTTTTAACACTTCCCAAACATGACTAGGGTATCATTAAAGTTTATAGGCGTGCTTAAATAATTTATTTAATTGATAATAGCATTATTAGCAATTTTTCCCAAAGTTCCAAATTCCCATTTCATTGAATTTGAGATTACATTGGGTATATGCCTTGGCACACATACCAAGACATGTGTAAAAGCTCCGGGGTTCTACATCCTCCCCTCCTTTCAAAAATTTCATCCTCGAAATTTGGATGGGACATGCATTACAACCCAAAACAAAATTACAAGTCATATATAAAACCTATACAAAAACTCATTCAAACAATTCCGGGTACTTCACCTTGACTTCGGCCTCTCGCTCCCACGTAGACTCTTCTCGAGCATGATGTTGCCACTGCACGAGAACCAAGGGAATTTTTTGTTGCGAAGGACTTGATCTCTCCGATCCAATACGTGAACCGGCTTCTCAACCAAAGTGAGATCTTCTCGGATTTCCAACGGTTCCAACTCTAAGACATGCGAAGGGTCTGCAATGTACTTCCGAAGCATAGACACGTGGAAAACATTGTGAACCACGGCCATGTGAGGTAGAAGAGCTACTCTGTAAGCAACTTCACCAACTCACGTGATAATCTCAAACTGCCCAACATACCGAGGACTCAGCTTGGCTCTTTTGCCGAATCGCATAATCCCTTTGTTAGGAAATACTTTCACAAAAACTTGATCCCCTACTTGAAATTCCAAGTCCCTACGGTGCGTGTCCGCATAACTTTTCTAGCGATTTTGAGCGGCTTTCAACCGATCCCGGATGATCTTAACTATACTTGTCATTTGCTCAATCAACTCCAGTCTAAGTACTTTCCTTTCTCCTACCTCATCCCAATAGAGAGGTGATCTGCAACTTCGCCCATATAAGGCCTCAAATGGAGTCATTTGGATACTCGCCTGATAGCTATTGTTGTAGGCGAACTCTACCAAAGGCAAGTGCTTTTCCCAACTGCTTTTGAAATCCAACATACAAGCCCAAAGCATGTCTTCAATGACTTGGTTCACTCTCTCGGTTTGTCCATCTGTCTATGGATGAAAGACAGTGCTGAAATCGAGTTTGGAACCCATAGCCTCCTGAATCTTGATGTGAATCTTGGATCCCGATCTGACACAATACTGACTGGCACTCCGTTCAACCTCACCACTTCCTTGATGTATAGAGCGGCCAACTGGCTAGAGTTGAAAGTAGTCCGGTAAGGCAAGAAGTGAGCGGACTTCGTCAAATGATCCACTACTACCCATATCGCATTTGAGCCCCTTGCCGTCTTTAGTAAGCCAACTATGAAATCCATGGATATGTTCTTCCATTTCCACTCGGGAATAGGAAGAGACTGCAATAGACCGGCGGGCCGCATGTGCTCCGCTTTCACCTGCTGGCACACCAAACACCGTGCCACATATTCCGTAGCATCCCTCTTCATATTCCACCACCAAAAGTGACTCTTGAGGTTCCGGTACATCTTTGTACCCCCTGGATGCACTGTGTATTTTGAACAGTGTGCTTCATCCATAATCTCTCTTCTAAGATCTGCATTAGCCGAAACACACAGTCTTCCCTTGAATGTGATAGCACCCTGGCTAGTGAGAGAAAAGTCTTCACTGCCCTTGGAAACTTCCATATCCCAGAAAGCCAATAAGTTTGCATCCATGGCTTGGCATTCTTGAATCAAATCTATAATGTACAGCCGAACCGTAACATTTGCCAAGGTAGGACCCCGGACCAAATCATTCACACTGATGTCCAGATTTTCCAAATCTTCTAGTAGCTTTCATTCCTACACTAACATGTGTGCTAATAACCCCGGAGGTCTTCTACTCAAGGCGTCAGCCACTACATTCGCTTTACCCAGGTGGTACTGGATGGTACAATCATAGTCTTTCAAAAATTTCATCCAACGCCGTTGTCTTAAATTCAATTCCTTTTGGGAAAAGAGGTACTTGAGACTCTTGTGATCCGTATACACATAGAATTCTACCCCGTATAAGTAATGTCGCCAAATCTTGAGTGCAAACACGACTGCGGCAAGCTCTAAGTCGTGCGTGGGGTAATTCTTCTCGTGCTCCTTCAATTGCCTTGATGCATATGTAATGACCTTCTTGTGCTGCATGAGTACACATCCAAGGCCAACATGTGAGGCATCACTGTACACCTCATACCCAAGAGGTCCGGAGGGCACTGTAAGGACAGGAGTTGTAGTAAGCCTCTTCTTCAGTTCCGTGAAACTGATCTCACACTTGTCGCTCCATACAAACTTCACATTATTCCTTGTCAAGTACGTGAGCGGCGCTGCAAGGCTGGAGAAACCCTCTCCGAATCTCCTGTAATAGCCTACCAACCCAAGGAAACTACGTATCTCAGTGACACTCTTGGGCCTCGCCCAACTCATAACTGCTTCTATCTTCTTCGGATCCACCGAGATACCTTCCGCAGATACGACGTGGCCTAGGAATGCCACCTTCTCCAACCAAAACTCACACATGCTAATTTTGGCGTATAACTTGTGCTCTCAACATTTCCAACGCAAGGTGAAGGTCGCGCACGTGATCTTCCCGTGTCTGGGAATAGACCAAAATGTCATCAATAAATACAATCACGCGCCGATCTAGGTATAGTCGGAACACCCGATTCATCAAATCCATAAACGCTACGGGCGCGTTCGTGAGACCAAAAGGCATCACCAAGAACTCGTAGTGTCCATACCGAGTCCTGAAAGCAGTTTTGGGAACATCTTCCACCTTAATCTTCAACTGGTGATAACCCAATCGAAGATCTATCTTCGAGAAAAATCTCGCTCCCTTCAACTGATCGAACAAGTCATCAATCCTAGGTAATGGATACCTATTCTTTATAGTGACTTTGTTCAACTGCCGGTAATCGACGCACATCCGCATCGAGTCATCTTTCTTCTTAACAAACAAGACTGGGGCACCCCATGGTGAGACACTTAGTCGAATGAAACCAAGGCCCTGTAACTCCTCCAACTGAGTCTTCAACTCTTTGAGTTCAATAGGAGCTATTCTATACGGAGCCCGAAAGATGGGAGCTGTGCCTGGTGCAAGCTCGATCACAAACTCAATCTCCCTGTCTGGAGGCAATCCTGATAATTCCTCGGGAAACACATCCAGGAATTCACTCACGACCGGAATAGTCGAAGAGTCCTTTGCCTCGGGGTCCGCTAGGCTCAATGCCACAAAACGGGTAATATCTCTACTTTTCAACCCTCGAAAGTGAAATGATTTTCCTTCTACTGGCCGGAAGAGTACCATCTTTTCAAAACAAGCCACATGCCCATGATGCGCTGCTAACCAATCCATTCCTAATATAACATCAAAGTCTTGAAATCCGAGGATGATTAGATCAACCACCAATTCGTGGCTCCCCACTTGAACCACACTGTTTCTATACACTTTATCCGCCAATACTGTTTTGCCGAGAGGAGTTGAAATGGCTAACTCCGATTCCAACTGGCTAGGCTCGAGAAAAAACCTTGAGAGAAACTCGATGATACGAATGAATGAGTAGACCCGGTGTCGATCAATACTCGAGCCAAACATTCATTGACTAGTAAGGTTCCTAAAATTTTAGCTAGCTAAGTCAATCCATGCATCAACAGCGTATAAATATCGGTATATATACATATAACCATGCCATATATGTACACAATTGAATAATACATAACAATACAGAAAATTTAATAAAGTACAACCGCGTACCTTGCACCACATCGTCAGATGCAAGTGCGTCACCCTCTGTCAAAGCGAATACTCGCCCTTGGTTCACCTGGCGAGACTGAGGTGTAGACCGAGTAGTCTGAGAGGACGCCTGGTATGATCCTGCTGGTCGTGCTAGTGGCCTAATACCCTGAGACTGGCCTGGTAAATACCGGGTAGGGCAATCCCTGATCACATGGCCCTGGCGACCATAGTGAAAACATCCACCCGATGCTCTTAGGCAATCTCCTGCCGGGTGCCTTCGGCCACATATAGTGCAGACCTCACGCGTGTAGGTAGGAGGGGCCTGAGGTGGAGCATATCTCACCACCTGAGGTGCAACAGGTCATGGGACTGGAAGAGCCTGAGGTTGAGGTGCCTGTGGCACGTACTGCCGTGGAGCTGGAGGCGCATAAGTCGGCCTCATCGGTGGTGCTGGCCACGTATGCTGATAAGGTCCGGTACGAGTCCGCCTCTCTGGAGGTGCTGAACTACTAGCTTGGCCTCTCGCCAATCAACAAGGCCTTGTCTACTACCTCAGGGTAGGTAGCATGCCTGAAAACTGAAACCTTCTCCATAATCACATCCTTGAGCCCTTGCTTAAACCTTCTCGCCTTCATTGCCTCGGTGGTAATCATATGTGTCGCGAAGCGTGACAGCTCTGAGAACTTGGCCTCATAAGCGACCACAGACATCGAACCTTGCTCAAGGTTGATGAATTCTCTCTCTTTCTTTTCCCATGCTCCAATCGGAAAATACTTCTTATAAAAAGTATCCTTAAACTCCTCCCAAGTCCAAGGTTGACCTCGCATTGTCAAATCCCGTGTCCTCAATGCGGACAACCACCAATGGTGGGCTTCACCTTCTAGCATGAAAACAGGCCATGCTACTTTCTCTTCCTTTGTAGGAGAAAGAACCACAAATATCTTCTCCACTTGGAGGATCCATGCCTCCGCAGCAAGAGGGTCCACACTCCCATGGAATGATGGAGGCCTCAATCTCCTGAATGCCTCAACCCCAGCTGTACGATGTACTGGAGCCATAGGCGGTGGAGTAGGTGCCGCTGATGACGGTATAGTTTGCTGAGCCGCCAGTATGGCAAGTGTCTCAGCAATAGAGCCTAAGACCTGAGAGAGGTCCGGCTGCTCATCCTCATCCCGTGAAGAAGAGGAAGCTCTGGTATGTGGTCCACGACCCCGCGTGTTCCATCTCATGACTAAAGTCCTGAGAATAATAACACCACATGAGTCTTCTTGAAACCACAATTTATCTCGATGCCATTTCACAATAATTCAACTTGTATAAATTTTATAGCACTAGTATACATCACATCAATTCATCAGAGTATGTCATAATATTATACTTATACTTTGTTGTTCTAGCGTCCCTAGGACCCGTGCTTGGTTGAAACAACCATTTTCTACTAAGACTAAAGTTAAGTCTCACTCTTGGAATCAAGACTCGCTTCCGACTTACTTTCTTCCTAACTTGATTCCCGACATATGCTCTTGTCAAGCCGTTGTATTAGATTCTAAGTGACCCTAAAGACCTCAAGCCTAAGCTCTGATACCACTTCTGTCGCGACCCGAAACCCACCCTAGGAGTTAGAGTGAACTTCGAACGACAAATCATGACTTACATGACTTGTTCAACAAACCATCCTGCAAAACCCACAGAGCATATACAATAGAGGACATAAATAACGGAAACATACTCTAACAAGTTACAGCGGAAGACTAACCAACCTATATGTATATACATACGTAAACCAAGTTTATACAAAAAAGAAACCAAAAGAAAGTGTGGACATGCCAGCCAAAATACATGGATATATCTCTCTCAACTCACCCACAACTATATCACTCAGAATCTACAACCACCTAATGGTATCCCTCTACTGGAGGTTCCTCCAAAGGTTCCTTGACGTACTCCTCCTCCACCTAAGGGCTCGGAGCACAGACATCGAAAGGAGCAGTAGCTCCCTCAGTACCTGCCGACATGAGAAGTACGGTTAAGCATGGAATACTCAGTGGGTACCAAACACTAACCAATAGTCATAGCAAAATCCAAAGCAGTATAGGAAGCAGGAAGCAGTTCACATATGTAAAACAGGAACAATTGATATCATAACAAGGAAACAAAGCAATTTATAATCATGCTTGCATTTCATAAAAGCCGATAAAACTCCTTGAAAACACAGTGCACTTGACTTGACATAAATTACCCTTTTCATGCTTGAACCTTGTTATGTATGCCTTGTCTCATCGTATCATGTCGTATCATGCATGTCATGCGTGTTTGCTCAGAATTTAAACATGTTCATCTTCCTAGTTGTCGTTTATAGCCCTTCACAACATGTACCCTGTATGCTGGATGATATGCCTAGTTGCCGTTCATAGTCCATCGTAACTACTATCCTATATGCGGAATGATATGCCTAATTTTCGTTCATAGTCCATCGCAACTAGTATCCTATATGCGGAATGATATGCCTAGTATAGCACCCCGGACTTTTGCACCTTTAAGGAATAGCACTTTCATAGCTAATTGGCCTTTCTCGTAGTCTAATTGATAAATAACAGAGAAATCAAAAATTTTGAAATTTCAAAAATGTGTATTTTCGAAAGACGAATCTAACGCAAGTTGAATCGTCAAAATCGGACGAACGAGTCAAAAGATATGGCCAAAACAGTGGAACCTGCAGAGCACCGATCGCTCGGTACTCATCAGCGATCGATCGGTCCAAAACCGATCGATCGGTGGCTATCGACTGGTCAGAAAATTTTTGTGGGGAAATTTTCCAGAGAACTGATTTTTGACCGATCACTCGGTCAGGAAACCGATCGCTCAGTAGGCAACCGATCAATCGGTCATAACCACCGATCGCTCGGTCTTTGCGTTTTTGCAGAAATTTCATTAAGGGCATTTTTATCTTTCGGGTGTTAAACCCTTTCTTCTTAAGGCTTGCCCGAGCCTTAGGGATTCATTTACAACATTTGAGAGATTTTGAGAGATAGAGAGAGAAGAGAAGGAGGCTCTAACCTAGGGTTTGGTTTTGAGAAGGAAATCAAAGGGGGTTTAAGAACCCTAGCTCACCGCAATTCGAGTTGCTTCAAGTTCAAGGCTCAAGCTCATGTGTGAGCCATTCTCCAAGCTAGGGCAGCAACTCAAGCACGTTTTTGAAAGGGGTTTCTTCCCCAACACAAGTCTCCTTCAAGCAAAGGGTTCCTCTTTTCAAGTGGAAGCTCCAATCAATGCTTGATTTAAGGTTAGTACACCCTACTAACTTACCCTAGCAATAAATCTAGGTTTTCTTTATGAAATGTGATTTATGCTATTATGTTGCTTTCTTGTGAAATGTATCATCCCTAGTAAATATAAACAAGATAAAGAAAGGGTATGGATGCTTGGATGGATGTTGGATGTGGCGATTGGATGTCGAATGGGTGATGTATGGTATGTGTCGGTTGTGAATTGGAAAATGGAGGATGGGCATTGCACAAATAATAAACTCACCTTTGTGTGATTGAATGTAAAATATGCACTAAAAAGGAGAAAATGAACTATGAGGAAACTTGCATGCTAAGTGTTTGACAAAATACCTAAACTACGAAATAATGACTTGAATGAAGAAACTGGAAATAGGCCTTATGCATGTACTCTTATGAATGATGAATTGATCAAGTAATGTGCAAATTTCTTAAGTGCTCCTATGCTTATATTATGAATCGAATTATGATGCCATATCTCTCTTGCTATCCTCATTCCACGATGGTCACTATTGACACATACACAAGCACGCATGTTAGCATGAACCGCGATTTAAATTGCATATGCATAAAATAACAAAAAGAAAATATTGCATATCAAGGAGGTTGGTAGCCCAGGGACATTCGGGTACTAACCTCTGGCTCACAAGTGCATTGCATATCAAGGAGGTTGGTAGCCCAGGACATTCGGGTACTAACCTCTGGCTCACAAGTGCATTGCATATCAAGGAAGTTGGTAGCCCAGGGACATTCGGGTACTAACCTCTGGCTCACAAGTGCATTGCATATCAAGGAGGTTGGCAGCCCAGGGAGATTCGGGTGCTAGCCTCTGGCTCACAAGTTACAAGGTGAAAGTTTACAAGATGATGATCATGCATTCATGCATGTATGCATACATGATTTCCACGAGGCATACCAAGACATGACATGGGATTTCAAGCATGAGTTTTATCGGAGTTTTCGCATTCATGCACGCACGTTATGATGATTTTATTGTACGATGCCTTATGCTATTTCTCTTGGGATGCTATTACTGCTTTGTATTGTATTACTCTTTTCATGTTCATTATTGTTATGGTTAGCTAGTGGCTTGTACTCGCTGAGTATTCCATGCTCAGTCGTACTTTCATGTCGGCAGGTGCACGAGCCCCTCTTGATATATGTGATCAGGGTCCTTGGATAGAGGAGGACTACGGTGAGGAAGAACCGTATGAGGATCTAGCAGTCGAGCCTCAGGCGGAGGTGAGGGACTTAGACCATTGGCCCCATGGGGGTGACTATTGAGCGAGATAGTGTTGGGTCTTATGTATTTTGATATTTTGATAGGTGGGCCTGTCCACCTTAGACTTAGGCGTGGTTTGTATTTATGTTAACTTGGAATACTACATTTTGGATCATTATAAAGAAAAGAAAAATTTTGTAGAACCCTGAAAATTCAAGTTCACTATACTATGAATAGTGCCAGTGAAAGGTGCCCTTGTATGGTATGTGTGAAGGCTTAAGGCCTCCCATTGTGTTCTTGATATTATGATTAGTCAAGTGAGGGTTTTAGGTACATGGTTTGAGTCTTAAAAAGAGAGTGTAAAGATACTCTAAGTGGGTAAAAGCAAGGGTACACATACCCTAAGTGTTTCAATGGGTTGTTGGTGCATAATGCTAGTGCATGAGGCATAGAGAGGCCGGAGTCTCTCGTGCATGTCGGTGTGAATATAATGATCATTGAGGTGGGTTAAAGACTTATGGATAATGATTTATGAGGTGTGAGTAGGGTGTTGGACACAAGGGAAAGGAGTTTGAAAACACTCGAGGTGTTCTAGGTGTTGAAAAGGTATGTCTCGGCTTTTGCTTCAACTTTAAAGGGCTCTAGTTTAGTCATCGTTGTTCAGAATCGAGTGATTACTGAATTTTTGGAAATGTATTAGAACCCTCTTCAAGGTTCATGTTGATCACTTTCCTGATTTTGAGTCGGGATCGAGTCAAAAGTGGGATTTCCAAAATCGGGTCGGCTGTAAATCTGGGCAGTCGCAACCCATTGCAGACCAGTCATCTTTAGGGGCATTTTGGTCTATGAATAAAGAAGAATTACAATTTCTTCAAAACATGAAAGTTGTTCCTCTTCAAAAGAAGAATCCAACGCAAGTTGAATCGTCAAAATTAGAGTTCCGAGTCAAACGTTATGGTCCAAATAATAATGTGTGTTCTGCAACACCAGTCAATACCGAGAGATCGGTCCACTACCGGTAGATCGGTCAAAAGCACCGATCGATCGGTCCACTACCGGTAGATCGGTCATCTATCGGTCCTACGCGATTTTCAGAATTTTTTTTAGGGGTTTTTTGGTCTTTTGGCCACTCCACCCTTATTTTTAAGGGTTGGCTATAAACACCCTTAGCCATATTTTGAGAGGGACTGAGAGAGGAGAGAAGGGGTTTTCTCCTAGGGCATCAAGTGGAGGAAGATCTAGGGATTTGAAACCCTAGAGCATCCCAAAAGCTTGGATCTCTCAATTTACGATTCAAGCACGTGAGGAGCACGTTCTCCAAGCTCGGCAGCATCTTCCATGGAATTTTTCAAGGGTTTTCTTTCCCTATTCAAGGTTAGTACACCCTTCCTAGTTAAGCTTAGTGATAACCTAGGCTTTCCTTTAAGCATGCTTGGGTGTTGATCTTGTATATATTCCCTCTTCTTAATAATGCATAAAATGCCCTAAATGAACAAGATGAATTAAGTGGTTGTGGATGTATGGGATGTGGATGGTGGAGGCGCTTGGATGCCATGTAGAGGTGATTATTGTTGTGTGATGAAAAGGGTGGAAGGGCAATGTATCCATAATGCACATACACTACATGTTTGATGAAATGCTTGATTTAAATATACAAGTTAAAGGTTAAAAGAATTATTGCATATCACATGTTTGATGAAATGCATGAATGAGGACTACACTAAGACAAAGAAAATATGATTTAGCGGTTTCTCCCCAATTGGAAAACTTGAATGAAATGTTATACATGTTCCTCAAAAACTCACATGCTTATTGGGATTATAGTAATACTATATGATGTATATCATTATATCACCATGATATCACCAATTGTTATGCATGAACGAATATGTCACTATGATTTCCACAACTTGCTACACACAAGCACGGATATGTGAATGAACTAAGGTTTTTAAATGAGCATTAAGAAGTGAAACGAGTACAGGTAAATGTAAGGAAAGTAAGTAAGACCTCACATGCATAAGTTTGATAAATGAAATGTCAAGGAGGTTGGTAGCCCCGGTTAAGGGTGCTAACCTCTGGCTCATAAGAAAAGTATTGGAATTGTCAAGGGGGTTGGTTGCCCAGGATTGTGCGGGTGCTAACCCCTGGCTCATAAGAAAGGACTCAAAAGTGTTGTACTGTCAAGGAGTTTGGTAGCCCCGGTTAAGGGTGCTAACCTCTGGCTCATAAGAAAGGGATGTAATTGTCAAGGGGGTTGGTAGTCCAGGGATGTGCGGGTGCTAACCTCTAGCTCATAAGAAAAGAATTGAATTGTCAAGGAGGTTGATTAACCTCTGGCTCATATGAAAAGTAATGGAATTGTCAAGAGGGTTGGTAGCCCAGGATTGTGCGGGTGCTAACCCCTGGCTCATAAGAAACATATGGAACTATCAAGGAGGTTGGTAGCCCAGGGATGTGCGGGTGCTAACCTCTGGCTCATAAGAAAAGTAATGAATTATCAAGGAGGTCGAGGAACCTCTGGCTCATAAGAAAAGTAATGAATTATCAAGGAGGTCGAGGAACCTCTGGCTCATAAGAAAAGTAATGAATTGTCAAGGAGGTCGAGGAACCTCTGGCTCATAAGAAATATGGAAAGGAAAACTCATAAGGACTCACATGATTCATAGACAATGGTTTGGTCTTCATGAGAATTATGATTTCATAAATGTTTATGGATTATGTTGCTTTAAATAATTATGATATGTACTATTCCATCACTTGTATCTGTTATTTACTCGTTATTACTATTGTTAGCTAGGAGCTTGTACTCGCTGAGTATTCCATGCTCAGCCATACTTTTATGTCGGCAGGTATAATATACGTTGTATGCATTCTGGGTCCGTGGATCGAGGTTATCAGGGAGAGTAGGAGCTTGTTTGGAATTGTCACCAGACATTGGGGGCTTGGATATGTGGTACTATGGTGGGGTTGAGTGAGAGAGACATGTATTTTGGGATTTACTTTTGGGGGGATTTTCATGTAGGCTTGTGTCGCGACCCAAAACCCACCCTACGAGTTAGAGTGAATCTTGGACGACTTAATCATGACTTACATGACTTGCTTGACGAACCAACCTGCAAAACCCACAGAACATATACAATAGAGGATAACAGCGGAAGCATAACTATAAAACACAGCGGAAGTCTAACAAACCTCTAAGTATATACACATGGTCCAAGTTTAATACAAAAGAAAACAAAACAAAGAAAGTACGGACATGCCCGCCAAAATACATGGATATAATCACTCATGCTTACCTACAGCTAATCCACTCAGAATCTAACACCACCTACTAATAACCCTCTACGGGAGGTTCCTCCAAAGGTTCCTCAACGTACTCCTCCTCCACCCAAGGCCTAGGAGCACAGACATCAAATGGAGCAACAGCTCCCTCAGAACCTACCGACATAAGAAGCACGGCTGAGCATGGAATACTCAGCGGGTACTAAATACTAACCAATAGTCATAGCATGAGATAGCAATGCACACATATATATATATATAAAATAGGAACAGTTCATATCATACAAGGAAGTAAAGCAGTTTGTAATCATGCTTGCATTCAGAAAAGCCGATAAAACCCTTGGAAACCTTGTGCACTTGACTTGATTGGAAATACAATTTCCGTGCTTGAAACTTGTCATGTTTGTCTTGTCTTGTCATATCATGCGTGGCATGCCATGTCATGCTTGCTTGGAAAGTAAACTACTTGTGAGGGAAGGGAGACCCTTCTTCCTAGAATGCTTATGCTTGTCATGCCATGTCTTGTCATGCTTGCTTGGAAAAGTAAACTACTTGTGAGGGAAGGGAGACCCTTCTTCCTAGAATGCTTATGCTTGTCATGCCATGTCTTGTCATGCTTGCTTGGAAGAGTAAACTACTTGTGAGGGAAGGGAGACCCTTCTTATGATATGTATGCACTTGCGAGGGAAGGGAAACCCTTCTTATGAAAATGTATGATTGTCTTGTCCTTGCCAAAAGTGAGGTAAAACATATCGTCGGATATACCCCACCTCTAAATCCCATTCTTGAAAACCTCGGTAAATCATGTCATATATGCGTGCTCGTGAGGTCGTGTGCATACTTGCATTAGAATTAAATATGGCATTTGAGTAATTCATAACACATAACATCAATGATTTGGGCAATTTAATATTCATATCATTTAGGGAAAGCGAACAATCACACTATCATGACCCTAGCAATTTCCATAAACCATAAACATGCATTTTCTTAATTTATTATTCATTTTATTCACCTTGGCATTTCATCAAACATGGTGCATTCATTATTTATTAACCCTACAACATGCTTTTCTAGGTGTGTTTTACTCACATCACATATGTATGTTCATTATGGGTACAATGCCCTCCCCGTTCATCCATCACATCAATACACACGGCATCCAACTACCCACATTCATCTCCATTCACCATTCACAACCCATCTCATAATACATGGATGTATAAAGGAACACAAAGAAAATACAAGAAAAGAAGAACTATAACTAGGAGGGTAGCAAGAAGTACCGACCTTGAAGAAATGAGGAAGAAACCCCTTCCAAAAATGACCGTGTAGCTGCTGCCCTAGCTTGGATCACGAGCTCCTCGAATGCTTGAGCCTTGATCTTGAAGAAAACGGGCTTGAGTTGAGTGTGGGTTCACAAACCCCTTGATTTCTCTCCAAAAGGGAAACCCTAGGTTTAGGAATCGCCCTCTCCACTCTTCTTATCTCTCAAATTCTCTAAGTGTTGAAATGAAGCCCTAAAGGCTCGGGTTAAACTCTTAAGGTAAGAGTGAACCGACCAAAAGACCATAATACCCTTACTGAAATTTCTGCAAAAACGCGAGTACCGAGCGATCGGTGTTAATGACCGATCAATCGGTTGCCTACCGATCGATCGGTTTCATAACCGAGCGATCGGTTAAAATTTCACTCTCTGGAAAATTTCCCCATACAAAAATCTTGACCAGTCGATAGCCTCCGAGCGATCGGTTTTGGACCGATCGATCGTTCCATGGACCGAGCGATCGGTGGTCTGCAGGTCCAAACTGTTTTGGCCATAACTTTTGACTCGTTCGTCCGATTTTGACGATTCAACTTGCGTTGGGTTCGTACTTCGAAAACGAACATTTCTAACGTTTCAGAATTTCCAATTTCTTCCTTATTTATTAATTATACCACTTTAAATGCAAAATGGCAACGAAAGTGTCATGCATTAAATGTGAAAAGGTCCGGGGCTCTACATCCTCCCCCCCTTACAAAAATTTCATCCTCGAAATTTAGACGCTACTTGCATTACAAACCAAAAAGAAAATTACAAGTCATACACAAACTTATACAAAAAATCATTCAATTAATTCTGGGTACTTCGCTCTGACTTCGGCTTCACGCTCCCATGTAGCTTCTTCTCGAGCATGGTGTTGCCATTGCACAAGAACCAAAGGGATTGTCTTGTTGCGAAGCACTTGATCTCTTCGATCCAAAATCTGAACCGGTTTTTCAATCAAGGTGAGGTCCTCTCGAATCTCCAACGGTTCTAAGTCTATGACATGCAAAGGATCCGCAATGTACTTCCGAAGCATAGACACATGGAAAACGTTGTGAACCGCAGCCATGTGAGGTGGAAGAGCTACCCTGTAAGCAACCTCACCAACTCGCGTGATAATCTCAAAAGGCCCAACATACCGAGGACTGAGCTTGCCTCGCTTGCCAAATCTCATGATTCCTTTGTTAGGAGATACTTTCACAAAAACTTGATCCCCTACTTGAAATTCCAAGTCCCTACGGCGCGTGTCCGTATAACTTTTCTGGCGATCTTGAGCGGCTTTCAATCGATCCCGAATGATCTTAACTATGTTTACAGTTTGCTCAATCAACTCTGGACCAAGTACTTTCCTTTCTCCTACCTCATCCCAATAGAGAGGAGACCTACAACTTCGCCCATACAGGGCCTCAAATGGTGCCATTTGGATACTTGCCTGATAGCTGTTATTATAGGTGAATTCAACCAAAGGCAAGTGCTCTTCCCAACTGCTTCTGAAATCCAACATACAAGCCCGAAGCATGTCTTCAATAACTTGGTTCACTCTCTCAGTTTGTCCATCCGTCTGTGGATGAAAAGCGGTGCTGAAATCAAGTCGGGAACCCATAGCCTCTTGGAAACTTTTCCAAAATCTTGACGTGAATCTTGGATCCCGATTCGACACAATACTGATGAGCACCCGTGCAACCTCACCACTTCCTTGATGTACAAAGTGGCTAACTGACTAGAGTTGAAAGTAGTTCGATAGGGTAAGAAATGTGCGAACTTTGTCAGACGATCCACTACAACCCAAATCGCATCTGAGCCCCTTGCCGTCTTTGGCAAGCCAACTATGAAGTCCATGGATATGTTCTCCCATTTCCACTCGGGAATAGGAAGAGACTGCAATAGACCGACGGGTTGCATGTGTTCTGCTTTCACCTGTTGGCACACCAAGCACCGTGCCACATATTCTGCAACATCCCTCTTCATATTCCGCCACCAAAAGTGACTCTTGAGGTTCCGGTACATCTTCGTACCCCCAGGATGCATAGTGTACTTTGCCCGGTGGGCTTCATCCATAATCTCCCTCCAAAGATCTACATTGGCTGGGACACACAGTCTTCCCTTAAATGTGATAGCACCTTGGCTAGTGAGAGAGAAGTCCTCACTACCCTTAGCAACTTCCTTGTCCTGATAAGCCAACAATTCCGCATCCGTGGCTTGGTATTCTTGGATCAAATCTATAATGTATGGCCGAACCGTGACATTTGCCAAGATAGGACTACGGACAGAGTCATTCACACTAATGTCCAGATTTGCCAAGTCTTCAAGTAGCTTCCATTCCTGCACTAACATGCATGCTAATAACCCCGGAGGTCTTCTACTCAAAGCATCGGCCACTACATTCGCTTTACCCGGGTGGTATTGAATGGTACAATCATAGTCTTTCAAAAATTTCATCCAACGCCGTTGCCTTAGATTCAGTTCCTTTTGGGAAAAGAGATACTTGAGACTCTTGTGATCGGTGAACACATAGAACTCCACCCCATAAAGGTAATGACGCCAAATCTTAAGTGCAAACACGACCGCCGCAAGCTCCAAGTCGTGCGTGGGATAATTCTTCTCATGCTCCTTCAATTGCCTTGACGCATAGGCAATGACTTTCTTGTGTTGCATGAGTACACACCCAAGTCCAACGTGTGAGGCATCACTATACACCTCATACCCATAAGGTCCAGATGGCACAGTAAGGACAGGGGCTGTAGTAAGCCTCTTCTTCAGTTCCGTGAAACTGATTTCGCACTTATCACTCCATACAAACTTAGCGTTCTTCCTTGTCAGGTAAGCGAGCGGTGCTGCAAGGCTAGAGAAACCCTCCACGAATCTCCTGTAGTAGCCTGCCAACCCAAGAAAGCTGTGTATCTCGGTAACACTCTTGGGCCTCGCCCAACTCATAACTGCTTTGATCTTCTTTGGATCTACCGATATACCTTCTACAGAAACAACGTGGCCTAGGAATGCCACCTCTTCCAACCAAAACTCACACTTGCTAAGTTTGGCGTATAGCTTGTGCTCTCTTAGCATTTCCAAAGCAAGGCGTAGGTCGCGTGTGTGATCTTCCCTTGTGTGGGAATAGACCAAAATGTCATCAACAAATACAATCACACACCTATCAAGATATGGCCGGAACACCCGGTTCATCAAATCCATAAAGGCTGCCGGTGCGTTCGTGAGTCCAAAAGGCATCACCAAGAATTCGTAGTGTCCATACCGAGTCCTGAAAGCAGTTTTGGGAACATCTTCCGCCTTAATCTTCAACTGGTGATAACCCGATCGAAGATCTATCTTTGAGAAAAATCTCGCTCCCTTCAACTGATCGAACAAATCATCAATTCTAGGCAATGGATACCTATTCTTTATAGTGAACTTGTTCAATTGCCGGTAATCGACGTACATCCGCATCGAACCATCTTTCTTCTTAACAAACAACACCGGGGCACCCCATGGTGAGACACTTGGTCGTATGAAACCAAGCCCCTGTAATTCCTCCAACTGAGTCTTCAACTCCTTAAGTTCAATCGGGGCCATTCTATACGGAGCCCTGAATATAGGAGTTGTGCCTGGTACAAGCTCGATCACAAACTCAATCTCCCTGTTTGGAGGTAATCCTGGCAACTCCTCTGGAAACACATCCAGGAATTCACTCACAACTGGAATTGTCGATGAGTCCTTTGCCTCGGGGTTAACTAAGCTCAACGCCGCAAAGTGGGCAATGTCTCTACTTCTCAACCCTCGAAAGTGAAATGGTTTTCCTTCTACCGGCTTGAAAAGTACCATCTTCTCAAAGCAAGCTACATGCCCATGATGTGTTGCTAACCAATCCATTCCCAATATAACATCAAAGTCTTGGAATCCAAGGACGATGAGATCAACTGCCAACTCGTGGCTTCTAACTTGGACTGCACTATTTCTATGCACTTTATCTGCCAATACTGTTTTGCCGAGCGGAGTCGAAATGGCTAACTCCGGTTTTAGCTGACTAGGCTCCACAGAAAAGCCTTCTGAAAAACTCGGCGAGACAAACGAATGAGTAGACCCGGTATCAACCAACACTCGAGCCAAATACTCATTGACTAGTAGGGTTCCTGAAATTTTAACTAGCGGAGTTAATCCATGCATCAACAGCGTATACATGTAGGTATATATACATATAGAACATGCCAAGTACGTACACAGAGAATAGAGCATAACATAATAATCACGAATAAGGAAATTAACTCTAACTGCGTACCTTGCACCACATCATCAGATGCAAGTGCATCACCCTCTGTCAAGGCAAAAACTCGACCCTGGTTTGCCTGGCGAGACTGAGGTGTAGACCGGGTAGTCTGAGATGACGCTTGGTATGATCCTGCTAGGCGTGCTGGGGGCCTACTACCCTGAGACTGGCCTGGTAAATGCCGACTAGGGCAATCCCTGATCATGTGGCCCTGGCGACCGCAATGATAAAATCCACCAGATGCTCTTCGGCAATCTCCTACCGGATGCCTTTTGCCGCATGAAGTGCAGACCTCATATGTGTAGGCCGGAGGGGCCGAAGGTGGTGTATACCTCGCTGCTTGAGGTGTAACTGGCCGTGGGGCCAGAAGAGCCTGAGGTCGAGGTGCCTGTGGCACGTACTGCCGGGGTGCTGGAGGTGCATAAGTCGGCCTCATCTGTGGTGCTGGCCATGTATACTGATAAGGACCAGTCCGGGCCCGCCTCTCTAAAGGTACCGAACCACTAGATTGGCCTCTCGCCAATTCTCTCTTCTTGGACACGGTCTCTGAATTGGTCTCAACCAACAAGGCTTTATCCACTACTTCGGCGTAAATGGCGTGCTTGAAGACCGACACTTTCTCCATGATGACATCCTGAAGCCCTTGCTCAAACCTCCTCGCCTTTATTGCCTCGATGGTAATCATATGTGTCGCGAAGCGTGATAGCTCCGAGAACTTGGCCTCATAAGCAGCCACAGACATCGAACCTTGCTCAAGGTTGATGAATTCTCTCTCTTTCTTTTCCCGAGCTCCAACCGGGAAATACTTCTTATAGAACGTGTCCTTAAACTCCTCCCAAGTCCACGGTTGACCTTGCATGGTCAAGTCCCGTGTCTCAATGCGGACAACCACCAATGGTGGGCTTCGCCCTCTAGCATAAAAACTGCCCATGCCACTTTCTCTTCCTCTGTAGGAGAGAGAACTGCGAATATTTTCTCCACCTGGAGGATCCAAGCTTCTGCAGTAAGAGGGTCCACACTCCCATGGAAGGATGGAGGCCTCAATCTCCGGAATGCCTCAACTCCAGCTGTACGATGAACTGGAGCTCCCGACGGTGGAGTAGGTGCCGCTGATGCCGGTATAGTTTGCCGAGCCGCCAGGATGGTGAGTGTCTCAGCAATAGAGCCTAAGACCTGAGAGAGGTCCGGCTGCTCGTCCTCATCCTGTGGAGAAGAGGAAGCTCTGGTATGTGGCCCACGACCCCGTGTGTTCCGTCTCTTGACTAAAGTCCTGAGAATAATAACACCACATGAGTCTTCTTGAAACCACAGTTTATTTCAATGTCATTTCACAATAATTCAATTTGTATTAGTTATATAATACTAATATACATCACATCAAGTCATCAGAGTATTCATCACATTATACTTATACTTTAGTGTTCTAGCGTACCTAGGACCCGTACTTGGTTAAAGCAACCATTTTAGACTAAGACTAAAGTTTAGTCTTACACTTGGAACCAGACTCGCTCCCGACTTACTTCCTTCCTAACTTGTTTCCTAACATATGCTCTTGTCAAGCCGTGGTATAAGATTCTAAGTGACCCTAGAGACCTAAAGCCTAAGCTCTCATACCACTTCTGTCGCGACCCAAAACCCACCCCAGGAGTTAGAGTGAATCTTGGATGACTTAATCATAACTTACATGACTTGCTTGACGAACCAACCTGCAAAACCCACAGAACATATACAATAGAGGATAACAGCGGAAGCATAACTATAAAACACAGCAGAAGTCTAACAAACCTCTAAGTATATACACATGGTCCAAGTTTAATACAAAAGAAAACAAAACAAAGAAAGTGTGGACATGCCCACCAAAATACATGGATATAATCACTCATGCTCACCCACAGCTAATCCACTCAGAATCTAACACCACCTACTGATAACCCTCTACGGGAGGTTCCTCTAAAGGTTCCTAAAAGTACTCCTCCTCCACCCAAGGGCTAAGAGCACAGACATCAAATGGAGCAGCAGCTCCCTCAGAACCTGCCGACATAAGAAGCACGGCTGAGCATGGAATACTCAGCGGGTACTAAATACTAACCAATAGTCATAGCATGAGATAGCAATGCACACATATATATATATAAAATAGGAACAGTTCATATCATACAAGGAAGTAAAGCAGTTTGTAATCATGCTTGCATTCAGAAAAGCCGATAAAACCCTTGGAAACCTTGTGCACTTGACTTGATTGGAAATACAATTTCCGTGCTTGAAACTTGTCATGTTTGTCTTGTCTTGTCATATCATGCGTGTCATGCCATGTCATGCTTGCTTGGAAAGTAAACTACTTGTGAGGGAAGGGAGACCCTTCTTCCTAGAATGCTTATGCTTGTCATGCCATGTCTTGTCATGCTTGCTTGGAAAAGTAAACTACTTGTGAGGAAAGGGAGACCCTTCTTCCTAGAATGCTTATGCTTGTCATGTCATGTCTTGTCATGCTTGCTTGGAAAAGTAAACTACTTGTGAGGGAAGGGAGACCCTTCTTCCTAGAATGCTTATGCTTGTCATGCCATGTCTTGTCATGCTTGCTTGGAAAAGTAAACTACTTGTGAGGGAAGGGAGACCCTTCTTCCTAGAATGCTTATGCTTGTCATGCCATGTCTTGTCATGCTTGCTTGGAAGAGTAAACTACTTGTGAGGGAAGGGAGACCCTTCTTATGATATGTATGCACTTGCGAGGGAAGGGAAACCCTTCTTATGAAAATGTATGATTGTCTTGTCCTTGCCAAAAGCGAGGTAAAACATATCGTCGGATATACCCCACCTCTAAATCCCATTCTTGAAAACCTCGGTAAATCATGTCATATATGCGTGCTCGTGAGGTCGTGTGCATACTTGCATTAGAATTAAATATGGCATTTGAGTAATTCATAACACATAACATCAATGATTTGGGCAATTTAATATTCATATCATTTAGGGAAAGCGAACAATCACACTATCATGACCCTAGCAATTTCCATAAACCATAAACATGCATTTTCTTAATTTATTATTCATTTTATTCACCTTGGCATTTCATCAAACATGGTGCATTCATTATTTATTAACCCTACAACATGCTTTTCTAGGTGGGTTTTACTCACATCACATATGTATATTCATTATGGGTACAATGCCCTCCCCGTTCATCCATCACATTAATACACATGACATCCAACCGCCCACATTCATCTCCATTCACCATTCATCATTCACCATTCACAACCCATCTCATAATACATGGATGTATAAAGGAACACAAAGAAAATACAGGAAAAGAAGAACTATAACTAGGAGGGTAGCAAGAAGTACCGACCTTGAAGAAATGAGGAAGAAACCCCTTCCAAAAATGACCGTGTAGCTGCTGCCCTAGCTTGGATCACGAGCTCCTCGAATGCTTGAGCCTTGATCTTGAAGAAAACGGGCTTGAGTTGAGTGTGGGTTCACAAACCCCTTGATTTCTCTCCAAAATGGAAACCCTAGGTTTAGGAATCGCCCTCTCCTCTCTTCTTATCTCCCAATCTCTCTAAGTGTTGAAATGAAACCCTAAAGGCTGGGGTTAAACTCTTAAGGTAAGAGTGAACCAACCAAAAGACCATAATACCCTTACTGAAATTTCTGCAAAAACGCGAGTACCGAGCGATCGGTGTTAATGACCGATCGATCGGTTGCCTACCGATCGATCAGTTTCATAACCGAGCGATCGGTTAAAATTTCACTGTCTGGAAAATTTTCCCATACAAAAATCTTGACCAGTCGATAGCCTCCGAGCGATCGGTTTTGGACCGATCGATCGCTCCATGGACCGAGCGATCGGTGGTCTGCAGGTCCAAACTGTTTTGGCCATAACTTTTGACTCGTTCGTCCGATTTTGACGATTCAACTTGCGTTGGGTTTGTACTTCAAAAACGAAAATTTCTGATGTTTCAGAATTTCCAATTTCTTCCTTATTTATTAATTATACCACTTTAAATACAAAATGGCAATGAAAGTGTCATGCATTAAATGTGAAAAGGTCCGGGGCTCTACAGCTTGAATTGGTAATTCAAGCATTTGTACATCTGTATTATTGTATTTTATTCAGTCGTTCATTTATGTAAACACTTGGGAGTACATTTATTTTAAATAAATTTTATGTGTCACTATTTGGCATGCCTTGTATGCTCTTGCAGGATGGTTGTCGTGGTAGGTAACGAGCTCAAATATCGCCAAACTCCTAGCGGGTGTTTTGTGGCGTTACAAATTAAGTTTATGCTTCCGAAAATTATGTTTAGCTTCTGCGCTCTGATTATCATTGTTTAGTACTGTATTTATCTTGTTTACTACAGGATAGTTTGGCTGGTACGAAGTGTCACACCTAAAGTATCCCTTAACTCCTAGGGGGTATTTTGGGGCGCGACACCTAGTCGCCGTTCATAGCCCATCGCAACTAGTATTCATGCATGTCATGTCATGCCATGCTATGCGTGTCATGCGATGTCATGCCATACGTGTCATGTGATGCCATGCCATGCGTGTCATGCGATGCCATGTCATGTGTGTCATGCGATGCTTGCTTGTGATCATGTAACTTATGACGTGTACTTGAGTGGGAAGGGAGACCCTTCCGTATGCAATGCATGATTGTCTTGTCCTTACCAAAAGCGAAGTGAAACATATCGTAAGATATGCCCCACCTCTACATCTTGTTCTTGAAATCACCGGTAAATCACGTCGTTGCATGCCGTGCTCGTGGGATCGTGTGCATACTTGCATTTGAATTTAAATATGACATGTTTGGGGATTTCACTATACATTGCACATAACCATTTAAGCAAGTAATAAATTAAACAATTTAGGAAAAGTGCAAAAACACACTATCATAACCCTAGCAATTTCCATAAACCTTAAGCATGCATTTTCTTAATTTATTATTCATTTTACTCACCTTGGCATCTCATCAAACATGGTGTATTCATTATTTATTAACCCTAAAACATGCTTTTCTAGGTGGGTTTTACTCACATCATACTTGTATGTTTATTATTAGAACAATGCCCTTCCCATTTTCATTCATTACATCAATCACAAGGCATCCAACCGGCCATTCATTTCCATTCACAACATCCACACAACCCATCTCATAATACATGGATATATAAGGGAAAAAAAGGAATAATAAAGGAAAATGAGGAGCTATAACTAGAAGGGTAGCAAATGGTACCGACCTTGAAGAAATGAGGAAGAAACCCCTTCCAAAAACGACCGTGAGTTGCTGTCCTAGCTTGGATCACGAGCTCCACGAGTGCTTGAGCTTGGATCTTGAAGGGGAGCCGAGCTTGAAGTGATCTAGGGTTCAAACCCCTTTGATTTTTCCCCAAATGGAAACCCTAGGTTAGAAATCTCCCACTCCTCTTTCTCTAACTCTCAAATGCCTCTAAGTGTTGTAAATGAGCCCTAAAGGCTCGGGCAAAGAGTGAAACGCCAAAAGACAGAAACACCCTTACTGAAATTTCTGCAAAACACGATACACCGATCGATCAGTGGTCAATACCGAGCGATCGATTGTCTACTAATCGATCGGTTTCATACCCGAGCGATCGGTCAAAAATCTACTCTCTGGAAAATTTTCTCATACAAAAATCTTGACCAGTTGATAGCTATCGATCGATCGGTTTTGGACCGATCGATCGCTCAA
Organism: Tetracentron sinense; assembly: GCA_015143295.1. NCBI lineage: Eukaryota > Viridiplantae > Streptophyta > Magnoliopsida > Trochodendrales > Trochodendraceae > Tetracentron > Tetracentron sinense. Next base: position 33,482,187 of record CM026570.1, on the reverse strand, counting down.
TGGACCGAGCAATCGGTGGTCTGTAGGTTTTGATACAGAGACCATTTTTCACCCCTTTTTACAACTTGGACTGATCCTAGTTCCTTTTTAACACTTCCTAAACATGACTAGGGTATCATTAAAGTTTATAGGCGTGCTTAAATAATTTATTTAATTGATTATAGCATTATTAGCAATTTTTCCCAAAGTTCCAAATTCCCATTTCATTGAATTTGAGATTAGATAGGCTATATGCCTTGGCACACATACCAAGACATGTGTAAAAGTTTCGGGGTTCTACAGTTTCCCTTCTAGGATTTTACAGACCGTTTGCATAGGAGAGTGGATTGGGTTTTAAAGAAACTCTAAACGGGACCTAATGAGGTTTAAGGAGAAGGGGGAGAACCTAGTTGGACCCAAGGAAGGTCGACTAAGGGAGTTTGAAGGGAGAGATGAGGTGAGGGTTGAGTGTGCAGGGCGTTTGCAGCCTGCAAACTTGTAACTCACAGATGTCGATAGAAGTTCTACCGACAATAGGAAATCAGGCTAAAATGAAATGTTGGTAGAACTTCTACCGACATTCTGAGATTTGTTTTTAATGGGCTGGGCCCTGCACATACGGATTATGGGGGCTTAGGCTTTGGTGTTTTGGGCCTTTTAGGCTAAGGTTCAGGGTTCAAGCCCTAAAGGCTCTAGGGTTATGCTAGGGTCACCTAAGGTTTGGTCTTAAAGGTGGGGTTTAACTAAAGTGAGTCCTAAGAGTAGGGTTTGGCTTAAGGTGAGTCCTAAGGCTATCTAAGGGCTCACCTAGGTTTAAGGTGGCAGGGGATAACCCTAGTTAAAAGGGTTTTAACCAGTCGGGTGGGGTGTAAAAATTGGGTGCTTACAGCTGCCCCTCTTTGCTGGAGAATCCCAAGGTTGGTGATTTGAATAGCAAAGACTGGAATCATCCTATGTTTACACCCAGCTCGGATAATAGGGATGCAGAATGATGACATGTATGCATGCAGTGCAAATGGTGAGTGCAATGCAGTGGCATGGCCACTGCTGGGAAAAGTGAGTAGTTTAGACTACTCACTAGGGAGTTATGGATGCAAAGATGGCATAGCCCGGAGACGTCGGCCGAAAGGATTCGATCAAGTTTGATTCAAAAGATACACAGGGTGTCGAAGGGGTGACATGCAGGAGGTGTACACTGTAAAGGTACACACGGGATGTCGAGGACACACGGGGTGTCAAAAGAGGGGATATGCAGGTGGTGTACGCTGTAAAAGGTACATACGAGATGTCGAGGACATACGGGGGTGTCGAGAGAGAGGGCATGCGGGTGGTATACACTGTAAAGCTATACACGGGATGTCAAGGATACACGGGGGTGTCAAGAGGGAGGACATATGGGTGGTATACACTGCAAAGGTATACATGGGATGTCGAGGACACGTGGGGGTGTCAAAAGGGTGACATGCGGGTGGTATACACTGTAAAGGTATAAGCGGGATGTCAAAGACATGTGGGAGTGTCGAAAGGGTGTGGCATGTCCAAGAAGCACTAGCCAGATGATTTGAATTGGCCGAGAGGCGCTGGATATTGATCCAGAAAGATGCTAAGGAGTTTGGTTACACGAGGTGTGATGCTATACAGGGATGTCATGTAGGGGATAAAGGCGAGGATGCTTTCCCATGACTCTGCTGATTGTGACTTGCGGGATGCATGGTGTCGGCTTCTTCTGCTTTGTCCTACTAGGGCTGCTCAGTGCAGCCTGGCGTGATCTGGTCTGGATGCCGAAAGAAGCTGCTTTTGAAAAACATTTTATAAAAGGTTTTGGACCTTTGCAAAAGTTTTTTTTTTTGGATTTCAACACAAAGAATGTTCAACTAGTTATTAGTTTTGCCATGAAAATGCCTTATTCAGGGTTTTAGGGATTGTCTAGTCTACTTTTCGCTCTTGTAGAGTAGAGTATAACCTAGAAGAGGTTTTGTCACCGCTGAGGATGCTTATGGGTAGGCTGTATACCTTGTCATTGCTGGAGATTAGACTCTAGCTGGGAAGATGCCTGCTAGGGAGCGCATAGGATGCTTCTGCTGGGGAGATCCATTGGGGGATGTAATTGTAGAACCCCGGAACTTTTCATACACATCTTGGTCTGTGTGCCAAGGCATCTAGCCTATGTAATCTCAATGAAATGAAATGGGAAATTTGAAACTTTGGGAAATTGTGTCAAAATGCTATAATAAATTAAATAAATTATTTAAGCCCGTCTATAAGCTTCAAAGAGACCCTAGTCATGTTTAGGAAAGGTCAAAAAGGAAATAGGATCAGTCCAAGTAGTGGAAATGGGTGAAAAATGGTCTCTGTGTCAAAACCTGCAGAACACCGATCGCTCGGTCCATTGAGTGATCGATCGGTCCACAACCGATCGATCGGAGGCTATCGACTGATCAAAAATTTTGTATGGGGAAATTTTCCAGAGAGTAGATTTTTGGCCGATCGCTCGGTTAGGAAACCGATCGATCGGTATGCAACCGATCGCTCGGTATAAAGCACCGATCGATCGGTGTATCGTGTTTTGTAAAAATTTCAGTAAGGGTGTTTTAGTCTTTTGGACGGTTCACTCTTACCTTAAGGGTTTTGCCCGAGCCTTAGGGTTCATTTACAACACTTAGAGATTTTGGAGAGTTAGAGAGAGTGGAGAAGGCGATTCTAAGCTAGGGTTTTGCTTTTGGAGAAGAATCAAAGGGGTTTTGAAACCCTAGATCACCTCAAGCTCATTTTCTTCAAGGTTCTTGGCTCAAGCTCGTAAAGGGCATCATTCTCCACGCTAGGGCAGCAGCCTCAAGGTCGTTTTGGAAAGGGGTTTCTTCCCTCATTGATCAAGGTCGGTACTTCTTGCTACCCTCCTAGTTATAGTTCTTCTTTTCCTTTATTTCTCTATATTTTCCTTCATTTATACATGTGCTATGAGATGGATGGTTGTGAATGGTGAATGGAGATAGAATGGGCGATTAGATGCCAATGGTTGTGTTGTGATGATTAAAATGGGGAGGGCATTGTTCCAATAATAAACAAACATGTATGATGATTATAACCCTCCTAGAAAAGCATGACTTAGGTTAAGCAATAATGAACACACCTTATGTTTAATGAAATGCCAAAGTGAATAAATTGAATGATAAATCAAGGGAATGCATGATTAATTTCTCATGAAATGGTTAGGGATTATGATAGTGTGATTTCTTGCTTTTCCTATAATGATATGAATATTAAATTTCTCAACTCATTGATGTTTATGTGTTGTGAATTACTCAAATGCCATAATTAAATTCAATTGCAAGTATGCACACGATTTCCACGAGCACGGAATGCATGACATGATTTATCGTTATTTTCAAGAACATGATTAGAGGTGGGACATATCCTACGATAGGTTTTACCTCACTTTTCACAAGAAACAAGAACAAAACATTCCTCGAGGGGTCTCCCCTCATCTCACAAGAGCATCTCATTGAAGAAGGGTCTCCCTTCCTTCGCAAGTACATACATATCATGAAGAAGGGTCTCCCTTCCCTCTCAAGGCATTGCATAAAGAAGGATCTCCCTTCCCTCTCAAGGCATTGCAAAAAGAAGGGTCTCCCTTCCCTCTCAAGGCATCTCTCAAGGCATCTCACAAGTGTATCTCACAAGTTACATGATCACAAGCAAGCACGCATGACATGCATGGCATGACACGATATACAAGAATCAAGCAAGACAAACAAGACAAGTTTTCACGCACGAAAATGGTGTTTCAAGTTAAGTCAAGGGCACAAGGTTTTCAAGGTTTTATCGGCTTTTTATGAAATGCAAGCATGATTATAAATTGCTTTACTTCCTTGTATGATAAGTATCGTTCCTGTTTTACACATGCAAATTGATTTCTGCTTTATGTATGCTATCCATATGCTATGACTGTTAGTTAGCATTTAGTACCCGCTGAGTATTTCATGCTCAGCCGTACTACTTATGTTGGCAGGTGATGGCGGAGCGGCTGCTCCATTTGATGTCTGTGCTCCGAGCCCCTAGGTGGAGGAGGAGTATGTTGAGGAACCTTTGGAGGAACCTCATGTCGAGGGTTATCATTAGGTGGTCATAGATTCTGAGTGAATTAGCTGTGGGTGAGCTGAGAGTTATATTTGTGTATTTTGGCGGGCCTGTCCAAACTTTCTTTTATGTATTTTCTTTTGTATAAACTTGGATTATGTATATACATAGAGGTTTGGTAGTCTTCCGCTGTGCTATGTTTTAGTATGTTTCTGTTGTTCATATCCTCCTTGTATATGCTCTGTGGGTTTTGCCGGTTGGTTTGTCAAGCAAGTCATGTAAGGCATGAATTAGTCATCCAAGATTCACTCTAACTCCTAGGGTGGGTTTCGGGTCGCGACAGAAGTGGTATCAGAGCTTTAGGTCTTAGGTCTCTAGGGTCATTTAGAATCTTGTACAACGGCTTGACAAGAGCATATGTTGGGAAACAAGTTAGGAAGTAAGTCAGAAGCAAGTTTTGTTCCAAGTATCGGGATAAACTTTAGTCTTGGTCTAAATGGTTGCTTCTACCAAGTACAGGTCTTAGGAACGCTAGAACACTAAAGTATAAATATTATAAATACTCTGATGATTGGATGTGATGTGTACTAGTATTATTATATTATAAAAATTATACAAGTTGAATTATTGTGCAATGACATTGAAATAGATTGTGGTTTCAAGTTAGATTCATGTGGTGTTATTATTCTCAGGACTATAGTCATGAGACGGAACACACGGGGTCGTGGGCCACATACCAGAGCTTCCTCTTCTTCACGGGATGAGGATGAGCAGCTGGACCTCTCTCAGGTCTTAAGCTCTATTGCTGGGACACTTGCCATATTGGCTGCTCGGCAAACTATACCAACATCAGCGGCACCTACTCCACCACCTGTAGCTCCAGTACATCGTACAGCTGGAGTTGAGGCATTTCAAAGATTGAGGCCTCCATCCTTCCATGGAAGTGTGGACCCCCTTGCTATGGAGGCTTGGATCCTCCAAGTAGAGAAGATATTTGCGGTGCTCTCTCCTACAGAGGAAGAGAAAGTAGCATGGGCCGTCTTCATACTAGAGGGCGAAGCCCACCATTGATAGTTGGCCGCTTTGAGGACGCGAGATTTGACCATGCAGGGTCAACCCTGGACTTGGGAGGAGTTCAAAGATACTTTATACAAAAAGTATTTCCCAATCAGAGCACGGGAAAAGAAAGAGAGAGAATTCATCAATCTTGAGCAAGGTTTGATGTCGGTTGCTCAGTACGAAGCCAAGTTCTCAGAGCTATCACGCTTTGCGACACATATGATTGCCACCGAGGTAATGAAGGTGAGAAGGTTTGAGCAAGGGCTCAAAGATGTTATCATGGAGAAGGTTTCGGTTTTTAGGCATGCTATCTACCCTGAGGTAGTAGACAAGGCCTTGTTGATTGAGGCAAATGCGGAGATAGTGTCCAAGAAGAGGGAGTTGGCGAGAGGCCAAGCCAGTAGTTCAGCACCTCCAGAGAGGCAGGCTCGTACCGGCCCTTATCAGTATACGTGGCAGCACCACAGATGAGGCCGATTTATGCGCCTCCAGCCCTGCGGCAGTACGTGCCACAGGCACCTCGACCTCAGGCTCTTCCGGCTCCATGACCTGTTGCACCTCAGGTAGCGAGTTATGCACCACCTCCAGCCCCTCCGACTTTCATGTACGAGGCTTGCACTTCTTGTGGCAAGAGGCACCCGGCAGGAGATTGCCGAAGGGCATTAAGTGGATGTTTTCACTGCGGTCGCCAGGACCATATGATCATGGATTACCCTAGCCGGCATTTACCAGGCCAGTCTCAGGGTGTTAGGCCCCCAGCACGCCCAGCGGGATCTTACCAGGCATCCTCCCAGCCTACCCAATCTACACCTACATCTCGCCAGGTGAACCAGGGGCGAGTTATTGCCTTAACAGAGGGTGATGCACTTGCATCTGATAATGTGGTGCAAGGTACACGTTTAGAGTTATTTTCTTTGTATGTGATTGTTATGTTATGCTCTATTCGATTGTGTACATATATGGCATGTTGTATATATATATATAGGCATCTATACATATACCCTGTTGATGCATGGATTGACTTAGCTAGTTAAAATTTCAGGAACCTTACTAGTCAATGAATGTTTGGCTCGTGTGTTGATTGATACCGGGTCTACTCATTCGTTTGTCTCGCCGAGTTTTTCAGAAGGCTTTTCTGTGGAGCCTAGTCAGCTAGTACCAGAGTTTGCTATTTCGACTCCTCTTGGCAAAACAGTATTGGCAGATAAAGTGTATAAGAATAGTGTGGTCCAAGTGGGGAGCCATGAGTTGGTGGTTGATCTCATCGTCCTTGGGTTCCAAGACTTTGATGTTATATTGGGAATAGATTGGTTAGCAGCACATCATGGGCATGTGGCTTGCCTTGAAAAGATGGTACTCTTCAGGCCGGAAGAAGGAAATCCATTTCACTTTCGAGGGTTGAGAGGTAGAGACATCGCCCGCTTTGCGGCATTGAGCTTAGCGAACCCCGAGGCAAAGGACTCTTCGACTATTCCGGTCGTGAGTGAATTCCTGGATGTATTTCCAGATGAGTTGCCACGATTACCTCCAGACAGGGAGATTGAGTTTGTGATCGAGCTTGCACTAGGCACAGCTCCCATCTTTTGGGCTCCATATAGAATGGCCCCGATTAAACTTAAGGAGTTAAAGACTCAGTTGGAGGAATTGCAAGGTCTTGGTTTCATTCGACCAAGTGTCTCACCGTGGGGTGCCCCGGTGTTATTTGTTAAGAAGAAGGATGGCTCGATGCGGATGTGCGTCGATTACCGACAGTTGAACAAGGTCACTGTAAAGAATAGGTATCTCTTACCTAGGATTAATGACTTGTTCGATCAGTTGAAGTGAGCGAGATTTTTCTCAAAGATTGATCTTCGGTCGGGTTATCACCAGTTGAAGATTAAGGCCGAGGATGTGCCCAAAACTGCTTTTTGGACTCGAAACGGACACTACGAGTTCTTGGTGATGCCTTTTGTTCTCACGAACACGCCAGCAGCCTTTATGGATTTGATGAACCGGGTGTTCCTACCATATCTAGATCAGTGCGTGATTGTATTTTTTGATGACATTTTGGTCTATTCCCAGACACGGGAAGATCACACACGCGACCTACGCCTTGCTTTGGAAATGCTGAGAGAGCACAAGCTATACGCCAAACTTAGCAAGTATGATTTTGGTTGGAAGAGGTGGCATTCCTAGGCCACGTTGTATCCGCGGAAGGCATCTCGGTTGATCCAAAGAAAATAGAGGCAGTTATGAGCTGGGCAAGGCCCAAGAGTGTTACAGAGATACGCAACTTCCTTGGGTTGGCAGGCTACTACAGGAGATTCGTAGAGGGTTTCTCTAGCCTTGCAGCACCGCTTACTTACCTGACAAGGAAGAATGCAAAGTTTGTTTGGAACGACAAGTGTGAGATCAGTTTCACGGAACTGAAGAAGAGGCTTACTACAACCCCTATCCTTACAGTGCCATCCGGACCTCTTGGGTATGAGGTGTACAGTGATGCCTCGCACGTTGGACTCGGGTGTGTACTCATGCAACACAAGGTTATTGCCTATACATCGAGACAATTGAAGAAGCATGAAAAGAATTATCCCACACACGACTTGGAGCTTGCCACAGTCGTGTTTACACTCAAGATATGGCGTCATTACCTTTATGGGGTAGAATTCTATGTGTATACGGATCACAAGAGTCTCAAGTACCTCTTTTCCCAAAAGGAATTGAATCTAAGACAACAGCGTTGGATGGAATTTTTGAAAGACTATGATTGTACCATCCAGTACCACCCGGGTAAAGTGAATGTAGTGGCTGACGCTTTGAGTAAAAGACCTCCGGGGTTATTAGCACACATGTTGGTACAAGAATGGAAGCTACTAGAAGATTTGGCAAATCTGGACATCAGTGTGAATGATTCGGTCCGTCGTCCTACCTTGGCAAATGTTACGGTTCGGCCGTACATTATAGATTTGATCCAAGAATATCAAGCCATGGATGCAAAATTGTTGATTTTCCGGGAGAAGGAAGTTGCCAAGGGTAGTGAAGACTTTTCTCTCACTAGCCGGGGCGCTATCGCATTCAAGGGGAGGCTGTGTGATCCGGCCAATGCGGATCTTCGAAGGGAGATCATGGATGAAGCACACCGCTCGAAGTACACAATGCATCCAGGGGGTACAAAGATGTACTGGAACCTTAAGAGTCACTTTTGGTGGCGGAATATGAAGAGAGATGTTGCGAAATATGTGGCACGGTGCTTAGTGTGCCAACAGGTAAAAGCAAAACACATGCGACCCGTAGGTCTATTACAGTCTCTTCCGATTCTCGAGTGGAAATGGGAGAACATATCCATGGATTTCATAGTTGGCTTGCCAAAGACGGCAAGGGGCTCAGATGCGATATGGGTAGTAGTGGACTGTTTGACGAAGTCTGCACATTTCTTGCCATACAGAACTACTTTCAACTCTGGCCAGTTGGCCGTGCTATACATCAAGGAAGTGGTTAGGCTACACGAAGTGCCAGTCAGTATTGTGTCGGATCGGAATACGAGATTCACATCCAGATTCTGGAAAAGCTTTCAGGAAGCTATGGGTTCCGGACTCGATTTTAGCATCGCCTTTCATCCACAGACGGATGGACAAACCGAAGGGTGAACCAAGTCATTGAAGACATGCTTCGGGCATATGTGTTGGACTTCAAAGGTAGTTGGGAAGAGCACTTGCCTTTGGTAGAGTTTGCCTACAACAATAGCTATTAGGCGAGTATCCAAATAGCTCCATTTGAGGCCTTATATGGGCGAAGTTGTAGATCACCTCTCTACTGGGATGCGGTAGGAGAAAGAAAAGTACTTGGTCCGGAGTTGATTGAGCAAACGGCAAGTATAGTTAAGGTCATCCGGGATCGGTTGAAAGCTGCTCAAGACCGTTAGAAGAGTCATGCGGACACGCGCCGCAGAGACTTGGAATTCCAAGTAGGGGATCAAGTTTTCGTAAAAGTGTCTCCAAGTAAAGGCATTATGAGATTTGGCAAGCGAGGCAGGCTTAGTCCTTGTTATGTCGGCCCATTTGAGATTATCACGCGGATCGGTGAAGTTGCTTACAGAGTAGCTCTTCCACCTCACATGGTCGCGGTTCACAATGTTTTCCACGTGTCTATGCTTCGGAAGTACATGGCGGACCCTTCACATGTCCTAGAGTTGGAAACGTTGGAAATTCGAGAGGATCTCACTTTAGTTGAGAGGCCGGTTCATATATTGGATCGGAGAGATCAAGTCCTTCGCAACAAAACGATTCTGTTGGTTCTCGTGCAGTGGCAACATCATGCTCGAGAAGAGTCTACGTGGGAGCGAGAGGCCGAAGTCAAAGCGAAGTACCCAGAATTGTTTAAATGAGTTTTTGTATAGGTTTTGTACATGACTTGTAATTTTGTTTTGGTTTGTAATGCATGTCCCGTCCAAATTTCGAGGACAAAATTTTTGTAAGGGGGGAGGATGTAGAACCCCGAAACTTTTCATACACATCTTGATCTGTGTGCCAAGGCATATAGCCTATGTAATCTCAATGAAATGAAATGGGAAATTTGAAACTTTGGGAAATTGTGTCAAAATGCTATAATAAATTAAATAAATTATTTAAGCCCGTCTATAAGCTTCGAAGACACCCTAGTCATGTTTAGGAAAGGTCAAAAAGGAAATAGGATCAGTCCAAGTAGTGGAAATGGGTGAAAAATGGTCTCTATGTCAAAACCTGCAAAACACCGATCGCTCGGTCCATTGAGCGATCGATCGGTCCACAACCGATCGATCGGAGGCTATCGACTGATCGAAAATTTTGTATGGGGAAATTTTCCAGAGAGTAGATTTTTGGCCGATCATTCGGTTAGGAAACCGATCGATCGGTATGCAACCGATCGCTCGGTATTAAGCACCGATCGATCGGTGTATCGCGTTTTGCAGAAATTTCAGTAAGGGTGTTTTAGTCTCTTAGGCGGTTCACTCTTACCTTAAGGGTTTTGCCCGAGCCTTAGGGTTCATTTACAACACTTAGAGCTTTTGGAGAGTTAGAGAGAGTGGAGAAGGTGATTCTAAGCTAGGGTTTTGCTTTTGGAGAAGAATCAAAGGGGTTTTGAAACCCTAGATCACCTCAAGCTCATTTTCTTCAAGGTTCTTGGCTCATGCTCGTGAAGGGCATCATTCTCCACGCTAGGGCAGCAGCCTCACGGTCGTTTTGGAAAGGGGTTTCTTCCCTCATTGATCAAGGTCGGTACTTCTTGCTACCCTCCTAGTTATAGTTCTTCTTTTCCTTTATTTCTCTATGCTTTCCTTCATTTATACATGTGCTATGAGATGGATGGTTGTGAATGGTGAATGGAGATGGAATGGGCGATTGGATGCCAATGGTTGTGTTGTGATGATTAAAATGGGGAGGGCATTGTTCCAATAATAAACAAACATGTATGATGAGTATAACCCTCCTAGAAAAGCATGACTTAGGTTAAGCAATAATGAACACACATTATGTTTGATGAAATGAAAAAGTGAATAAATTGAATGATAAATCAAGGGAATGCATGATTAATTTCTTATGAAATGGTTAGGGATTATGATAGTGTGATTTCTTCCTTTTCCTATAATGATATGAATATTAAATTTCTCAACTCATTGATGTTTATATAGAGCCCCGGACTTTTTCATGTTTAATGCATGGCACTTTCATAGCTAATTTGCCTTTAATGTAGTTTAATTAATAAATAAGGAAGAAATTGAAAATTTTGAAATATCAGAAATGTTCCTTTTTGAAGTACGAACCCAACGCAAGTTGAATCGTCAAAATCGGACGAACGGGTCAAAAGATATGGCTAAAACAGTTTGGACCTGCAGACCACCGATCGCTCGGTCCATGGAGCGATCGATCGGTCCAAAACCAATCGCTCGGAGGCTATCGACTGGTCAAGATTTTTGTATGGGGTAATTTTCCAGAGAGTAGATTTTTGGCCGATCGCTCGGTTAGGAAACCGATCGATCGCTAGGCAACCGATCGCTCGGTATCGACCACCGATCGATCGGTGTATCGTGTTTTGCAGAAATTTCAGTAAGGGTGTTATGGTCTTTTGGTCGGTTCACTCTTACCTTAAGAGTTTAGCCCGAACCTTTAGGGCTCTTTCTTAACACTTAGAGCATTGGAGAGTTAGAGAAAGAGGAGACGGCGATTCCTAAGCCTAGGGTTTCCATTTTGGAAAGAAATCAAAGGGTTGTGAACCCACACTCACCTCAAGTCCGTTTTTCTTCAAGATCAAGGCACAAGCTCGTGAGGAGCATCTCCCCAAGCTAGGGCAGCAAGTCACGGTCGTTTTTGGAAGGGGATGTCTTCCTCACTTTGCCAAGATCGGTACTTCTTACTACCCTCCTAGTTATAGCTTCTTTTTTTCCTTGTTTCTCCTTGTTTTCCTTCACTTATATATGTGTTATGAGATTGGTAGTATGAATGGTGAATGGAGATGGATGTTGGTGAATGGATGCCGTGTGGATGATGTGATGAATGAATGGGAAAGGGCATTGTTCCAATAATAAACAAACAAGTGTGATGTGAGTATAACCCACCTAGAAAAGCATGATTTAGGCTTAAGAAAATAATGAACACACCCTATGTTTGATGAAATGCCAAGGTGAATAAAATGAATGATAAATTAAGGGAATACATGCTTAATTACTCATGAAATTGTTAGGGCTTATGATAGTGTGTTTCTTACATTTCTTAAAACGTGTAAATTATTACTTGCTTAAATTGTGATATGCTATGCTTTGTGAATTACCCCAAATTGTCATATTTAATCCCAAATGCAAGTATGCACACGATCTCACGGGCATGCATGAAATGACATGGTTTACCAAGGTTTTCAAGAATGAGATGTAGAAGTGGGTCATATTCTATGATATGTTTCACTTCACTTTTAGCAAGGATGAGACAATCATGCATTTTATAGGGAAGGGTCTCCCATCCCCTCGCATGACACGCATAGCATGGCATAGCATGACACGCATAGCATAGCATCGCATACCACGCATAGCATAGCATCCATGACACGCATAACTTGGCATGGCATGACACGCATGGATGCTAGTTGCGACGGGCTATGAACGGCAACTAGGCATATCATTCCGCATATAGGATACTAGTTGCGATGGACTATGAACGGCAACTAGGCATACACATTCTGCATATAGGATACTAGTTGCGACAGACTATGAACGACAACTAGGCATACACACTCCGCATATAGGGTACTAGTTGCGACGGACTATGAACGGCAACTAGGCATATCATCCAGTGTACAGGCTACTAGTTGCAATGGACTATGAACGGCAACTAGGCATGTGAACATGTTTAAATTATGAGCAAGCACGCATGACATGCATGATACGACATGATACGATGAGACAAGACATACATGACAAGTTTTCAAGCATAAAAAGGGTAATTTTAGTCAAGTTAAGTGCACAAGATTTCAAGGGTTTTACCGGCTTTTATGAATGCAAGCATGAGAATATATACTGCTTTACTTCATTGTTATGATATGAATCAATCCTGCTTTATATGTGTGAATTGTTTCCTGCTTTATGTATGCTATCTGTATGCTATGACTATTGGTTCGTGCTTAGTACCCGCTGAGTATTCCATGCTCAGCCGTACTTCTTATGTCAGCAGGTGATGGCGGAGTGACTGCTCCATTCGATGTCTGTGCTCCGAGCCCTTGGGTGGAGGAGAAGTACGTCGAGGAACCTTTGGAGGAACCTCCGGTAAAGGGCTACTATTAGGTAGTGGTGTGGATTCTGAGTGAATAGCTGTGGGTGAGCATGAGAGTCATATCCATGTATTTTGGCGGGCCTGTCCGCATCTTCTTTTGGATTCTATGTATTTTCTTTTTGTATAAACTTGGAGTACGTATATACATAGAGGTTTGGTAGTCTTTCGCTGTGCTATGTTTAAGTATGTTTCCGCTGCTTTTATCCTCTATTTTATATGCTCTGTGAGTTTGCAGGTTGGTCTATCAAGCAAGTCATGTAAGTCACGATTAAGTCGTCCAAGATCCACTCTAACTCCTAGGGTGGGTTTCGGGACGCGACAGTTTATGTGTTGTGAATTACTCAAATGCCATATTTAAATTCAATTGCAAGTATGCACACGATTTCCACAAGCACGGTATGCATGACATGATTTATCATGATTTTTAAGAACATGATTAGAGGTGGGACATATCCTACGATATGTTTACCTCGCTTTTCACAAGAAACAAGAACAAAACATTCCTCGAGGGGTCTCCCCTCATCTCACAAGAGCATCTCGTTGAAGAAGGGTCTCCCTTCCTTCGCAAGTACATACATATCATGAAGAAGGGTCTCCCTTCGCTCTCAAGGCATTGCATAAAGAAGGGTCTCCCTTCCCTCTCAAGGCATCTCACAAGTGTATCTCACAAGTTACATTATCACAAGCAAGCACGCATGACATGCATGGTATGACACGATATACAAGAATCAAGCAAGACAAACAAGACAAGTTTTCACGCACGAAAAATGGTGTTTCAAGTTAAGTCAAGGGCACAAGGTTTTCAAGGTTTTATCGGCTTTTTATGAAATGCAAGCATGATTATAAATTGCTTTACTTCCTTGTATGATAAGTATCGTTCCTGTTTTACACATGCAAATTGATTTCTGCTTTATGTATGCTATCCGTATGCTATGACTGTTAGTTAGCATTTAGTACCCGCTGAGTATTCCATGCTCAGCCGTACTTCTATGTCGGCAGGTGATGGCGGAGTGGCTGCTCCATTTGATGTCAGTGCTCCGAGCCCCTGGGTGGAGAAGGAGTATGTTGAGGAACCTTTGGAGGAACCTCGTGTCGAGGGTTATCATTAGGTGGTCATAGATTCTGAGTGAATTAGCTGTGGGTGAGCTGAGAGTTATATTTGTGTATTTTGGCGGGCCTGTCCGCACTTTCTTTTATGTATTTTCTTTTTGTATAAACTTGGATTATGTATATACATAGAGGTTTAGTAGTCTTCCGCTGTGCTATGTTTTAGTATGTTTCCGCTGTTCATATCCTCCTTGTATATGCTCTGTGAGTTTTGCAGGTTGCTTTATCAAGCAAGTCATGTAAGGCATGAATTAGTCGTCCAAGATTCACTCTAACTCCTAGGGTGGGTTTTGGGTCACGATAGTAATACCATAGTAGACCGTTACTAGGGATTTATTAGGGTACATAACACTGTCGTAGATCACTGCTGGGGATATGAACTCTGCTTGAGACTAGTGTCGGGGAAGCTGCTCTTCCATACCATCTGTTGGGGATTGCTGTAGGGAATTTATCTGGCTAAACTGACTGCTGCCGGATTCTCTTGACAAACTGCTCTTCAGCTTTTCTCCATTTTTTACCCTTGGAATGACCAATTCATGGGATTCGCATAATTGTTGCGCGATGAGGCCGTTGCCGATTTTCCTCATGCCAGTAAAGCTGATTGATTTTTGTCCCTTTTTTGCCCCTAGTCACAAGACTAGGTCTGGGGATCACATGATTTTTGCGTAATGAGGCCGTTACCAGTTTTCACTCATGCCTGCGACTTATTGAGGAAGTTTTGTTATGCTGGGGAAAAAGGTCTTCTCCCGTCATTGCCCTGGAAGGCACTCCTCTGGGGATTTGAGGATGATATTTCCGCTGGGCATACAGATGTGATATTGCACTTGCACTTGTAGCTTCTAGGGGATCTAGGAAGACTTTGTGGTAGGACGAAATGTAGGCTAAGGGACCGATGTTTTGGACACCCTAGGATTTCTCCTGTTTTGTTGTTGATTTGCACTCCCTTGGAGGTTTTGGTTTTGAAATAATTGATTTTCACCTTCTGGGGGGACCCTTCTGTTTCAGGGGAATTTGTTCGCTTAAGGCCTATGCCTTAGGTTTCCCGACGATTTTTTTTTTTTGCCGGTGGATATTGAGAGAAGTTGTCTCTACTGAGAAGGGTGAGAGAGGTTGTCTCTGCTGAGGATAGAGAGTTTGTCTCTACCCATGGATTTTTTTTTCAGAAGAGGTTGTCTCTGAAAGGTTCTTTTACTGGGTAAAGAGTCCGGAGAGATTGCCTCTGTGGGGAGTCTCTGACTGTTGAAATATTTCGACTTCTATTTTAGGCTTTCTTTTGATAGAAATTTTGTACCCATGAGAATCGATCCACCTGGGAAGCTGGGAGAATTTGTTATTGCTTGGGGAGTGACTTTGTGGGGGGTAGTTGATGACTCTTTTGGGGAAAGAGGGACTCTGTTTGGGGAGAGTCGGGGAGTGGATACCCTTTTTGTGACCGCACCTGATTTGACAGGTTACCTACGTACCTTTTACAGGATCAGGTCATGACGTAGTTCAGGCCAATGCCGCAGAGGGCGAGGGGGGTGTCCCTGAAAAAGTATAATAAAAGAAGGGTTGTTATGCTCAAAGGGCTAACTAGCGAATTTCATTGGACTTGTAAACGGGTTATAGGAAAGAGGGATGAAGAGTGTGCCAAGGATGGCCTCTTGTCATTTCTTGGAGAAACTACAAGTGCAAAGCGCCTATCAGATCTAGACCCTAAGCGTTGTATCTTTTGAGTCTGTCCATGTTGACGGGCTCTGGGAGGTCTTTGTCATCCATACGTCCGAGTCAAAGGGCACTGCCAGAGAATTTGTCTCGGACGACATCTGGGCCTTCATAGTTGGGAGTGAACTTACCCCTCGGGTCAGGACGATTTGGCAACATTTTTCAGAGAACCAGGTTACTGATCTTGATGTTTCGCGGCTTGACTTTCCTGTTGAATACCCTACCCATGCACCTCTGATAGGCCTAAGAGTGATTGATGGCTTTCAGTCGCCGCTCTTCAATCAGATTCAACTACTCATACCGGGTCTGCGCCCATTCTACTTCTGAGAGCTCTGCTTCCATTAATACCCAGAGTGATGAAATCTATACTTTGACGGGGAGGACTACTTCCATACCATAGGCCAGAGAGAATGGTGTTGTCCCTGTAGAGGTTCGGACGGACGTTCTATAGGCCATGAGTGTATAAGGGAGCATCTCATGCCAGGCAGAGTATTTGGTTGCCATCTTCTCTATGATTTTCTTCAGATTTTTGTTGGCGGCCTCAACTGCACCATTGGTCTGTGGCCTGTATGGCATAGAGTTGTGATGTTGGATCTTGAATTTCTCGTAGAGGTCAATCATCCCCTTGTTGCAGAAGTTAAGAGCATTGTTTGTTACAATCTCATACGGGACCCCATATCGGTAAATGATATCCCTTTTCAGAAAACGCTGAACCACTAAGGCTGTAACACTAGCATAAGAGGCTACCTCGACCCATTTTGTTTTAATAATCGATTGCTACCAGAATGAATCGATGTCCGTTGGATGCTTTCAGAGCTATGGGTCCAATGACGTCGATGCCCCAAGCAGAGAATGGCCAAGGAGCAATCAGATTGTGCAGCCTATTTGGCAGTGTATTTACCTTGACGACATAGATTTGGCATTGGTAGCACTTCTGTACGTGCTTGAAACAATCTGATTCCATGGTGGAACAGTAGTAGCCTAGCCTCAAAATCTTCTTAGATAACATCAACCCATTCATGTGTGGGCCGCAAGTTCCTCTGTGAACTTCTTCGACTACCTGCGCTGCTTCACTGGTATCTAAGCATCTGAGCCAGAGTAGGTTCGGCAACCTCTTGTACAAGATGCCCCCTGATAGGACGAACTAAATGGTCAGTCTTTTGATTGCTCGACTTTCTGTTTTGGTATCATCGATAGGGAAGGTCCCGTCCTCGAGATACTGTTTGACGTCTGCATACCAAGGCTTGTTGTCCGATACTTCATCGATCTGAAGGAAGTAAGCAGGCTGATCCTGTTGTTGAATTTTGATCGGCCAGAGCATGATGTCTGTAAGGATCTGTACCATAGAAGCAAGAGTGGCCAGTGCGTCGGCGAATCTATTCTGGTTCCTGGACCTGTGGCTAAAGCTGATTATTCTGAATTGATTGATAAGCAGATTGAGGTAGGCAAGTACGGGACTAGCCTTGCTTCTCGGATGGCCCAAGATTCATTCGCCTAACAGATTACCAAAGATGAGTCACTATAGACATCTACCTCTTCAATCCCGATGTCTAGGGCTTCTTTCAGTCCGGCTATACATGCCTCATACTCCGCCTCATTGTTGGAGCATCTGAACTTCAGCTTGACTGAGATAGGGAGGTGTGCTCCCTTAGCTGAGATCAGGATTGCTCCTACCCCATGCCGATGACTGTTGGTAGCTCCATCAAAATACAACTCCCAGCCGAAGTATTCTTCTTTGTCCGCTTCTGTATACAAGATAACTTCATCTGGAAACCGATCATGTACAGACACGTAGTCCTGTGCTGGACTGTGGGCGAGGTGATCTGCTATCGCCTACCCCTTGATTGACTTCTGTGTCATGTATGTGATGTCGAATTCAAACAACATCATGAGCCATCGGGCAGTCCTTCCGGTGGTGGCTAGCTTTTTTAACAAATACTTTAGTGGGTCCATCCGGGAGATCAGAATTACCGAGTAGGAAAGCAGATAGTGCCGAAGAAGCTGAGTTACCCAGACTAGTGCCAGACAGGTCTTCTTAAGAGGGTTGTACCGCTCTTCGTACTCAAGTAGACACTTACTGATGTAGTAGTAGTGGAGGTTTCTTGTACAGAGATGTAAAGTAGTAGTGGCTGTCCCAGTTTAGGAGGCACAAGTACTAGAGGATTCAGGAGATACTGCTTTATTCTTTCAAAGGCCTCTTGGCATTCTGCTGTCTAGACTGTCGGTGTGTTCTTCCGGGAAGCTTGAAGATCGGCTCGTATATCGGAGTTAGTTGAGAGATGAACCGACTGATGTACTGAATTCTGCCCAAGAAATCGTAAATCTTCTTCTCAGTTTTGGGTGATGGCATTTCGATGATGGCTCTGGCTTTGGCTAAATCGATCTCGATGCCTTATTTGCTGACTATGAAGCCAATGAGCTTTCCTGATGAGGCTCCAAAGACACACTTGGCTGGATTCAGTCTCAAGCCGTACTCTCGGAGTCTGTCGTATAGTCTCTTCAATTTTTCAGGGTGCTGTTCAGCAGTAGGAGACTTGACGATCATGTCATCCACGTAGATTTTAGTGAACTTGTGCATCATGTCATGGAACAGTGCCGTCATGGCCCTCTGGTAGGTGGCCCCTGCGTTCTTGAGTCCGAAGGGCATGACCTTGTAGCAGAACATGCCCCAAGGCGTGATAAAGGAGGTTTTCTCCATATCTTCTTCTGCCATTCTGAACTGGTTGTATCTGGAGAATCCATCCATGAATGAGAGTGTCTCCTACCCAGCAGTATTGTCGACCAGGACGTCGATATACGGTAGAGGAAAGTTGTCTTTAGGGTTTGCCCTGTTCAGATTCTGGTAGTAAATACACATTCGGACCTTGCCGTCCTTCTTGGGTACCGGGACTATGTTGGCCAACCACTCAGGGTAGTTTGCAACTACCAGGAAGCCTGCGCTGATCTGCTTCTCAACTTCTTCCTTGACCTTCTACGACCATTCGGGCCTCATCCGTCTCAGTTTCTGCTTC
The DNA here is from genome assembly GCA_015143295.1 of Tetracentron sinense. Lineage (NCBI taxonomy): Eukaryota > Viridiplantae > Streptophyta > Magnoliopsida > Trochodendrales > Trochodendraceae > Tetracentron > Tetracentron sinense. The sequence goes on along the minus strand of CM026570.1, from coordinate 33,463,475 downwards.
ACTATTCTGATGACAAGGTTCAGGGCAGTCTGTGTACCACCAATGCTAGGTCTAGGCTTGGTATGTCTATGTATGACCAGGCGAAGACATCATTGTAGCTTCTCAGGAAACTGATCATCTCTGCTCTCTGCTAAGGGTTCATGCTTATGCCGATCTTGACTAGTTGGGGGTTGTCTATGCATCCCAAATTGACTATTTCAATGTCTTCCATGTTAGACTGCAGAAGTCCTTTGCTGTGCTCAAGGAGGTCCAGAATTTCCTTAGGCAGTTCCTCTTCCTATTCTGAGTCATACACTACTTCGGAGAGTTCAAGGAGGGTTTGAGGGGTAGCCATGTCAGAAGTAATTTCCTGGCAAATCAATTAGCTTCAGTTTAGCATGATTTGATGATGATTTTGTTGGCTTCAGGACACTAGGCCTTCCAGGGGAAGAGTCCGTGTGATTTTGTCATCAACCAATATGAAATGTTTTTTTGAAAACATGATTTTTGAGTCAAAACAATCTGATTTTCATTGACAAAATGATAACTTGTTACAAAAAGACTCAAAACAAAAAGAGGCTGACAATAGCCTGACATTTGGATTGTAGAAATGGGAACAAAAGAGAAGTAGATGAAAGAGAAGGGTGATGCTTATTCACTGCTGTCTCGGACCAACCTGTCCTGCATTGTGCTTGCCCCGGCCCTGGTTGGCCTGGATGATGAGAGCCTCAATCCACCAATGGATCAGTGGAGGGCTACTGGATGACGCTTCGGCACTGTTGGAGAGGGTGCAGACCTGCTCTCCCGCTGGATATTCTGCTTAAGTAGCATCTTCGACAATCAGCTCGTCGAACATCTGGGCTATGATGAATACTTCTGGATCTAGAATCCCTGAAGAATTTTCACTGAGCTGGGGTATTAAGGCAATGGGTGCAGGAGAGGTTTCTGGTTAGGTTTCAAAGATTCCCACGGGGAAGGTAACAGAGATGTGTGGTCGGGGCTCAGGTTTCACCGACGGTCTAATCCTCCTAGTCAGCTTGGAGGGGTAATCCTCATATCTGGGCTTGTACCCCAAACCATAGGGAGGTGTATAGCGAGGAGGCGTGTACCTCTTCTTCATGTCCTGATTCCTGGCATCGAGACCATTTCCGGGCTGGTAGTTCATTCTGGCCATCATTCTGACAAAAGGTGGCACTGTTTGCTTGCTTTGCTGTTCTACCTGGGCGATAGAACTAACCTGCTCGAACTGGAATGTCATGAAGGTAGTGTCTTGCCCCAGCTCTTGGACATCCCTAAAGGAACTTGCTAACTCTTCAGAAAGAATGACAACCAAACGGTCATCCTGGATGAACTTGATTCTTTGGTGCAAATAGGAGGGAATGGCCCCGGCCGCATGGATCCATGGTCTCCCTAGGAACAGAGTAAAAGAGGCTGGCACATTCATAACCTGAAAGTTTGTTGAGAACTGAACAGGTCCGACCGCGATGGTTAGGTCGATGTCACCCAGGTTTTGGCTGGTGGTGTTATCGAAGGCCCTGATGGTCATAGGTCTCTTCTTCACTTGGCTGAGGTCCAGGCCCAGGTTTTGTAGCGTGGAGAGTGTGTAGACGTTCAGGCCGGAGCCATTGTCGATGAAAAATGATGATAATGTTCGGTCCATGCACTGTACTGCAATGTATATAGCCTAGGTATGGTCCCTGTCGCTGTCCGGTATCTCCTCTTCCGTGGAGGAGATGACTTTGGGTTCAAGGATTTGTCCTACCATTTACCCCAGTTTCTCGGGCGTTATGTTTGGTGTCACATGGGCATTGCCGAATACTCAGAGCAGTTGCTTCCTACGATGCTCTGAAGTGAGAAGAAGACCCAAAATGGATATCTGTGCTGGGACCTTGCTCAGTTACTGAGCGATATTGAACTCCTCTACCTTTTCTAGGATTTTCAAGAAAGCTGTTGAATTGGTTGCTTCCTTCTGTGGGTCTAACACTCCTGCTTTCTCTTTCTCTTTCTCTTTCTCTGTATTCTTCACATTTGTCGGCTCAGTTGCAGGAGGTTGACATACCCGGTTAGATCTGGTTGGGTTGGCTATGCTCTCGCTCTCAAGGATGAGAGAGCGGGGAGCGGGTACTCGGTTGAGGTTAAGGGGAGGCTCTGGGATGTAGGGTATCCGGATAGGGCCTGAAGAGGTTGAGGCTTGAGCTGGAGCTGTGGGCCAATTAGCAGGGAAAGGAATGGTATAGATGATCTGTTCGGGGACAGATATCTGGGTTAGAGACTGAACAGTCTGTATATTTGACTGGGGGAAGGGGATTATAACTGGTGATCGGTAAAAGGCCATGATGATGTCATCATTCACTGCGGGTGTGTTAGGCCCAGGTTGTCCTGTCACGCCCCAATTTTTAAAACTAAAGACCCAACCAATTATTCATAGGTCGGTCTGAGATCCCAAATTCGGGGGTGAGAGTTACTTAGTAATTAAATTTAGAATTTACGTTTTTGGCATATTAAAATTAGTTTTTATTTATTTATTTATTTTATATCATATTAACATGCGGTATCCAAACTGTTGGATACGGGAGGTCATCTCCGCCTTTGCACTATCAAGCTTATCTTGGTGGAAGTGAAGCTAGGCCCGGATGACGGCTGCATCCCTGGCATCGCCTCTACGTCTCCTGTGAAGAGACTAGATTGTCTACTCCAATTGCTCAACCTATTCTTGTACGGCTTGGAATTCACGGCCTTGTTCTGCTTCCTGCTGCCTGAATGCACGCTAGGCTTTTCGTAACTTCTTCCATTTCTACTGGATCTGGAGCTATCTCTCTAGGAAGAAGTCTGTTCAGGGAACCACCATTTCGGCTAGGGGAATTTCTCCTTGTGATGGAGCTGCAACTTGTAACGCCCAAAAATACCCCCTAGGAGTTTAGGGATATTTTAGGTGTGACACTACGTACCTGTCAAACCATCCTGTAATGCACAAGATAAAATACAGTACTAAACAATGATAATCAGAGCGCGGAAGCTAAATATAAATGCGGAAGCGTAAACTAATTTTTCTTTTCTTCTATAGTTCTTAAAATGGTATTCCAAGTGAACATATATACAAAACATGTCTAAGTCTAAGGTGGACAAGCCCACCTATCAAAATGTCAAATACACAAAAATCCCCTCACTCTCTCCCCTCAACAGTAGTCGAGGTACGGCCACATGTTGAGGTCTCGATCCGCCTGAGACTGCAGTGGGATAGATGGCTCTCTCTCCTCTATATACTCTTCCTCGACCCAGGGCTCAGGGTTGAGGGTATCCTCGGTACCTGCCGACATGAAAGTACGGCTGAGTATGGAATACTCAACGTGTACACACTACTAACTAGCAATGTTATGAAACATTAATACAACAATACTTTCTTGTATGATATAATTTAAACAGTGCAAGATGGGAATAGAAAGGAAGTACATCAAATCATAATAAGACAAGCAATATCGATTCAATCCATGTTCATGTCTTGTTTGCTTAACTTGTTTAGTTCACACACACCCCACACATTCATTTAACACCCACTTGTTCACTAGACTTGTTTTTCTCGTTTCTTGACTTGCTTGTTTAACTTGCTCTTGTCTTGCTTGATTAACTAATGCCCGAACTATGTACTGGACGGCACACATTAGCGTATTATCACTTGTTTAACTAATGCCCGAACTATGTACTGGACGGCACACATTAGCGTATTATCACTTGTTTACTAATGCCCGAACTATGTACTGGACGGCACACATTAGCATCTTGTTTGTCTTGTTTGCCTACTTGGAGATCACTAATGCCCGAACTATGTACTGGACGGCACACATTAGCATCTCATTTGTCTTATTTTGCTAATGCCCAAACTATGTACTGGATGGCACACATTAGCTAGATCACTAATGCCCGAACTATGTACTGGACGGCACACATTAGCATCTATGTTCTTGTTTTCACTAATGCCCGAACTATGTACTGGACGGCACACATTAGCTTACTTTTCATGCGTGCTTGTTACCTTGTGTTTTTCATTATCCATGTTCATTTACTTGTATTTCATTAACTTGTCATATGTATGCATTTTCCTAGCGTGCTACTTGTGATGATTTCATTAATATACATGTGCCCTTGAAATGTAAACCTTCATGGTATTGTAAATAATAAACAACAAGGGATTTATGGCGTTTTATTTCATTCATTCAATAACTCATGCATATTCTACCATCTAATGACACATCCTAACAAGTCCATTCACTTGACATTCATTCGATTAACATGCTTAATTTAAAATTCCAATTCTAACAAGTCCTTGTAGTCCATTCCATTCACATGCTATTTATATTCATACTACTACCTTGTTTCCTATTCATTTCTTTACTAATTAAACTTGAACAAGCTAGAACTTATAAATAGACCACATCATTAAATTCCTTAGAGTATCCCATACTCTTTTTCATCCACCCTTGCCCTAATTTCTTCGTAAATGTTCATAAATATTAATCATGCAATTTGGAGAGTGTATTTACATCTTCATGTCATGTCATTTCATTCATTCATTTTTCTTTAAGACATTTCATCAAACACTAAGTGTGTACGTTATGCAAACAATGCCCTTCCCCATTTGTTCATCACACCACACACCATCCATTGGCATCCATCGCCCAACCAACCTCCATACACAATATTCTATCTCATATCATGACAAGTTTTGAGGAAAAGAATCAAAGAAACTTTAATAGAATTCTAACAAAGAGTTAGTAGTTTGTTCTACCTTGAAATATTGGGAAAAATTCCTTAGGAGGCCGTGGGAGCGAGATCCAAGCTTGTAGAGGCTTTCCTAAACTCCAAGGTTGAAGATCCACGCATCTACAGCTTGCACGAACTTGGTGGAAGCGATCTATGAGGTTTGTGACTTGGATTTGGGTGAATCCAAACCTTTGGAAAGGATTTTGGGCTCACAATCGCTCAAACTCTCTTTGAATGGAAAATCCCCTTTTGGAAACCCTAGGTTTCTCTTCCTCTCTCTAAAAATATTGTTAAGGGTGTTTATGAACACCCTTGGCTCAAGCCAACCCTTAAAAGTTAGGGTGGAGTGGCCAAAAGACCAAAAAACCCCTAAAAAATTTCTACAAAACGCGTAGGACCGATAGATGACCAATCTACCAGTAGTGGACCGATCGATCGGTGCTTATGACCGATCTCTGTAGTGGACGGAGCTCTCGGTATTGACTGGTGCTACAGAATGCACTTCAGTATTTTGGCCATAACTTTTGACTCGGAGCTCTGATTTTAATGATTCAACTTGCGTTGGATTCGCCTTTCAAAGAGGAAAAACTTTCATGTTTTGAAAAAATTATAATTCTTCTTTATTCATAGACCAAAATGCCCCTAAAGCTGACTGGTCTGCAATGGGTTGCGACAGCCCAGATTTGCAGCCGACCCTATTTTGGAAATCCCACTTTTGACTCAACCCCAACTCAAAATCAGGGAAAGTGATCAACATGAACCTTGAAGAGGGTTCTAATACCTTTCCAACAATTTAAGAATCACTTGATTCCGATCCGCGGTGACTGAACTAAGGCTTCTTAAAGTTAAGGGTAATGCTAAAGGCATAACCCTTGTTGACACTTAGAATATTCGAGTGCTTCACACTCTTCTTCCTTAGGTCCAACATCCCACTCACACCTCATGAATCGTTTCCCATAGGTTTTCATCTCACCTAGGTGATCATTAAATTCACACCCATAAGCATGAGGGGCCCTAGCTTCTTTATGCCTCGTGCACTAGCACTCTTCACTTACAACCTATTAACCACTTAAGGTATTTTATACCATTTTCTTTTACCCACTTAGAGTATCTTTATACTCTCTCTTGAGACTCAATACACTCACCTAAAATCTTCACTTAGCTCGCCACACTACCAAGAGCAAAATGGAAGACCTTAAGCTTTTTCACACACACACAAGGCACTATTCACTGACACTATTCCTAGCACAGTGAACTTGGGTTCCGGGGCTCTACACAACTGGTGTGGGCAGTGCCCTGGGTGCAGGTATGCTGAGTAGAATGTTAGGATTTCCACCCATTTTCGGTATGCCGAGTTGGTCAATGGTCCTGATATAACCATGAAGTCTGGCCATTGGTCTCATCTGGAGCTGCGCCAAGCTGACTGGAAGTGTCGGGTGAGGTTGTTGGAGTGCACCGTGAAAGTGATCCAAACATTTTCCTGTCGGTCTATCACTGGGATACGCTGAGGGAGTCCAAACTGTCGGAGGACTCAGAGTGGTGTGTAGACTACGGAGCCTGTTAGACCAGCAAGAATCATGCATCGTCTACCAGTGATGACAACACGGGGTAGCCTATTCAGTACAAGCCAATTGCATTGTCAAGTGATTTCTTCCTATGACAGGTCTTGGAGGAGCTGGTAGAGCTCTCCAATGTCTGTAGTCACTATCGGCCCTTGATTCTGAGAAATCTTCTGAGGTAGACTGTAGGCATCGCGGATGCCGTCTGGTACCGATATGATTGTAGGCAAATGACTTACCAACCAAAGGTGCAGGAGAGGTGTAATGGTATGGAAGATGCCTCTTCTGCGGTCTGCAGACCGGTTGAGAGCACTGAGAAGCTCGGCTAGGATGATTGGTACAACTGAGCAGGAGTTATGCATGTCCTCGATGATACCGACCAGAACTACTTCAACGAGTGATCGGCACCTTGGGAATACCAGCTGAGACATGGCTATCAGTGCAAGGGCATTGAGACCGGGAAGTTCTGCTGAAATAGAGTCAGGATTTCACTTGTGCTTGTACCTCTTTTTGAGAAAAGACACGGGTATCTGATCAAAAGAGCTGTTAGGACCGGGCTGTAAGCAAGCAGGTTTGATATGCAAGAACCTGGATAGATCTGCCTGGTATGTTGTCTTGTAGCGCGGTACTATAGCTTCATCGTCCATGTTTAACCCTAAAATGCACTGAATCTCTTCTAGTGTTAGGCAGTGCTCGATCTTACCAAAACAGAAAACCATGTGAGATGGGCTCCAACACTGGATAGCAGTGTTCAAGAGGCACGAGTCCGGATTAACCACAGATAAGTCTAGGATAGCTCCAGTTTTGTAGTACTGAGCCCAAACGAGACGCTGACTTGAGGTGAAAGCCTCAATTGTTTCCTGGAGGTTGTCATCACATGCCCCCTCAGAAGTTAGATGCTTGGGTCGTGATTGTCGGCCCATTGACTGAATTATCCCTGAAGGACCTGCCATCTACCTGGATAACAAGATACAGACTCTATGAGTGTACTGTGCATGCAGATGGGATGCAAAATGATAATGCTATATTTTTTATTTTGGTTGGGTGTGACAAGGCACATGTGACCCGATAGGGCATACAGACGGAGGTCTGATGTGCTTTAGCCCAGGTCATTAGAAACTGAGGGACCTATCAGATCAAGGTTGGGATAGGCCCAGTAAAGGCCTATCTGCTTGGGATTTGGACCCCATATGCTGTATCGAGAAGTAGGGTTGGATGTAATTTATTACAAGCACAGGTTTGGATCATTACATGCCCCTGAGTGGTAGTTATTTGGGTAGAATGTGCCCGGATAGTCAACCATGATTGGGGACGGATATAAGGTGCAAGCAAGTTAGGGTTTATAGTAGCCCTCCCAGGATGGGCTGCTTGTAAACTATACCCTATCCTAGAGTACATGTATGAATGCTAGTTTGATGCAAAGGTGTTCCTAGTAGGATGGGGGGATCACTTAACACCGTATATGCGACTCCCCAGTATAGAACATACCTGAAAATGGATGATTGGTGTAAGCGGGAGCGTTCAGAATCCTTCCCTCAGGGTAATCACCCAACAGGAGTAACTCCACGGACCTCGAAGACGTTTAATTCACTGACACTGAGGATGATCATCCAGCAGCCGTTAACGTAATAAGCCTGTCTAATTGATTGAATAGGATAATTACACTACTATGACATATATGGATGCACAGTAAACAATTAACCAAGAGATGTAAAATGATTAGTGTTCAGATAAATGCTTAGGTATTCTAATCAAGATTAAGGTTTAGTTGGCTTAAACCTGGGTTCCTGGTTGAATCCTGAAATGTATCAACGCTCCCCAGCAGAGTTGCCAGAGCTGTGAGTGCGAGAATTCACTTTCTAAAGATCTCACGGGGTTTCGAGTTACCACCTATTCATTCAAAAGGGACAAGTCCCCCGGGTGTGAATAAGGTCTTAGTCTACGAGTGAAATTAGGGTAAGGGGTTCGGTCAAGTCCAGGGAAGGTGTTAGGCACCCGGAGGCTTCCGTTTTTGCATGCACCTCCTAGAAGTCTTCTATACGAACAAGCTAGTTAAAGGGGGCGACAGACGAGGCACGTATACAGAGTATATGCCGAGCTTCCCCACTAGGTTGTAAGTTGACAGTAGATGCAAGATAAGTAGGAGAATAACGAGAGTGAATGAGTGAGTTTACCAGAAGTGAAGAAATTCCTGAACTTAGGCAAAGCAATGTCTGTTTCCAAGTAGGCAAGCAATAGATGTACCTGTTTTACACAAGCAATATCAATCCGCTTAATTACCTACCGTGGGAGGGTGCACGGAATTCCAACCTTCCACCTATGTGATATGATCCCTTCAAGCAAGTTAATTGATTTCCTACCATGGGAGGGTGCACGGAATTCCAACCTTCCACTAAAAAAAATAAAAATCAGACTCTTTTTTTTTTCAGTCAAGTTAGAAGCAAGAAAATAAAAGTTAGAAGTTAGGAGCAGGAAAGTCAAAGTTAGCAGTTAGAAGTTAGAAGTTAGCAGTTAGAAGTTAGAAGATAAAAGTTAGAAGTTAGGAGCAAGAAAGTAAAAGTTAGAAGTTAGGAGTTAGAAGCAAAAAAAAGTAAAAGTTAGTAGTTAAAAGTTAGAAGTCAGGTGCAGAAAGTAAAAGTTAGGAGTTAGAATTAGAGGGAATGAGGAATGGGAGAATTTCGTAACCCGTGTTCTCGTCACACGTTGCAATCCCCGGCAACGGCGCCAAAAACTTGTTACAACTTAATTTAATCCAAATTAATGGACATAAAATCAAGAGTAAAAATAATATACTTGCAAGTGCACAAGTGACACAGTTGATGTATCTGGTGAGCACAGGGTCGAATCCACAGGGATTGATTATTGTGCAACAAGAATTAAGGAAACGAAATCTAGAGAAAAAAGAGATTTAAAATCAGTTTTCCACTCAATGAGAATGGAGCAAAAATCACTGTTACTGTAAAGCAATGAAAAAGAGGTCTAAGGTTTCAGGAAAATCCACCTACCCCTCCTTATGCTTAGATTTGGATGAAAACACATCTAGAATTAAATAATAATTTAATCTAGATGGAAAATTATACGATAAAACCACTGACCATTAAATTCAATTGAATAGTTAGAGAAATAAAAAATCACTTTGTATCCAACTCACAGGGGATCCAAGCATTCCATATATCATTCGATCATATGAAATCAAAGAACATATAGAGAGGAACAATTAACCAAACTAAGAAAATTATTCAATTAAAATAAATAATCAAACCATCCACATCGTCCACATAAATTGGAAAAAGGTTTCAAATCCCTAACCTTAGAAGGGTGTTTAGCCAACCATGTTTGGAGTTGTCATCCTCCTTAATGGTTTTCCAAACACTACAATAAAATAACTCCAAAAAAAACTAAAAGAAGAAGAGAGAAAAGAGAATAAGAAAAGATCATAGAGCCCCAAAAGTCTCTCACTTTAGGTTTATATAGACTAAAGGGAAGAAGAGAAGGGAAAAAAAGCAAAAGAGAAACTTCTAATTCCAAAATTTCAACCAAAATTGCACTTCCCTTCACTTGATGACATATTTTGGCCTCTTAAACGTCCGAATTATGGGATCTTTGTGAAATACAATTTTGTTCCCCTTTAAGTCTTCTTTCCAAAACATCAAACCTTGCCTTAATCTGAATTTTGAATCAAACGTTATGTCCAAATTAGTAAGTACTGTCTAGATTAGGCGGGAATCCGGGAAATCCTCCTTCTTTGTTTGAGATTGGTTGCTAAATAATAGCACTCCTCTAGCCATCCACGAAATTTCTTGCCTTTCTTGTAGATTTAGTTGACCTCCATTAAGCTCCTTACTTGAATTCCAAAATCCACCCAAAATAGAGAGTTCTTGTGACCAAAAATAGACTCTCCTTTTTTTTTCTGAAATAGAAACATCAATATAGCACACTTCTTCTTTCTAATTCAAGATAGTTCCACAATTTTTATGCCAAAATCATATGAATCTATATCTTCCTAAGATTCTCCAGCCATGTTGTAGGATCTTTCTATACTTGGTCTTGGGCTTTGACTCTTTGACTTGAGACTTGGCTTCTTGGACTTTTGGCTTGGGCTTTGCACTTTGGGTTCTAACTCTTTTAGATCTTTGAGTTGAATATGGGCTATTTGAAACTTTGGACTTCTTGAATCCCGAGAGTAATCTGGGGTTAGGATTCCTACAAAAAATAAATACACGTAATAAGTCTCTCTTAAAAATATTTTGCTTGCGACCTTCCAAGACATGTATGAATACATGCAAATGTATCATGAAAATTAAGAGAAAGAGGACAACACAATGGTAAGAAGAGAATACACCACTTTACGTGTAAAAATGAAGATATAAACCAAAGAAGTATGATAATGCTTATTTAAATGAGGATAATTAAGCAAAATTAAGTACTTATCAGTTTTACAACGGTTCAGTACTCCCCAAGTTTAAGCCAAATAAAGTTTAATCTTGATTAGAATGCCGGAGTGTTTAAATTAACACTAATCCAAGAAAGGAAGAGCTAACTGGGGTCGGGCCCATGTTGGGCTGCCTACGTACTCACAGGGTGAGATCAGACCGAGTGTAGTTCTGGCACGTGAGCCTGTGCTGAGGCTAGGGGCATGTGTGTGTGCACCAAGGGTGGCTAACATGGACTTGTCACGCCCCAAAACACCCCCTAGGAGTTTAGGGATATTTTAGGAGTGACACTTCGTACCTGCCTAACCATCCTGTAATGCACAAGATAAACACAGTACTAAACAATGATAATCAGAGCTCGGAAGCTAAACATAATTTACGGAAGCGAAAACTAAATTTTTCTTTTCTTTATAATGATCCAAAATGTAGCATTCCAAGTTAACATAAATACAAAACACGTCTAAGTCTAAGGTGGACAGGCCCACATATCAAAATATCAAAATACATGAGACCCAACACTATCTCGCTCAATAGTCACCCCCGTGGGGCCAATGGTCTAAGTCTCTCGCCTTCACCTGAGGCTCGACTACTAGATCCTCATACGGTTCTTCCTCCCCGTAGTCCTCCTCTATCCAAGGACCCTGATCACATATGTCAAGAGGGACCCGTGCACCTGCCGACATGAAAGTACGGCTGAGCATGGAATACTCAGCGAGTACAAGCTACTAGCTAGCCATAACAATAATAAAATACACAATAGTAATACCATATAAAGCGGTAATAGAAGTATCACAAACTAAACAGTGTTTGGCATGGTACAATACAATCATCTAGAAGTGCGTGCATGAATGCAAAACACCGATAAAACCCATGCTTGAAAACCCACGTCATGTCTCGGTATGCCTCATAGAAATCACGTATGCGTGCATGCATGAATGCATGATCATCATCTTGTAAACTTCCATCTTGTAACTTGTGAGCCAGAGGCTAGCACCCGAATCTCCCTGGGCTGCCAACCTCCTTGATATGCAATGCACTTGTGAGCCAGAAGTTAGTACCTGAATGTCCCTGGGCTACCAACCTCCTTGATATGCAATGTTTGGTTTTCTTGTGAGCCAGAGGCTAGCACCCGAATCTCCCTGGGCTACCAACCTCCTTGACAATAGGTGATTTTTATTACTTGTTTAGTTTTCTTGTGAGCCAGAGGCTAGTACCCGAATTCTCCCTGGGCTACCAACCTCCTTGACATGCAATGTTTTCTTGTTGTTTATTATATGCACATGCTCTTGAAATCTCGGTTCATGCTATCATGCGTGCTCGTGTACGTGTCAATAGTGACAATCATGATAATGAGGATAGTCAAGACATGGCATTACAATTCAATTCATGATATGAACATTGGTAACTTAAGTAATTTGCATAACATTTGATCAATTTATCATTTATAGGAACGCATGCATAAAACCCATTTCTATATTCTTCATTTAGATCATTTATTCATAGTTTAGGTATTTTGTCAAACACTTTCATACATTATTCCTTAGTAGTTTATCTTCTTCTTTTTAATGCATATTTTCCATTCAATCACACAATGGTAAGTTTGTTATTTGTACAATCCCCATCCTCCATTTTCCAATCCACAACCCACACATCATACATCACACATTCGGCATCCAATCGCCATATCCAACCTCCATCCAAGCATCCCTACCCTTTCTTTATCTTGTTTATATTTATTATAGATGACACATTTTGCAAAGAATAAAACATACTAACAAGAATCATATTTCATAAGGAAAACCTAGATTTATTGCTAGGGTAAGTTAGTAGGGTGTACTAACCTTAAATCAAGGCTTGATCTTGGTTGTAAACCTTGATTGGAGCTTCCACTTGAATAGAGGAACCCTTTGCTTGAAGGAGACTTGTGCTGGGAAAGAAACCCCTTTCAAAAACGTGCTTGAGTTGCTGCCCTAGCTTGGAGAATGCCTCACACACGAGCTTGAGCCTTGAACTTGAAGCAATCAAAGTTGAGGATGATCTAGGGTTCTTAAACCCCCTTTGATTTCTCCTCAAAAAAAAAGCCCTAGGTTAGAGTCTCTTCTCCTCTCTCTCAAACTCTCAAAATCTCTTAAGTATGGTAAATGAATCCCTAAGGCTCGGGAAAGCCTTAAGAAGAAAGGGTTTAACCCCCAAAAGACGAAAACGCCCTTAATGAAATTTCTGCAAAAACGCGAAGACCGAGCGATCGGTGGTTATGACCGATCGATCGGTTGCCTACCGAGCGATCGGTGTTATTGACCGATCGACCGGTCAAAAACTCACTCTTTGGAAAATTTCCCCATACAAATTTCTCGACCAGTCGATAGCCTCCGATCGATCGGTTTTGGACCGATCGATCGCTCCGTGGACCGAGCGATCGGTGCTCTGCTGGTCCCGACTGTTTTGGCCATATCTTTTGACTAGTTCGTCCGATTTTGACGATTCAACTTGCGTTGGATTCGTCTCTCGAAAACGCACATTTTTGATGTTTCAGAATTTCCAATTTCTCCCCTATTTATTAATTAGACTACACGGAAGGCCATTCAACTACGAAATGCTTATTCATTTAAAGATGGAAAAGTCTGGGGTGCTACAGGACTAGTCCAATAGACTAGGGTTTAACTGATCGAGGAGGGTCAAGTGCGGGGTATGTAAGCCCGGTAGGCTTAGGGAGTAGTCCGGTAGACTAGGGTAGAGTTCGACCTAGGTTAGGGTTGTTAACCGGGGTTAGGCCAAACTAACTGCGGTTAGGGTTGCTAACCATAGTAAAGGGGAAGTGATTTTTAGCCAAGTAGGCTAAGGCGGGGCCCAGTAGGCCGAGGTAAGTCCGGTGGACTTGGTTTGAGGCCCGGTAGGCCGTAAACCGGAGTTAACTGCGATTAGGGTTGCTAATCACGAGTTAAGGGGATTCTAACGGTGGTTAGGGTTACTAACCAGGGTAAGGGAGAGGGCCAAAGTCAGTATTATGGTCCGATTACAGTTTTAGGAATTTTTTTTAATTTTTCAAAGTTTGTAAGGTTAAGGGGTGCTTAACCGCGGGTAAACATTAACCGGAGGTGGATTTAACCACGGCTAAGGGTCTGGTACGGTCCAAGGTGGGCCCAGGGGGCTAGGTAAGGCCTAAAGTGGCCTCCTACCAGGCTTGGGCCCCTGCAAAAAACTCAAAATAAAAAACAAAGACAATGTCGGTAATTGGATTACCGACATTATAGACAGTGTTTTTAAGCTGTACTTTTGCCAGTGTTAACTAGGGTTAAGGTATAACCCAGGGTGAACCAAGGGTAGAGGAGTGTAAAGAGGACTCCTAGGAAGAGTTCAGGCCAGGTGTTGGCCCCAGGAGATGCCTGGAGTGGGCCCCACAAGGCTGCAAAGCCACTGTGACAGCAAGTGTATATTGGCGGTAGTTATTCTACTGCCAATAAAAAATTAGGCCAAAAACAAAAATGTCGGTAGAAGAACTACCGACAGTAATGCACATATTAATTTTTAGGGGTTTAACCATGGTTAGGCTTAACCCCATGACCTGGAAGGACTAGGTCTGGCTCAAGGGAATGAGAGGGATTCAGTTTGGGCCCTAGACATGGACCAGGGCCCACCTAAGTAGGCCAAACTAACTGCAAATAGAAGAGACCAAGAATGGTAGTACTGAGATTACCGCCATTCCTGGTTTAGCTTAAAACCATTTTGCTGCCTTATGGGTTGTCCACAAGGAGGTCCAAGGGTTCCCTCATGATGTGAGGGACCCCCAGAGGCTCCTGTGATGGTCTGAACTATATAAGGGAGGTGCTATACCCATAGGGGTTCACCACACCTATGGTTTAGGTGGGTAAACACCCTATGTAGGCCTATTTACACTAAGCAATAAAAAAACATGAGAAACGTTCCCTGGAGATGAACAGGGGCTCACATTGATGCATAAAATCAAAAGAAGAGGGTGGTGGAGGGGTCTGTGCACAGGTGGTGTGCACTATGCTTGTATTGGAGTAGTGAGGAAACTTTGAGTTTGCAAAAGGGATTCCTGGGATTACGACCAAGGCAAAGAGGAGAGCTAAAACTGGGTTTTTAGCAACAGAGTTTCCCTTCTAGGATTTTGCAGACCGTTTGCACAGGAGGGTGGATTGGGTTTTATAGAAAACTCAAAAGGAGACCTAATGGGGTTTAAGGAGAAGGGTGAGAACCTGGTTGGACCCAAGGAAGGTCGACTAAGGGAGCTTGAAGGGAGAGATGAGGTGAGGGTTGAGTGTGCAAGGCGTTTGCAGCCTACAAACTCGTAACTCACAGATATCGGTAGAAGTTCTACCGACAACAGGAAATCAAGCTAAAATGAAATTTTGGTAGAACTTCTACCGACATTCTGAGATCTGTTTTTTATGGGCTGGGCCCTACACATACGGGTTATGGGGGCTTAGGCTTTGCTGTTTTGGGCCTTTTAGGCTAAGGGTCAGGGTTCAAGCCCTAAAGGCTCTAGGGTTATACTAGGGTCACCTAGGGTTTGGTCCTAAGGGTAGGGTTTAACTAAGGTGAGTCCTAAGAGTAGGGTTTGGCTTAGGGTGAGTCCTAAGGCTAACTAAGGGCTTACCTAGGTTTAAGGTGGCAGGGGATAACCATAGTTAAAAGGGTTTTAACCAGTCGGGTGGGGGTGTAAAAATTAGGTGCTTACAGTCATGAGTTGGGCGAGGCCCAAGAGTGTCATAGAGATACGTTGTTTCCTTGGGTTGGTAGGCTATTACCGGAGATTCTTTGAGGGCTTCTCCAACCTTGCCGTGCCGCTCACTTACCTAACCAGGAAGAATGTAAAGTTTGTATGGAGCGATAAGTGCGAGATCAGTTTCTCGGAACTGAAGAAGTGGCTTACCACAGCCCCCGTCCTTATTGTGTCATCTAGACATGGTGGTTATGAGGTGAACAGTGATGCCTCACACGTCGGGCTTGGGAGTGGGCTCATGCAGCACAAGAAGGTCATTGCCTATGCACCGAGGCAATTGAAAGAGCATGAAAAGAATTACCCCATGCATGACCTAGAGCTTGCTGCGGTCGTGTTTGCGCTCAAGATTTGGCGACATTACCTTTATGGAGAAGAGTTCTATGTGTTCACGGATCACAAGAGCCTCAAGTATCTATTTTCCCAAAAAGATCTAAATCTACGACAACAGCGTTGGATGAAATTTTTAAAAAACTATGAATGCACCATCCAGTTCATCGGGGAAAGCAAATGTGGTGGCTGACAGTTTGAGTGGAAAACCTCTAGGTTTGTTGGCACACATGTTGGTTCAAGAATGGAAGCTATTGGAAGATTTGGAAAATTTGGACATCAGTGTCAATAATTCTGTCTGCAATCCTATTTTGGCAAATGTCACGGTTCGGCCGTACATTATCGATTTGATCCAAGAGTATCAAGCCACGGATGCCGACTTGTTGGCTTTTCGGGATAAGGAAGTTGCCAAGGGTAGTGAGGACTTCTCTCTCACTAGCCGAGGTGCTATCACATTTAAAGGAAGGTTGTGTGTTCCGACCAATGCGGATCATCGGAGGGAGATTATGGATGAACCCCACCGTTCGAAGTATGCAGTGCATCCTGGGGGTACAAAGATGTACCGAAACCTCAAGGGGCACTTTTGGTGGCGAAATATGAAGAGAGATGTCACGACCCAAAATACCCCCTAGGAGTTAAGGATACTTTGACTCGTGACCGCCATATCATACCTGCAGTATGATACATAAGGCACACGTGGAAACCTGTCAGAGTACCTGAATATACATAGCGGAAACGAAATACAATGCACAGCAGAAAATAAAATACTAAACATAGCGGAAGCAAAATGAATACTCCTATAACTTGGCTCAAGTAAGAACCAACAAGTACACGTGTGTGAGAAACCCAAAAGTGGAGTGGAAAAACCCCACACTCACATAACAAAATGACACAAGTTCTAAGTCGGTCGATCAACAGAAATCGAAGTCACGACTCCTATCTAAAGCACCATCGTCATGATAGTGATCCATGGAAGGCTCCGGGTCATGGTACTCTTCCTCGACCCAAGGTTCTTCGTCACACAAATCGAATGGAACCCGAGCACCTGCCGATCATAACAATATCGACTGAGCATGGAATACTCAGTGTATACAAACTAATAACAATAAAGCGGTTAGGCATGGAGCACACAAGACATGGAGAATGAAATCCGTAAATTCCTTAAAGCATGGAAACCGTGAAAACATATGTGAGATAATATTCGAAACCAAAACTGTAACCGTGTGAGTCAATCGATAATCATAGCCTTATGAGTTCTTGTGAGTTCATGGAGTTACTTAGAGTCATTATGATCCGTAGAGACATAGAGCATAGAGCAATACCCTAGAGCATTTCCATAGAGCATAACCTTAGAGATCTTAGAGCATTTCATTGTGATCCGTGGAGCTTGTGAGACGATCTTAGAGCATTATCATAGAGTTTCCTTGTGAGCATGGTATGATCCTTAGAGCTTGTGAAACGATCTTTAGAGAAATCATAGAGTTACTTAGAATCATTCATTATTCGTCTTTTCGTGAAAAACCCTTGTTTGTACTTTGAGAAATCCATGGAAACCATCGGTTTATGCGAGACATACGAGCATATGCACTTAATAAGAAAAATCATCGTATTTAAGCATAGAATCCCTTAGAGGTATTTTATCAAACACTTAGAGTGCATCATAATAGTAACCTTCATCCAAGTATATAATCACACCTTTTCATACATAAAATCAATACATATAGATAGGGCATAGATAAGAAGAATCATAATTAGTAACTAGTAGGATTGCAAGATTGTAGTAGAGTGTATCTACCTTAGAGAAATCAATGAGTTTGACTCGCAATGGCTGGAACAAGCAAGAACAGTGAGTTCTTGGTTGGAAAACACCAATGGAAAGGAAGAACTTGATCTTCCACAAGCTTGAACGATCACCAAGGTCCTCTCCTCCTTCTCCTCTTCAAATCCCTCAAAAACAATGCACAAAGGGTTTGTGAAACCTTAAGGCACGAACCCAGCCCTTTTATAGGCAAAGGGTGATGGTTAAAGTCTTAAACACCCTTAATGAAGAAAATCTGCGTATGACCGATCGATCGGTGGTATGGACCGAGCGATCGGTTGCTTACCGGTAGATCGGTGTTATGACCGAGAGATCGGTCAAAAACACACTCTCTGGAATTTTTCCCCATACAAAAAAATTGACCGTGCGACAGCTATCGAGCGATCGGTAGTTGACCGATCGATCGCAGGTAATAACCGAGCGATCGGTCAACCCTTGTTTTGCTGAAAAACCTTGTTTACACCACTTGAATCTTCCCTAATGCACTTCCAACACTCTTTTATGCTTTCAACACATTCCCTAAGGACATATAGACCCATTGGAACATATACGCCATAATTCCAAACACATATATTAACATAAGACCCATAAGTGTACAAAACCACACTTGGGCACTATTCACACACTATTCATTCTTAGTGAAATGAAATTTCGGGGCTCTACAAGAGATGTTGCGGAGTATGTGACACGGTGCTTGGTGTGCCAGTAGGTGAAAGCAGAGCACATGCGACCGGCGGGTCTATTACAGTCTCTCCCTATTCCTGAGTGGAAATGGGAGCACATCTTCATGGACTTCATTGTTGACTTGCCAAAAAGGGCAAGGAACTCCAATGCAATTTGGGTTGTGGTAGATCATTTAACAAAGTCCACGCATTTCTTGCCCTATCAAACTACGTTCAATTCTAGTTAGTTGGCCGCATTGTATATCAAGGAAGTGGTTCGGTTGCATGGGGTGCCAGTTAGTATTGTGTCAGATCGGGATCCGAGATTCACGTCCAGGTTCTGGACGAGTTTCTAGGAAGCTATGGGTTCCTGACTTGATTTCAGCACTGCCTTTCATCCACAGATGGATGGATAGACCGAGAGGATAAACCAAGTCCTCGAAGATATGCTTCGGGCATGTATGTTGGATTTCAAAGGCAGTTGGGAAGGACACTTGCCGTTGGTTGAATTTGCCTACAATAACAGCTACCAGGCGAGCATCCAAATGGCACCATTTGAGGCCTTGTATGGGTGAAGCTGCAGGTCTCCTCTCTATTGGGATGAGGTAGGAGAGAGGAAGGTGTTGGGTCCCGAGTTGATTGAGTAAACTGTGAATGTAGTTAAGATCATCCGGGATCGGTTGAAAGCCGCTCAAGATCATCAAAAGAGCTATGCTGACACGCACCATAGGGACTTGGAATTCCAAGTTGAGGATCAAGTTTTTGTGAAAGTATCTCCTAGCAAAGGGATTATGAGATTTGGCAGAAGAGGCAAGCTTAGTCCTCGGTATGTTGGGCCGTTTGAGATTATCACGCGAGTTGGTGAAGTTGCTTACAAGGTAGCTCTTCCACCTCACATGGATGCAGTTCACAATGTTTTCCACATGTCTATGCTTCGGAAGTACATTGCAGACCCTTCGCATGTCATAGACTTGGAACCGTTGAAATCCAAGAGGATCTCACTTTGGTTGAGAAGCCGGTTCGCATATTGGATCGAAGAGATCAAGTCCTTCACAACAAAACTATTCCGTTGGTGCTCGTGCAATGGTAACATCATGCTTGGGAAGAAGCCACATGGGAGTGTGAGGCCAAAGTCAAAGCAAAGTACCCCGAGTTGTTTGAATAGGCTTTGTACGTACCATGTAATTTTGTGTTGGTTTTGTAATGCAACTATAGTCCAAATTTCGAGGACGAAATTTTTATAAGGGGGGATGGATGTAGAACCCTAGAACTTTTTATATATGCTTTGGAATACGTGTCAAGACATGGTGCCTTTGTAATCTCCAATTCCCATGAAATGAGAAGTTTTGAAGAACTTAAGTGTTAAGAAGTGGGATTCCTAAGTCAGATATGTTAGAAATCTGGTTTATTGAACTCCCTTTGCGGATCAATCAACTTTTGGGATAATTTGGTCCATAAATAAAGTAGAATTTAGAAATTCTAAAATGTTAGGAATGTTTCTTTTCGAGGGACGAATCCAACGCAAGTTGAATCGTCAAAATCCGACAAACGAGTCGAAAATTATGGCCAAAAACTCCAAAGTAGGAAAAATGAGAAAAATCAGCAAAATGGGCAGAACTCAGACCAACCGATCCACCGCTCAAAGGACCGATCGACCGGTGGCCTATCACTCGACCGCTAGCATGACCGATCGACCAGTGGCCTATCACTCAACCACTCACCTACCGGTTGACCGCTCTACCCACTGGTCGATCGCTATTACACTATTTTTGTATGGGGAAATTTTCCAGAGAGGGTCTTTTGGACCGATTGACCGCTCATCATGACCGGTCGACCGCTCTTTTACGAATTTTCTTAGTTTGGTCTTTTTAAGCAGATCATTAAGGGTATGATGGTCTTTAGCCATCCCCTCTTCTATATAAACCTAAGTTCATGGGTTGAGGGTTTCATAAACCCTCAAACGTGCATTTGAGAGAGAGTGAGAAGAGGAGAAAGGGGTTTTCCAACATAGATTTTCTTCTTGAGAGAAATCAAGAGTTCGGCTACCAAAGATCATTCCAAAGGCTTGGATTCTTCAATCCAAGGTTCAAGCAAGTGAGGAACACGTCCTCCAAGCTCGCTAGCAACCTCATGCACGTACCAAGCGTTTTTCTTCCTCTATTCAAGGTCGGTACCTTATGCTACCCTCCTAGTTCATATCCTCCTTTTTCTTCCCTTCCTTATTGTTTTCCCGAAAGTATGAATATAATGAGAGGTGGATTGTGGTGTGAGAATGGATGTTGGGCGATCGATGTCGTGTGGATGATGTGATGAATAGAATGGGAAGGAATTGTACTAATAAAAAACATACATGTATGTTGTGAATATAAACCCACCTAGAAAAGTATGATGTAGGCTTTAACAAATAATGTATACACCACATGTTTGATGAAATGCCAAGGTGAAGAAAATGAGTTGTAAATCAAGAAATGCATGCTTAAAGCTTTTGGAATTGCTAGGGTTTATGATAGTGCGATAAATTGCTTTCTCAAAAATGGCATGATTATTTACTTGTTCAAATTATGATATTCTATGTATTGTTGAAATCCCAAATGTCATATTTAATTTCAAGAGAAAGCATGTACACGATTTCACGAGCACGGCATGCATGACATGGTTTACCGATGGTTTTCAAGAATAAGGATGTTAGAGGTGGGACATATCTTACGATACGTTTTACCGCGCTTTTGACAAGAGGACAAGAATAAGCATCACATATGAGGGGGTTTACACTTCCCTCCTTTCCATGAGGGGTCTCCCCTCACTCACAAGTACATATCATTGAAAGAAGGGTCTCCCTTCCCTCTCAAGTGCATCTCATTAAAGAAGGGTCTCCCTTCCGTCTCAAGTGCATCTCAAAGTACATGAGCATGTTAAATTTCAAGCAAGCACGCATGACATGCATGACATGGTACACTCGACAAGATCAAGCAAGACAAACATGACAGGTTTTCAAGCAAGAAATGAGTATTTTAAGTCAAGTCAAGTACACGATGATTTCAAGAGTTTTATCGGTTTTTATGTGATGCAAGCATGAATATAAACTGTTTTACTTTCCTGTTAATATATGAATTGTTCCTGCTTTATATATTGCTATTGTTATGCTATGACTATTGGTTAGTATTTGGTACCCACTGAGTCTTCCATGCTCATTCATACTTCTCATGTCGGTAGGTGACAGCAGGGCGGTTGCTCCTTTCGATATCTGTGCTCCTAGCCCATGGGTGGAGGAGGAGTACGTTGAGGAACCCATGGAGGAACCTCCTGTAGAGGGCTACTACTAGGTGGTAGATTCTAGGTGGTCTGTGGGTGAGCTTGAGAGAGTATACTTATGTATTTTGGCGGGCCTGTCCGCACTTTATTTTGTGATTTCCTTTTGTTCACAACTTGGAATATGTAAATATATATATACTTAGAGGTTTGGTTAGTCTTCCACTGTGCTGTGTAGTTTATGTTTCCGCTATTATGTCCTCTTTGTATATGCTCCAGGTATTTTACAGGTTGGTTTGTCAAGCAAGTCATGTAAGTCATGATAAGTCGTCCAAGATTCACTCTAACTCCTAAGGTGGGTTTTGGGTCGCGAAATTTTTTTTAATTATTTTAAAGCGTTCTTGCGAAATTCTCAAAGGTTTCCAATTTCTCATTTCATGGAATTGGAGATTACAAGGCATCATGCCTTGACACATGTTCCAAGACATATACAAAAGTTCCGGGATTCTACATCAATGCTGGAAAGTAATCATCAAAGGTCCCTATCTTCCTCATAAAACCATCAATGATGTTCAAATTCCTAAGGTTGAGGAAGAATGGGATGAAAATGACATTAAACTAATCCAGATTAATGCTAAGGCCATTAGCAACATTTATTGTGCCCTTAGTCCCCAAGAATTCAATAGAGTATCTGGCTGTGATTCAGCCAAAGAAATCTAGGATAAATTACAGGTTACATATGAAGGAACTAACCAAGTGAAAGATGAAAAAATCAACATGTTAGTTCACAAATATGAACTGTTTAAAATGGAAAAGGATGAGACCATTGTTGATATGTTTACACATTTAACTAACATTACTAATGACTTAAAATCTCTTGGTAAAACATATACAAATACAGAAATTGTAAGGAAGATTCTGCGATCTTTGTGCCAAATGACTGGTCTCCAAAGGTTACTGTTATTCAAGAAGCCAAGGAACTCACAAAACTGAGTATGGATGAGTTGCTGGGTCCACTTATGACTCATGAAGTCATAATGAGGGAGCATCAATCAAATGAACCTAGAGCAAGAAGAGGATTGGCCTTGAAAGCCTCTCAACCTATTGAGAGTGAAGAAGAAGAAGAAGAAAGTGGGGAAGATGAAGACTTCTCACTGATGGCTAGGAAGTTCAAGAAATTTCTTAAACACAAAAACTTCAAGAAAATGCCATACAAGAAGGAGTTCTCAAAAGAAATATCAAAGGGAGAACCAAGCAAAAAAGAACCAATCACATGCTATGAATGCAAGAAACCAGGCCATGTGAGATCAGAGTGTCCTCAACTTACCAAGCGTAAGAAGTACAAAAAGAAAGCCATGAAGACCACTTCGGATGAATCAGAAGACAGCAACTCTGAAACATCAAGTGATAAGAAAACTGCAAATCTATGTCTCATGGCACTCGAAAATGATGAGATAACCTCTTCCTCTAATGACTTTCTTTCCTATGAAGAAATAAGATGTAGAGCCCCGAACTTTTGACATTTATGCATGACACTTTCGTAGCCATTTTGCCTTTAAAGTGGTATGATTAATAAATAAGGAAGAAATTGAAAATTCCAAAATGTCAAAAATGTTCGTTTTCGAAGTGCGAACCCAACGCAAGTTGAATCGTCAAAATCGGACGAGCGAGTAAAAAGATATGGCCAAAACAGTTTGGACATGTAGGCAACCGATCGCTCGGTCAATGGAGCGATCGATCGGTCCAAAACCGATTGATCGGAGGCTATTGACTGGTGGAAAATTTTGTATGGGAAAATTTTCCAGAGAGTTAAATTTTGACCGAGAGCTCGGTCAAGACACCGATCGTTCGGTAGGCAACCGATCGATCGGTCAATAACACCGATCACTCGGTCCTCGCGTTTTACAGAATTTTCACTAAGGGCATTTTCAGCATTCGGGTGTTATACCCTTTCTTATATAGGATTGCCCGAGCCTTTAGGGCTCATTCTCAACACTTAGAAGATTTCGGAGATTAGAAGAGAGGAGAAAGGGTTCCCAAACCTAGGGTTTCCATTTTGAAGAGAAATCAAAGGGGTTTGAGACCCTAGATCATCCTCAAGCACGTTTTCCTTCAAGATCTCGGCTCAAGCTCGTGTGGAGCTCGTGTTCCAAGCTAGGGCAGCAACTCACGGTCGTTTTTGGAAGAGGGATTTCTTCCTCATCTCTTCAAGGTCGGTACTCTTTGCTACCCTCCTAGTTATAGCTTCTCTTTTCCTTTATTTCTTCTTGTTTTCCTTCACTTATATATGTGTTATGAGATTGGTGGTATGAATGGTGAATGGAGGTGGAAGTTGGCGAAAGGATGCCGTGTCGATGATGTGATGAATGAATGGGAAAGGGCATTGTACTAATAATGAACATACAAGTGTGATGTGATTATAACCCACCTAGAAAAGCAAGATCTAGGTTTAAGTGAATAATGAACACACCCTATGTTTGATGAAATGCCAAGGTAAACAAAATAAATGATAAATTAAGGGAACTCATGCTTAATTACTCTTGAAATTTGTTAGGGTTCATGATAGTGTGTTTCCTACATTTCTTAAAATGTGTAGATTATTACTCACTTAAATTGTTATATGTTATGCTTTGTGAATTGCCCCAAATTGCCATATTTAACTCCATATGCAAGTATGCACACGACTTCACGAGCACAAATGCATGGCATGTTTTATCGGTGTTTTCAAGAATACGGTTAGAGGTGGGGCATATCTTACGATATGTTTTACCTCGTTCATGGCATGACAAGCATGAGCATTTTAGGAAGAAGGGTGTCCCTTCCCTCACAAGTAGTTTACTTTTCCAAGCAAGCATGACAAGACATGGCATGACAAGCATGAGCATTCTAGGAAGAAGGGTCTCCCTTCCCTCACAAGTAGTTTACTTTTCCAAGCAAGCATGACAAGACATGGCATGACAAGCATGAGCATTCTAGGAAGAAGGGTCTCCCTTCCCTCACAAGTAGTTTACTTTTCCAAGCAAGCATGACAAGACATGGCATGACAAGCATGAGCATTCTAGGAAGAAGGGTCTCCCTTCCCTCACAAGTAGTTAACTTTTCCAAGCAAGCATGACAAGACATGGCATGACAAGCATGAGCATTCTAGGAAGAAGGGTCTCCCTTCCCTCACAAGTAGTTTACTTTCCAAGCAAGCATGACATGACATGACACGCATGATACAAGCATGACACGCATGATACGGTAGACAAGGTTTCAAGCATAAAAATGGTAATTTCAGTCAAGTCAAGTGCACAAGATTTCAAGGGTTTTACCGGCTTTTATGAATGCAACATGATGGATTATATTGCTTTACTTTATTGTCATGATATGAATTATTCCTGCTTTATATGCGTGAATTGTTTCCTGCTTTATGTATGCTATCCGTATGCTATGACTGTTGGTTAGTGCTTAGTACCCGCTGAGTATTCCATGCTCAGCCGTACTTCTTATGTCGGCAGGTTTTGAGGGAGCTGCTGCTCCATTTGATGCTTGTGCTCCTGGTCCATGGGTGGAGGAGGAGTACATCGAGGAGCCTTTGGAGGAACCTCCCGTAGAGGGTTATCAGTAGGTGGTGTTAGATTCTGAGTGGATTAGCTGTGGGTGAGCATGAGTGATTATATCCATGTATTTTGGCAGGCATGTCCGCACCTTCTTTGTTTTGTTTTCTTTTGTATTAAACTTGGACCATGTGTATATACTTAGAGGTTTGTTAGACTTCCGCTGTGTTTTATAGTTATGCTTCCGCTGTTATCCTCTATTGTATATGTTCTGTGGGTTTTTGCAGGTTGGTTCGTCAAGCAAGTCATGTAAGTCATGATTAAGTCGTCCAAGATTCACTCTAACTCCTAGGGTGGGTTTTGGGTCGCGACAAAAGAGAAGCATTTAATGATTTATATACTGAATTTAGGAACTTTCTTCTAAAAATAACTCTTTTAAAAAGGAAAATCTTATGCTTCTTACATCACAAGAAAATCTCTTAAAAGAAAATGAAGAATTAAAGATAAAAGAAAAAGTTTAATCATCTCCCATTCCTACATGTAATTATGATGAAAATGAAGCAAAGATCAAGGACTTGACCAAAATTGCTTTTAGACTTTCAACTGGAGAAAAGAATTTGGAAAGAATTTTGGGCCAACAAACTTGTGTATTTGGAAAAGCTGGACTTGGGTATAACCCTATGTCAAAGCAAAAGGATTACCAAAAATTCTTTTCAAAACCCCCTAGTAGCTCAACTACCCCTTCAACTACTTTTTATAATTTTAACAAAAAGGTGGTAGTAAGAAAAGTTTGGGTTCCGAAAGGGACTTCCCCTCCCAAGACTAACTATGGAGGACCCAAGATAATTTGGGTACCAAAGAAAGTTACTTAAACTTATCTTGTAGGTATGCTTCAAGTAAAATTCCTCCAAAACAGTGTGCTTTTTGGATAGCGGCTGTTCAAGGCACATGAGTGGGAACAAAGACCTATTTTTATCTATCTCTCCTAAAGATGGAGGGCATGTGACCTTCGGGGACAACACGAAGGGGAAGATCATCGCATAGGTGATGTTGGTAAGAACTCTTCTATTCTTATTGAAAATGTTTTATTAGTCAAAGCACTTAAACATAATTTGATTAACATTAGCCAACTTTGTGACAAATGATTATTATTTCTTTTAACTCAAATCTATGCATAATTAAAGATAAGGATAATGTCAATACTTTGATCATAGCACATAGAAATCAAAATGTTTATACTCTTGAATTTGATGATTTAATTGCTCAAAACATGATGTGTTTATCTACTGTAAATGAAGCTAGCTGGCTGTGGCATAGGCGTTTAGGTCATGCTAGTATGGATTTGTTTTCTAAATTATCTAAGAATGACTTAGTAAAAGGTCTCCCAAAGACCACAATTATCAAAAATAAAATATGTGATGCATGCCAACTTGGAAAACAAGTAAAATCCTCATTCAAGAATAAGAAAATAATCTCAACCTCTAGGCATTTAGAACTTCTTCATATAGACTTGTTTGGACCCAATGAAGTAGTTAGCCTAGGTGGTAAATGTCGCGACCCAAAACCCACCCTAGGAGTTGGAGTGAATCTTGGATGACTTATCATGACCTACGTGACATGCTTGACAAACCATCCTACAAAACATAGGAGACAAATATGATAAAGGACAAAATAGCGGAAGCATAAACTAACATGACACAACGGAAGTATAACAAAACCCTCTATGTATATATATAATCCAAGTTTTGTACAAAAGTGAAATCAATAGAAAGAAGGTGCGGACATGCCCGCCAAAATACATGAGTATATAATCTCTCGTTCTTAGCTACAGTCACTTAGAATATACCACCTCATAGTGACCATCTACATGAGGCTCCTCAACAGGGCCCTCCTCGAAGTACTTCTCTTCCACCTAAGGACTAGGAGCACAAATGTCATATGAAGCCGCAGCTCCCTTAGTACCTGCCGACATGAGACGTACAGCTGAGCATGGAATACTCAGCGGGTACTAAATACTATCTAACAGTCATAGCAGAATAATAACAAAATAAAGCGGAAGAAGTTCATATCATAACAGGAAGGTAAACAGTTTATAATTCATGCTTGCATCACATCAAAGTCGGGAAAACTCTTGAAATCATCGTGTGCTTGACTTAACTTGAAATACTCTTTTTGTGCTTGAAAACTTGTCTTGTCATGTTCTGTCTTGCTTGTCTTGTAATGTTTTGTCTTGCTTGTCTTATCGAGTCATGCATGTCATGTCATGAAATTAAAATGGTCTTGCTTGCTTGCTTGGAATTTAAACATGATCATGCACTTGTGTTGTTAGTGCCCTTGAACAACTTGAAGGGAGGGTGGTGTAAACCCCCTCTTTTTGAGGTATAGAAAATTCAACTTGAAGGGAGGGAAGTGTAAACCCCCTCTATTTCAAAAATGCAATAAAGTAAACATGCATGCTTGGAGGTACACTAACATCTTACTTGACGTGTTATTGTTCTTGTTCTTGTCAAAAATGAGGCAAAACATCGTAGGATATGCCCTACCTCTTATACCAACCCTTCCGTTTGGCCTTGTCATGGTGTTCGTGAATCGAGACTAAAACTCTTGTCTTGAAATACTCGGTAAATCATGTCATGCATGTCGTGCTTGTGGTTTCATGTACATGCTATCACTTGGAATTAAACATGACATATGGAGTTCAATAATACATGCAATAGCATTCATTTCATCACATTAATTATATTCATGCTACTGTTCTAGAAAACAATTAAACACACTAGCATGAAAACCTAGAATTTTCACATGTCTTAAATCATGCTTTTCTTGATTCATAAATCATCTAATCCATCCATCATCCATGTGTGTTCATTATTGGTGAAATACCCTTCCCATTTCATTCATTACAACATCCATATGGCATCCATCACCCATCACATTCTCCATCCATTCATCACATCACATTCTCTTGCTTGAAATTTAGGGAAAACAATGAAGGAGGAAAGAAAAAGGGAAAACATGACTAGGAGGGTAGCATAGGGTACCAACCTTGAAAAAGAGAAGAAAACCCTTGAGAAATGTCGTGGAAGACGCTGCCGAGCTTAGTGAAGGAACTCCACGTGTGCTTGAGCTTTAGCTTGAGAAATCCAAGCTTTTGGGATGATCTAGGGTTCTCAAACCCTTGATCTTCTCTCAAATGGGAAGAACCTTTAGGAACCCTAGGTTCTCTCTTCCTCTTTCTCAAAATGCTCTAAGTGTTGTGAGTGGAGACCTAAGGATTGAGCAAGCCTTAAAGGCAAGGGTGGAATGGCCAAAAGACCAGAAATGCCCTTAATGAAATTTATGTAAAACGCGAAAGACCGAGCGATCAATGCTTATGGCCGAGCGATCGGTGGCCTACCGATCAATCGATTTTTTGACCGAGCGATCGGTTGAAAACACCCTCTCGGAAATTTTTGCCCATTCAAATTTTTGGACCTGTCGATAGATACCAATCGATCGGTTTTGTACCGATCGACCGCTATTCCTCTACAAATTTTGACACTAAGTCCATTTTCCACTCAAATCCACTAGTTGGACTTATCCCACTTCTATTCTAACTCTCTAGGAACATGCCTAGGACCTTTCTAAGGCTATGACATATTATTAAATATTTTATTCAATTATTTTATAGCATTCTTGTAACATTCTCAAAAGTTTCGAAATCCTCATTTCATAGAAAATGGAGATTACAAAGGCTTCATGCCTTGACATGCATTCCAAGACATATACAAAAGTTCTGGGGTTCAACAGTAAAACATATACCTTTGTGATTGTTGATAACTATTCTAAATATACAGGGGTACTGTTTTATCACACAAAACTGAAGCACCTAATTTGTTTAAGAAATTCTATAATAGAATACAAAATGAAAAATGATATATTATCAATAACATAAGAAGTGATAGAGGTGGTAAGTTCAAGAATAAGGAGCTTAAGCTATATTGTGACAAAAATGGTTTTAACCATAACTTCTCAACTCCAAGAACTCCATAACAAAATGGAGTTATTGAAAGGGTAATAATAAAAAACAAATTAATAAAAACCCCCTATGAGCTATAGAAAGGAAGATCCCCTAATATTGGATACTTTAAGGTGTTTGGTCATAAATGCTTTATTCTGAATGACAAACATCACTTAAAGAAATTTGATCCTAAAGCTAATGAAGGAATCTTCCTAGGTTATTCAAATAACAGCAAAGCTTATATAATATTTAATAAGCAATCTTTAAATGTTGAAGAATCTATACATGTAGTCTTTGATGAAGCTAATCCATTTGAAAAGACTAAATCAATTGAAGAAGATGAAGATACTATAATTGAGAAAGTTTCTAAAGAAATCTCTAATCTTGAACTAACTAATCAAGAAAATGAACAACAAGAACATAATGATCCTAATGATAATAATCTTGTTGAAAATGAAGATGAGGAAGAAATTGACAATGAATAGTCAATTAAATTACCTAAGCTTGGAAATTAAATAAGGATCATCCTAAAGACCTAATTCTTGGTGACTTAGAAAAGGGAGTTAGAACAAGAAGAAACATATGTAATAATCTAGCTTTCCTTTCTCAAATTGAACCTAAGAATGCTCATGAAGCTATTGAAGATGAATCTTGGGGCATTGCTATAGAAGAAGAACTTAACCAATTTGAAAGAAACCAAGTTTGGGATTTAGTGCCTAGACCAAATGATAAATCAATTATTAGTACTAGGCAAACTACCTGAAGTCTTATAATCTAAAAATGTATGAAATCAAAGCTTAATATTCAAATAAAATCATCTCAAAAGTGAAAGTTAAAAATCTGTAAAATTCAATAAAAACTATTGAAATATACTTTTAAATGATTAAAAATGATTTAGAATGATTTATAATAATTAATTAGTGTTTTGGAATGCGTGCTTAATGTTTAATGTATGGACAGTTGGATTTAGAGGAAATCTGGAAAACTTCATAATTTTTTCTTCTATCCAATCGATCTCTTCAGTATCCTCATCGACTGGATGATGGATCCAGCCGATCAGATGAAGCTCGTGATCGACTGGATAGTATAAAATGTGTTTTTAATGCTGAAATCGTTTTAAAATGTCTTTTTCTTCTATTTAGTCGATCACATATATGTTCTAATCGACTAGATGGGCAATCCAGCCGATCAGACATGTCTTGCGATCGACTGGATAGTGAAAATTTTTTAGAAAATTTTTAATAAAAACACCGAAATCCCCAATCTATCCATTCACTTTAAACATTCCTTATTTGCTGCTCGCACTCACTTCTTCCCTCCAAAACCTATTTTTCCCTATTTCATCTCCTCAAAACCTCTCCAAATCTCTTTGAAATCAACTCCTTTTCATTCCTAACTGATTCCAATGGTAAGAACGAAGACTGCTGAGGAAGGATCAAGCCCTAAAAGACAAAGAAGGTCAGGAAAAGCTCTAGCTGAAGAAGAACCGGAAACATCGTGCTTCAAGACCAGAAAGGCTGCCAAGAGATATAGAGACATCATCCACTCTTGATCCATTGTCGGTAAGGTCATTGATTCTACTATTCTAGAAGAGTGGGGCTTAGGTCATATCTGTGAGCTCTTCAAAGCTCTTGGATGGCTCCATCTCCTTCAATTTTAGGAACCTATGTATCCTGAATTAATTAAATTGTTTTATTCTCACCTCCATTTCAGTCCTTCCACAAATTCCTTCACTTCTTATGTCTGTGGAAAGGACATTACTCTGTCCATTGAATTTCTTACTTCAATTTTATCTGTTCCAGTTGGGAGCATTGAATTATTTGCTTCCAAAGATTGGCCAATCCACCCTGGATTTCAGCCAATTGAAGCTTTAAAGCTTATTTGTTCTAATTCAGAAATTTCTCAAGCCTTCCTTCCAACTCTCAACAGTCCGACTCTTGATGCCAGATTGATTCATCACATAATTTCATACAACATTCTTCCTAGAAAAGGTAGCAGAAACTACCTATCTTATTTTGATGAGTTTCTTATTTGTTGTGTTCTAACCACTCAACCTTTTGACCTCTGTTATCTTGTTATTCATAACATGGTTGAGTATGTCTCAAAGAAGAATGCTTGTCTGCCCTATGGATAGCTTCTAACCCTTGTATTCCATCACTTTGAACTTTCTTTTAACTCCACTCTAGAAGTCATTCATCCTACCCATTATGACATTTACAGTCCTACAACTCTAGTCAAAAAGGGATACCAGTGGAATAAGGACTTGCATAAATGGTTCCCAAAATCCTCTACTTCTCACCCTTCTACCTCTGCAGCTCCTGCTCTCTCATCTATTCCACCCCCTTCTAATCCTCCATTGGATCACTTTTTTCCTCCTGATCCTCCCATGGATCACTCCCTTTATTCCAGCTCTCCTATTCAGTCTCTAGCCAGAGCTTCTCCACTCTCTCTTCCTTCTCCCTTCAGAGCTTCATCTCCTCACTTTGAGGTCGGTGGCTCTTCTGTTCAACCTGAGTCTCATCCTAGACCTTCTCTTCATGATGATGTCTTGAGCCTGATGATGGGTAATGTAGCGCCCCGGAACATTTCTTACCAAATAAATAGTGTCAGTATAGCTAATTGGCCTTCCACGTAGTCTAATTAATAAATAAAGAAGAATTTGAAAATTCTAAAATACCAAAATGTTCCCCTTTGAATGGCGAATCCAACGCAAGTTGAATCATCAAAATCCGACAAACGAATCAAAAGATATGGCCAAAACAGTTGAAACCTGTAGAGCACCGATCGCTAAGGATCGATCGGTCCACAACCAATCACTCAGTCCACAACCGATCACTCGGTCCATAATAGCGATCAATCGGTCCACAACCGATCGATCAGTATCTATCGACTGGTTAACTAATTTGTATGAAAAAAATTTCCAGAGGGGGCATTTTTGACCGATCGCTCGGTCAAGATCACCGATCGATCGGTTGAAGACCGATCGCTCAGTCATAAGCACTAATCGCTCGGTCCTTCGCGTTTTTGCAGAATTTCATTAAGGGTTTTTTCGTCTTTTGGGGTATTCAACCCTTGCCTATAAGGCTTGCCCGAGCCTTAAGGGTTCATAAATCCTTAGAGATCGTATTTTGAGAGAGAGGGAGAGAGGAGAAAGGGGTTTCTCTCCTAGGGTTTCAACTTGAGATAATCAAGGGTTTAAGAACCCTAGAATCATTCCAAAAGCTTGGATTCCTCAAGCCCAAGCTCAAGCACACATGGAGTACCTTCTCCAAGCTCGGGCAGCTTTCTCCTCAGCATTCTCAAGGGTTGCCTCTTTTGTTTTCAAGGTTAGTACACCCTCCTAGCTAAGCTTAGGAATAACCTAGGTTTTTCCTTTAAGCATGCTTGTGTGATGATCTTATGTGTTCCCTTTTCTAAATATGCATAAATTGCCCTAAATGAACAAGATAAATTAAATGGTTGTGAATGTATGGGTTGTGGATGGTGGAGGCACTTGGATGCCATGTAGATGTAATGATTGTTGTGTAATGCAAAGGGTGGAAGGGCAATGTATCCATAATGCACTTACACAAGGTGTTTGATGAAATTCTTGATTGGAAAATACAAGTTAAAGGCTAAAAGAATTACTGCATACTATATGGTTGATGAAATGCATGAATGAAATAAAGACATGATCTTAGGGATTTTCCTTGAACTATCAAGTATTATCATGCTTATATATATATGTTCTATTTAAGATCCCTCATGTTTATGGAATTGGTATATGTTATTGTTCAGGAATCCTCATGCCATGACAATGCTCACAATGCACTAAGCACAAGCACATATGAAAGTGAATAAGAACTGCCAAGGAGGTTGGTAGCTCCGGTTAAGGGTACTAGCCTCTGGCTCATAAGAAAAGGATATAGGACTGTCAAGGAGGTTGGT
The DNA here is from genome assembly GCA_015143295.1 of Tetracentron sinense. Classification (NCBI taxonomy): domain Eukaryota; kingdom Viridiplantae; phylum Streptophyta; class Magnoliopsida; order Trochodendrales; family Trochodendraceae; genus Tetracentron; species Tetracentron sinense. Next base: position 33,430,479 of record CM026570.1, on the reverse strand, counting down.
AGCCCCGATTAAGGGTGTTAGCCTCTGGCTCATAAGAAAAGGATATGGAACTGTCAAGGAGGTTGGTATCCCCGGTTAAGGGTACTAGCCTCTGGCTCATAAGAAAATGATATGGAACTGTCAAGGAGGTTGGTAGCCCCGGTTAAGGGTGCTAGCCTTTGGCTCATAAGAAAATGATATAGAACTGTCAAGGAGGTTGGTAGCCCCGATTAAGGGTGCTAGCCTCTGGCTCATAAGAAAAGGTATTGGGAATGTCAAGGGGATTGGTAGCCCAGGTTTGTGCGGGTGCTAACCCCTGGCTCATAAGAAAGGACTCAAAAGTATTGTACTGGCAAGGAGGTTGGTGGCCCAAGGTTGTGCGGGTACTAACCTCTGGCTCATTAGAAATACAGAAAGGAAAAACTCATGAGGACTCACATGATTTATAGATATGGTTGGTTTTCATTAGAATTGTGCTTTGATAAATGGTTATATATAATTTTGTTCTGAAATGATTATGAACTGTATCCTTCCGGTACTTGCATATGATGTTTGGTTCGTTATTACTATTGTTAGCTAGGAGTTTGCACTCGTTGAGTATTCCATGCTCAGTCGTACTTTAATGTCGGCAAGTACCGAGGAAGCCCTCGACCCTGAGCCTTGGGTTGAGGAAGTGTATGTGGAGGAGAAAGAGCATCCCATCCCGATGCAGTTGCAGGAGGATAGAAACCGAGATGTTTGGCCATATTTAGATTTTTGTTGAGCATAGTGGCTCAATAGTTCTTTTTGTATTTTGATATTTTGTTAGGTGGGCATGTCCACCTTTGACTTGCTATGTTATGTATAACTTGGAATACAGACCACCTTGTATAGAAAGAAAAAAATTTAGTTTACGCTTCCGCACTCATATTTAGCTTCCGCATTCTGTATTATATTTCTATTAGAGCATGTTATACCTTGTTCATTACATGATGGTTTGCTAGGTTAAGTATAGTCACACCTAAAGTATCTCTTAACTCTTAAGGGGTATTTTGGAGCGCAACAGGTAAACTGGACTCCTTAAGTTTTCGGATGCTGAGCTTCCAAGTTGAGATGAGAGAGAGAATGGAAAATCAAGAAGCTCAAGCTACTGGGTTGCAAACTGAAGTGAGAGACAGACTAGCTTACCTTAAGGGATCATCTGCTGAATTCAGATCTGAGATGAGAGAGAGGATCTCCTCTGTTGGGTCCTCCATTGCAGCTCTCAGATTTGAGAGAAAGATCAGATGGGACTGATTCTATTTTGAGGACTGTCAACATGGACACCTCAGTCACCAAAAAAAGAGTTGACACAGTCACCACTCTTCTTCAGAGGTTAGAGGCTGATCAAATGGAAGAATTTCTGAAGCTTAGCAAGGTTGCAGCTGTGATCCAAGGCCAAGCAAAATCCTCAGCCCTCCAAATGAAGACCCAAGGCAAGTTGTTGTTGGACATGGCTGAGCAAGACTCCTTGCCAACCACCATTATCTTGAGAGCCACGGATGAACTTAAGAAGATGAATAACTTCTTGGTAAGCTTGGATGCTGCTCCTACCCAAAACCCTTCTTCTCAAAACCCTTCATCTCAAGGCCCTTCTTCTCAATCCAAAGGTAAACAGCCCATGAAGAAAGAAGAAGTCCCTTCTAAGGGTAATTCTAAGGGTGACCTAATCATTTCTCTTCCCTCCTTAGATGAAGAAAAAGATCCATCCATTCTCCCTACCTCCTCCTCTGATTCAGATGAAGACAGTTCAAGTAGTGATGAAGACTCTCTCTTCATGGCAATCAAGAAGAAGATTAAGAAGGATAAGAAGAAAACTCCTCAAGATCTTTTTTTTGTTTTCCGTTTTCTGATTTTTTTTTTTTCTATTGATGTTGACAAGGGGGAGAAAGTAATGGAATGGAATATATGGATTGTATGGATTTATGGATGTATTTTTCTCAACATATGAAATACATTATATATATATATATATATATATATCTCTTTATGTTGTTATACTTTAATTCAACTTAGAATATCAAGGAACTTCTCTTGATTCCTTAAAATTAAATGAAATCTATTATGGAACTTCTCTTGGTATTTAAAAACAAAATTCAAAAGAATTCCTTTGTGGAACTTCTCTTGGTTCCAATTTACTGTTTTCACTTATATGCACTTGCTTAGGGGGAGCTCTCCTAAAAAAATTCATGAAAAGTATATGTTGAGGGGGAGCTTAACCTATCTCATTCCATTATTTGTGTCATCATCAAAAAGGGGGAGATTGTTAGCCTAAAGGTTACAACCATATGACCCTCAATTAGTTTTAATGATAACAAAAATAATGAAAAGACTCTTATAATACTAATGTCTTTCATGAGCATCTTTATCCACAGTAATCAAGAGATAAAGAATTGATTTCAAGCAAAACTCAAGAACCTTCAATGAAAAAAATCAAGTCAAGCATGATGACAATTCCAAATCAAAGCTTCAAAAAGATACTCAACTACAAGCAAAAAGGATTCTGGAAAGGTACTGCTACTGAAGACCATAGAAGCAAAATGATCAACTCCATCAAGGTCTAAGTTTAGGCAGTTAGTGGTCTGTCTAGGATTTCTTGTAAAAATCTTTAAGTGATGATTTGGTGAAAAAGCTTAAAATACCTTAGATTGACCTCCCTTGAACAAATATAAAAATATGATTAAGGACCTTAAAACATGATCATCTTTCTCATAAAGGTTAAGTACAAAACCTTGGAATCAAATCCTATATTAAAGGTTTTGAAAAGTGGATTCTAAAAATAAAAAGGTTTATCCAACCGATCAGATATATCATCCAGCCGATCAAGCAGACCATCCAGTCGATCAGGCAAGTCCTGTGATCGACTGGATAGAACAAATTTTTTCAAAATTTGTCTGCATGTATAGATCAAGTTAAAACTCTTTGTGATCTATTTTAGATCATTCAAAAGATCATTATGAGATGTTAATCATGTCTAATTAATATGTTAAAAGACTTTGGAACTTGTGCAAATAATTAAAATCCAAGAAAACCAAAATCTAAATGTTTTTTGGCATATCCAACCGATCTAGTGGACCATCCAGTCGATCAGGTGGTCTATCCAGTCGATCAGAAGACCTTGTGATCGACTGAATAGAACAAAATGCATAAAACTTGGTTTTTGCCATCTAGTCGATCAGAACTTTGATCCAACCGATCTGATGACCATCCAACCGATCAGAGGACCCTTCTAATTGACTGGATAGCTCAGAAAAATCTGAGACCTGTCTTTAATGCTCAACGGCTATATTTATAATGGGTGATTTTTCTTTAAATGCTCATCAACGGTAATAAATTCTGGAACCCTGTAAATATAGATGATCTTTGAAAGATCCAACAACAACAATACTCACATTTATACTATTCTATTGATCAATATTTCACTCAAACTAAAAATCCCAATCCTGTGAAAATGATACTCTGTTTTTTTTCTCTTTGAGCTAAATCCAAATCATTTCTTGAGAGATTTCTTAAAGTGTGTTATTCCATTCAAATATAACTCATAAGGAGTTTATTATTTCGGATTGTTAATCCAAAAACCTCATTCTTTTATTCAGTCAAGAACCTGCGTGTTCTTGCAAGTGAAGTTGCTGCTTCGATTTTGTCAAAGAGGATTGTGCTCTGACTGTGTAAGGTTCTATCCTGACCTCAAGAGGGATTGAAAGGTTCTATCCTGACCTCAAGAGGGATTGTAAGGTTGCATCTCGACCAGAAGAGAGATTGTTAAAAGTTTAAGCTTCACCTATGAAGGAGCTTGTACAATCGTGGATCGTATTGGAACCTCTTGCGGTTTGCAGAAGCAGGGAGTAGGTTGGAGATTGCCAAACCTTGATAACAAATTGAGTTTGCACATCCTTTTTCTCTCCTCTATCTCTTAGATTATCTAGTTATTAATTTTCTATAACAACTGATAGTTGCATTTCCCTTTGATTTTTAATTTCCGCATTATAAGGGATAACTAGTTTTAAATATGCCATTGACCCTATTCACCCCCCCCCCTCTAGGGACCATATCTGTGCAACACCTAGATGCTGCCCTCCACCAATGTTCAACCTCGCCTTCTATGACGAAGGAGGCCCATTTCACCATCTACTCATCAGTGGCCTCGAGCACGGAAAAATCTTCTCCAGTTGCATAATCCACAACTCGGCAACTGCAGGATCCATACTACCATAGAAGGTTGGAGGACTCATCCTCTTGAAAGCTTCTAATCTATTATGTCGGGGTAGGTGAACATCAACCGGCCTATCCTACCTCACTTGCCCTGCCGCAAGGAGTGCAGTCTGCTAGGTGATAGCAGTAGCAATAGTCTCCAGTATACGGCTCATATCTGGTGGACAATCATCATCAGGAGTGCCTCCACCACTACTTCCTGTTCCATGACCATCTCGGTAACCTCTCGTGCCACACCTTATAGCTTAAATCCTGAAGCACAACAAACCATTTCATCATTTAGAAATAGTTCTACAAACATTACTAATTCTAAACTTAAGCCTAGAATAAACCTATCATCCTAGACTTGATGTTGCTTTTCTAAGATAGACCAATCCCCTATTCTTAACCATAATATCTTAGTCCTAAGGACTCTAATGTCTTTGCTCTGATACCACCTCTATAACGACCCCAAAACCCCACCTTGGTCATAATGGAACTTTGGATCCGCCACATTACTTGTCTCTACTTAACCTTCATAGCAAAAAGGCAAAACTAAAAGATAATTATCTTAAAATAGTAATATAAAATTTCTTTCAATATAAAAAGATCCATCCAAATGTTGTCAACTGATATATCTAAAATCTATAACATAGCTAAAGCAACATCTACTAATAAGTCTCAAGTCTATTACAAGTTCTCATCCAACAAAACTGAAACTGGAAATAAACTAGTAATACGGGGACCGGTCAGGATCCCGGACTCCCTCAACTGGAAGATCGCCTTCTTCTGCTTCCTCAAAATATTCCTCTTCCACCCAAGGAGTTGCCGCCTAATCCTGCGCTATACCAGTACGACAATAACAGGTCGACTGAGCATTGAATACTCAACGGATATCCAAACTAACCAACAATAGTACGAACATAGTAACAATTGTAAAGTCAATATCAGTTTTATATAACATAGCATAATTAGAGTGCGGAAACACATGAATATCATGACTTAGCTTGACTCGTGTACTTGTGTGACTCTTGAACTTGTGACTCTTGGACTTGTAATTCTTGAACTTGTGCCATGAATGCAATGCATGCTTGTTTTCCCATAAAAATAGTTATTGAGGTCTTTGTATTTAGCTCCATGGATGTGCATCGACTGAAGCGTAAGCCCCCAAATCTCTTAGATCCCAAATGTCCATGATAATTATCTAGAACATGAAATCTTATCCATGGAGAGCATCAACGAATACCGAAGCTACTTGAATTTCAGGGTCCTTGTAAAACCATGCAATGTCCTTGTCCTTATACTTATAATTCAGTGTCCTTGTACTTGTATTTCAGTGTTCAAAGTCTTTGTATTTGTCCTTTATCCTTGTCCTTGTATTTCAGTATCCATGCAATGTCCGTATTCATGCAATGTTCGTGTTCATGCTTGTGTACTCATGAGACTTGTAAACTACCACACACGTGCACTTGGGCTTGAGTGTCGTGATCAACATCTGAATTCAGTCATCACTTAGATTCCATCTTCCGTTAAGAAACTCCACTAGGTTGCATCTCCCTAGTTAGAGAATTCTCGACATAGATGACTTCCTCTAAGCATTAGCCTACCCAAATATCAATCACCATGCCACTTGAATAAACATAATTGATCAAAACATACTTTATACCTTGGCATAATCATGCTAACATTTCTAACATCATTTCTAAGTATAATTCATCATAGCATATCTTATTATACTCATACAAGCCTTTCAATATCATCACTTTCCATACTTAGTGTTCTTAGTGTAAAGTCTATGTTTTATGTGTTGGCATATTCTGGTGTCAAAAAAAATGAATCTAGGTGTCTAGGTGTGTCTCTTGTGTTGTTGCCATCAAGTATTCGCAAACAAGTGAAGTTGAAGACCATTGAAGACTCGGTTTGATCATTTCCTTCATAGGATGGTAAGTGACCTAGATACCATGCTATCATAGGTGGGAATTGACTTAGAATAATCCTAATATGATGCTTTAGGTGGTAAGTGTCCTAGACTAATCACACGGACCCTAGGTGATGAAATAAACAGTGCAAAACTTGTTTTAAAATCTGAATTTTTTTCAAAAAACCAAAGTTGCTTGTTTTGGGCATATCTCCCAAACCATAGCTCAGATTTTGCTCCATAATATGTCAAATCGATCAAGTCAAAAATAAATAAAAATTTTGTGAAGGGACCAAGAGCTGAAAAAAAAAATTTAATTTCGGTTTTCACCTCATGTTCGACCCTAGGCGTTTAGGGTCGACCCTGAAGTGCCAAAAAAATGTATGGCAATTTTGGAAAGAATGCTGAAATATTGAGGGTCGACCCTGGAGGATACTTGGGTCAACCAAAGTGTACATTAGGGTCAACCAAACCATCCCCTAGGGTCGACCCTGATATTGGAAACTTGCCTAATTCATTCTTTTGGTTCCCTCTTTGGTTTTAAACCGTTTTAAGCAACTTCTAAACACTATTTTCACTTCCCTATAAATTGTGAACCCTTCCACTTCGTGGAGAATAACTTAAGGAGTATGTGGAGAGTATTTTTAAGGTTCTCCTGAGGTTATAAAACCTATGGAATATATTTTTCTCTACCCCTTTTGTTAGTGCATTAAACCTAGAGCTTACAAGCCTAAAGCTCCATATTAGCTTGTTTGGACTTGTCATTTGAAGGAGTCCATCTAAGAGTTGATTCTTATCAAACCATCTGAAGGGGGATCCAAAAAAAAAATTCATGCGGAAATTGGATCCCCTAGATCTTAACACCATAGAAAGCATCAAAATTATCTAAGAGTTTTAGTTATATCACCTCAGTGAATGCTTTTCACCGGTGAAGCTTAATCCACTCGAACCGTCAGAACTCTTTGTAGAGATTTCTCCAAAAAATACTAGAAGCTCGATCCTTATTCTTCGCTATCCCCACGAAGCTTTAGAATCTTCTTTGGAATTATAGAAGCAAGAGGAAGAAGATGGATCAATGGTGTAGACCTTCTATCACCAATAATACTAAGGTTCAAAACCCTAGATTTGCAAAACCCGACTAGGACCACCAATATAGCTCATGAAAATCCCTAGGGGTCTCCCTTAGGGCTCACGGTTTGGAGAGAGAGAGGAGAGGAGAGAAAAAATTCTAGAAAATTCTACTTAGTGGTCTAGGGTGTTGGGGTATTTATAGACTAGGATCTTATCCTAATCCTACTCCAACTTGATCTTATCTAGTAGGATTTATTAATTAATAATAACTCTTACTATTAATTAATTAAACTCCTACTTAATCTATAACTACTTTAGTTATTGTAGTCCTACTAATTAAAGAGTCTTTATTGCAAAATGAGTCCTTAATTAATAGGGATAAGTCAACATCCTACACCAAAGTAGGAAACCTTATTCAAACTAGGAGTCCACAAGGGGGGGCGTGAGCTTCTATGGGCTGTGGGATTTGAGGAGTTAAAACTCCTTATTGTAATCTAATTACAATAACATCTTAATCCTAATTACAATCCAACACTTAGATTTTAATTCCATAATAAAAGGAATTATATTTCAATAATTATTCAATTAAACAAATCCTAATCCAATTAGGATTCCTCAAGTGGGCGTCCCACCCTAGGGTTTAAACCTATGGGCTTTGGCCCATATTAAAGGTTCATTTTAATGGGTTTATGGATATGGGTCAAACTCATTTCCCCTTTAATTATATTAATCAAATAATTACTAAAATAATCCATTAATTTAAATTAACAATTAATTTAAACAATAGATTAAGTTTTAATTTAATTAATTAAATGATTAACTTTTAATCACTTAAAATAATTGATTAACTTTTAATCGCTTAAAATAATTGATTAACTTTTAATCAATTATTGAGCTTGTATTTCTTATGTGAGCACCTCGACGGATTGCTCTAGGACATTCTTACCCAATGTTATCCCATTGACCCTAAACGGGAATTACATCGGAATTGCAAGTGACGTGAGTTATCCATGTTGCAATTGAATCCCAGTGTATGAACATTAACCATTACGGATCCCGCCACATGAACTTTTAAATTTGATTTATCCTTCCAAATACATTATCCCTAATGGTGACATACTATCTAACCCATAACCCATTGTAAATCATCCGGGTTTCCAAGACTTATGATTAAGCCATGAGAAACAATTTCTCATGAAAAACATTTTGAGAAAATCCTTTTATAAGTATAATACCTTTTAATAAAAGTATATTTTAAAACTTATCTTGTTTTCCAAATCACCTGCGCAGGATTTGAACTTAATCAATTGTCTTACCCGGAACTTGGATAATCTCTCAAATTAATGAGCATGGATTTCTTATTCGAAATACATCATGACTCGAACAGCTTTCTGACTATCCAACTGTCACTGTATTGTATTCCCTAAGTTAGAAAATACGTTGGTGGAATCAAAACAGTCAGATTACCGCTCAGTCATAGATGAACTCATCAGATCTAAGGATCATCGAAACCGTTCAATGTGAATGAGAGACCAACTATCTGATAGTATGTTTATGTAAGAGGTCTCTCATTGAATGCAATCAGTCAGTGTACATTTAAGCACTCATATGCTGTGTAGTCTCCACTATAATAGTTCAAGATAGAACTACATCTCAACTATTGAGAACATCTTAGCATTCTGGCAGCCATATAAGTGAAGTACCCAGCTTCACCCACAGCTGTGACTATATAAGGTATAAGGAACCGGAAAGTTATATCTACCTGTGATAATCTAATCACATAACTTTCCTACAATATATCCTATGGACCTTTATCAATATCTCGTATCTTATAGATCATCTCATGATCATGGTCAATTACCCATAATGAATACACAATAGATTCAGAAGAAACATTTATTAATCAAATTAATAAGATTCTAACAATCTAAATGAATTTTCTGGGCTTCATGCCTAACACCATCAACCCGTTCTAGATAGAACACCTTGGCCGGAGTGTTCCGGAGCCTTTGCGAAGGAGATCGATCCGAGAAGGATTGTGGATGTGTGAATTGGTCGGTGGAATCCGAAGCCGTCACTGACGGAGATCGATCGGAAGGTCATGGATTATTTTCGAGACACAAAGAGAAGTACAAGCGGCTGCGATTGATCACGGGACTTGAGAGTACGTGGTGACTTTTCGAGACGTGGAAGACTAAGAACTGAAGGATCGTGGTGTCGAGTCCAAAGGAATTAAGTTCGAGTCTTGTAAGTTCTTGTTTACTTTGTCTTAGTGGATTCTCATGGCTGGACTAGATCCCGTGATTTTTTCTAGAAGGGTTTCCACGTAAAAATCCTTGTGTTATAGTTTGCTTGGTTTTCTATTTTCGCACTTAAATTTTATCATCCCTTAAGCTAATAACTTAATTGTTAAAATCATCAAAAGGGTAGATAGACTTTTAAGGAAACCTAACCATCCCCTTGAATTTGTGAGTTCTCAACTCAAACCTTAGATTTGAGGTTCACCGAATTAATTTTTTCAATTGGTATCAGAGCGGGTTCACTAACTTTTTAGTGTGATCTTGTCTCATTTTTTCGGTGAATATGAATCTCCAAAGAGAGGGAGGTTCCATCACTTGTCCCCCTTTATTTGATGGGAATAATTATACCTATTGGAAAGCTCGAATGAGAGCGTTTTTTAAATCATTGGACGAGAGAGTATGGTTCTCAATTGAATAAGGTTGGACCCATCCAACAAAGACCATAAATGACCAGACCATCCCTAAACCTTCCTCTGAATGGACTTGTAGAACCCCGGATCTTGATGGCCATGTACGACGAATGATATCATATACTAAAGCATTTAAGAATGTATTTATGGTGTATGGGTGTTTGGAATGAAATAGGCAAGAGTATAGAATACTCTTGAGTGTTGACAAGGGTTATGCCTTGGCATACCCTCGACTCTAAATAGCCCTAGCGTTCACACCGCTCGTCGGAATCAAGCGATTCTTGGATTTTTGGAAAGGTAATTGAACCCTCTTTGGGGTTCATGTTGATCACTTGTCTTGGTTTTGAGTTGGTGTTAGGTCAAAAGATCGATTTCTGATGTCGGGTCGGTTTAAAATCTGGACTGACGAAACCCAGTTTCGGATCAGTCAGCTTTAGGGGCAAAATGGTCTAAGAAATATAGAGAATTAGAAATTGTGTAAAAACCAAAGTTGTTCTCCTTCGAAAGATGAATCCAACGTAAGTTGAATCGTCAAAACCGGACGAGCGAGTCAAAAGTTATGGCCGAAATACGAAAACGCAAAAATGCTGAAAACTTTCTGCAAAAGTTGCGATCGCTCGTAAGGACCCTACGAACGATCGTAGCGGAGCTACGAACGATCGTAGAGTTGCTACGATCGATCGTAAATCCCCAGAAATGCTGGAAACTCTCGGGTGAAACTACGATTGATCGTAGAAAGCTACGATCGATCGTAGTAGGCTACGATCGATCGTAAATCGCTACGAACGATCGTAGATACGCGATTTTACTTTCTTGGATGCGATTTTTTTAGGGGTTTTTCACCCCTTACACTATAAATAGAAGACTTTAGGAGGGTTTTGGTTTACCATAAACCAAGGAGAGTTCCTAGAAAGAGAAGGAGGGGATCTTGAGGATTCCAAATAGGGTTTTGATTTGGAATCAAGAAAAGCTTCAACAAGGGTTTGATCTTCTCCAAATCAAGCTTGGATCATTCCAATCAAGTGAGGATTTTTCTCAAGGGGTTTCCTTCAACCTAGAAATTGATTCTAAGAGGTTAGTAAACTACCATCTAACCTTGTTATCATACAAAGATGATTCTATAGGTGATTTTAATTCTATTATGATACAAATAGGAAGTGTGGAAATTGGGTGAACTAGATCATGAATAAACAATCAAATAGGGTTTTACAAATTGGGGGTTTTTCAATAACAAGGATGAATATGGCTAAACTTGTAAGAAAATTGTAATACCTTTAAATGAACCATGATTTTAAGTATACTATGATGCAATGACAAACAAGGGATTTTGGGTGAACTTGATTATGTTCAAATAAGCAAATAAGGATTTAAGATTTTGGGGGTTTTCCAATAAAATGGTGAATATGACTATAAGTGCAAGTTAGTGTTAATATCCTCCATGGAACCATGATTTTAAGTGTGATATGATGAATTAGGCTTAGAAGTCATGATTGTTATGATGTGATGCAATGAATGAAATGTTCTACAATCTAGAATTGTCTAAGTATGTTATGATGCTAATATACCTTGTATGAACCATATGAGTTATTAAGGTATTCAAGTATACTATAATGATCATTATGCCTTGCATGAACATGTTTAATTAGTTAAAGCTTTCCACATGGATGTTATAATGCTCACAAGCACTCTACGCATGATAAGTATTGCACGACCGTGGTTTTTCTCATAAGCATGAATTTTCAAGAAAACATAAGAGGATTTTCAAAGGCATTCATAAGTAAGAAGCATACATGCATAAGAGTTGACTAAGCCAAACTTTGGGTTGGCATTCTAACATCGGTTACTTCATGCTCACAAGGATCAAGTCTAAGATCTCGCATAAACTCTAGGGATCATAAGTCTCGCAAGGCTTTTCAAGAACTCATAAGAAACTCACAAGTCTAAGATCTTGCATATGTCTCCAAGGAGAACAAGCTCACAAGGATCATAAGCTCACAAGAAGCTCACAAGTACTCATAAGCTCACAAGAAGCTCACAAGTACTCACAAGCTCACAAGAACTCTAAGCTCACAAGAATTCATAAGAAAACATGAGGCTCACAAGCATTCATAAGAACTCATAAGCATACATGAGAGGGTTTGTTTTCCATGAAAAGAACAAGTTTTATGAAAGGTTTTTCACGACGGGTTTTAAGCATGGATTTTGGTGATTTGTAATCTTTTACGCACTGTATTAATTATTGTGATTATGATAGCATTGTTAGCTAGTAGATTTTGCTCGCTGAGTATTCCATGCTCAGCCGTACATGTTATGTCGGCAGGTACACGGACTCCATTTGACATCTGTGATCAGGGGCCCTGGATAGAGGAGGATTATGGCGAGGAGGAGCCATATGTAGAGCCTCAGGAGGAGGCAAATGACTTAGACCACTGGCCCTTTTAGAGTGATTACATAGAGAGAGAGAGAGAGAGAGTATTATCATTTGTATTTTGATAGGTGGGCATGTCCACCTTTACTTTTGTTATGTATGTACAAACTTGGAATACACAGCATGTATAGAAAAGAAATTTTTGGATTACGCTTCCGCACATTGGGTTAAGCTTCCGCCTTATTTATGATTATGTTTGTCATGACTTGGATGTTATTACAGGATGATTTAGTATCGGATATGGCACATCACGATCCAAAGTATCCCTAACTCCCAGGGGGTATTTTGGGTCGCGATAGGACTAATGTAGAACTTGAAAGTTGTAGATAGAATAGTAAGGGTCTAAATGAAATCTTCGCCGCCATCACACTCGAAGAATTTCAACGTATTTCTAAATGTGACACTTCGAATGAGGCATGGGACATTCTTCAAATTACCCATGAAGGGACTACAACTGTCAAGATCTCCAAACTTCAATTGCTGACCTCTAAGTTTGAAAAGTTGATGACGGATGATAATGAAACTTTTGATAGTTTTTATGCTAATCTTAGTGACATTGTCAATTCTAGTTTCAATCTAGGGGAAAGAATTCCAGAGTCCAAAATTCTTAGGAAAATTTTGAGATCTCTACCTGAGAGATTTCAATCAAAGGTTACCGCCATCGAGGAGAGCAAAAATGTTGATGCTCTCAAACTTGAGAGTTGGTTGGTTCTCTCCAAACCTATGAGTTAAATCTGAACCCATCTAAGAAACCAAAATCCATTGCCTTGAAGTCCATCAAGGAATCCATAGATGGTTCAGATAGTGACTCCAAGGATGAATAAGAAGAGTTGGCTTTATTTGCGAAGAAATTCAAAAAAAAATTAAAACTTAATAAGAGATTTAATCCGAAAGGACAAAAATCTCATGAAAAGCCTAAGTCCAAACACTTTGAAAATAAGAAACATTTTAAAAGTGTGGACAAGAAATCCCAAGGTGTTCAATGCTATGAATGTCAAGGCTACGGTCATATTGCCACTGAGTGCTCTAGTAAGAAAAGATTTAAGGGCAAGGAAAGGGATGACAGTGAATCTGAATCTGAGGAATCAGATAGTTCTTCTTGTGAGGAGACTAGGGGTTAAATGGCCGTCACTGCATCCTTATCTGGGATTGAGAAATCTTCTTCAAATGCTGTGAGTAATTAACACTGTAGGGATGGTGAGGAGGAGGATGAGAGTCAGAATGAATCAGATTCTGAGGGAGACCTTGAGGCAGCCTATGATGAAGTATTTCAAGAATGCCTAAAGCTGAAAAAGGTTCAATTTTCCATGTCCAAAAAGATCAAATCTATTGAAATGGAAAAAGATGCCTTAGACCTAGTGACTTCAGGGTTAAGAGATCTTGTGTCCCAGCTTGAGGAAGAGAAGGCTTCCCTCATTGCCAAGAGTCAGCTTCTTGAATCTAATTTACATGTTTGTCTTGATGAAAAGACAAGTCTTGAAATAAAGTTGGCTGATCTTGAGCAAAAACCGAGGTGTGGAGATGAGAAGGGAACTCCATCCACCTCAAACACTGAGCCTGGTGCTAAAAGGTGCCCTCCTGCTAAAGGGAAAGACCCTTTAAATCAAAAATTCATTCCTACATGTCATAACTGTGGAGTGAAGGGTCATATTAAGCCTTGATGTCCTAAACTTCGAAGAATGCCTAATCATGGTTTTGAGAACCACAACAACTTTAATGAGAATCTTCAAAGGAGAGTTGAGGTCCTAGTGGAGAAGTCTAGGAGTTTGTGTGAAGATGTAATGAAAATTGCTCACAATTCTAGACAGTGGCATGGTCATGACACTCCTCATGCTAGATATAGAGGAGATAATTGGGAGAACCATAATGTCCGCCATAATTCTAGGACTCAATATTGGAAAAGGATGAATAGGAGGAAGAGGCAAAAGGTCATACTTACCTCAACTGAAACGGTTAGAGACCAAAGGGTCAATCAAACTTCTAAAACCGTTTGAGTGAGAAAGGAAGACCTGAAAATCTTCACTTAGCCCGTGTCTGTCATAACCTAGGGTGTGCTGTTTGTAGAGCCCCAGACTTTTTCATGTTTAATGCATGACACTTTCATAGCCAATTTGCCTTTAATGTAATATAATTAATAAATAAGGAAGAAATTGAAAATTCCAAAATGTCAGAATTATTATTTTTTGAAGTACGAACCCAACGAAAGTTGAAACATCAAAATCGGACGAGCGAGTCAAAAGATATGGCCAAAACAGTTTGGACCTGCAAGCAACCGATCGCTCGGTCCATGGAGCGATCGATCGGTCCAAAACTGATTGCTCGGAGGCTATCGACTGGTCAAGACTTTTGTATGGGGAAATTTTCCAGAGAGTTGAATTTTGACCGATCGCTCGGTTAGGGAACCGATCGCTCGGTATCGACCAGCGATCGATCGGTGTATCGCGTTTTGCAGAAATTTTAGTAAGGGTGTTTCTGTCTTTTGGCTTTTCACTCTTGCCTTAAGAGTCTTGCCCGAGCCTTTAGGGCTCATTTACAACTTAAGAGATTTAAGAGATAGGAGAGAAGAGGAAAGGGGTTTTCCAAAACCTAGGTTTTCATTTGGGAAGAAATCAAAGGGGTTAAGACCCTAGATCAACCCCAAGCCCGTTTTTCTTCAAGATCAAAGCTCAAGCATTTGAGGAGCTCGTGGTCCAAGCTAGGGCAGCAACTCACGGTCGTTTTTGGAAGGGGATTTCTTCCTCACTTGATCAAGGTCGGTACTTCTTGCTACCCTCCTAGTTATAGCTTCTTTTTTCCTTTATTTCTCTTTGTTTTCCTTTATTTACACATGTGCTATGAGATGGATGGTTGTGAATGGTGAATGGAGATGAAATGGGCGATTGGATGCCAATGGTTGTGTTGTGATGATTAAAATGGGGAGGGCATTGTTCCAATAATAAACAAACAAGTGTGATGTGAGTAAAACCCACCTAGAAAAGCATATTGTATGGTTAATAAATAATGAATTCACCATGTTTGATGAAATGCCAAGGTGAATAAAATGAATAATAAATTAAGAAAATGCATGTTTAAGCTTTATGGAAATTGCTAGGGTCATGATAGTGTGATTGTTCGCTTTCCCTAAATGATATGAATATTAAATTGGTCAAATCATTGATGTTATGTGTTATGAATTACTCAAATGCCATATTTAATTCCAAATGCAAGTATGCACACGACCTCACGAGCACGCATACATGACATGATTTATTTACCGAGGTTTTCAAGAATGAGATTTAGAGGTGGGGCATATCCTACGATATGTTTTACCTCGCTTTTGGCAAGAACAAGACAATCATGCATTATCATAAAGAAGGGTCTCCCTTCCCTCGCAAGTACATATCATAAGAAGGGTCTCCCTTCCCTCGCAAGTGCATCTCACAAGGACATCTCACAAGTGACAGGACATGACATGAGCATTTTAGGAAGAAAGGTCTCCCTTCCCTCACAAGTAGTTTACTTTTTCGAGCAAGCAAGCATGACAAGCATGGGCATTTAGGAAGAAGGGTCTCCCTTCCCTCACAAGTAGTTTACTTTTCCGAGCAAGCATGACATGACATGGCATGACAAGCATGAGCATTCTAGGAAGAAGGGTCTCCCTTCCCTCACAAGTAGATTACTTTTCCGAACAAGCAAGAATGATACACGCATGGCATGACATGACACGCAAGATACAAGCATGACACGCATGACACGGTAGACAAGCTTCCAATCATGCAAAGGGTATTTTAAGTCAAGTCAAGTGCACAAGGTTTCAAAGGTTTTATCGGCTCTTCTGAATGCAAGCATAATTACAAATTGTTCTACTTCCTTGATATGATATGAATTATTTCTGCCTTATATATGTGAATTGTTTCCTGCTCTATGTATCGTTGTCCTTATGCTATGACTACTGGTTAGTATTTGGTACCCGCTGAGTATTTCATGCTCAGCCGTACTTCTTATGTCGCCAGGTACTGAGGGAGTTACTGCTCCATTTGATATCTGTGCTCCGAGCCCATGGGTGGAGGAGGAGTATGTCGAGGAACCGTAGAGGAACCTCCAGTAGAGGGTTACTATTAAGTAGTGGTGGTAGATTCTGAGTGAAATAGCTGTGGGTGAGTTGAGAGAAATATATTCATGTGTTTTGGCGGGCATGTCCGCACTTTCTTTTGGATTTCCTTTTTATATAGACTTGGATTCATGTATATATACAAAAAGGTTGGTTAAGTCTTCCGCTGTGCTATGTTTTAGTATGTTTCCGCTGTTATCCTCTATTGTATATGCTCTGTGAGTGTTTTACAGGTTGGTTTGTCAAGCAAGTCATGATTAGTCGTCCAAGATTCACCCTAACTCCTAGGGTGGGTTTCGGGTCGCGACACTGTTAGTGTCTTATCTTGTCCTAGTGCAATGCTATTTGTGTATACTAGTAGTCTTTCTTTTTACTAGTGTTTATTTGTTTTGGTATGTTTTTCTGTTTTCTTTATTTTGAAAAATCCAAAAACATTGAAAAACCATAAAATCCAAAAAGATTTTTTTCATGTTGCCCTGGGTTGACTTGCATGATCTGCATTCCTTGTGTGATCTTTATTTCTATACTTGCCCAGGGTTGAACATGAGTTTGTTGCTGATTGAGGATATATCACCTTCATAGTCTCTTGGTTAGGCTGAAAATTAGACCGATTTTATCTTGAACAGTTAGAGACTTATTCATGTGCGTATGCTTTACAAATTTCACATACACTATGACTGATTCTGTTGAGAGGTCTATTTTCCAATCTGTAGGTGTTTGACTTATCCCTTAAGTGTGACCTTGGATGACCAATCTAGAATGACCATGTTTGTTAGTCATCCCAATTTTGTGTATCCTCCATGAGCTAAAATTGTTGCAACGAAAAGGGCTACCTACTGGGATAGTGTGAAAGTTACTATTGGATGCAAACAGTATGAAATAGCTACCTAGGTGGACTGTAGGTATCTATCTGGGTCACTAGAGTGAAAGCCCCTACTGCAAAAAGCCAAGACTACCTACCTAGATAGTGTGAAAGTTATCATTGCATGAAAAAGATATGTTCAGATATAGAACATCAAAATAAATCTTACAATGTTTGGAGGTATTTGATCAAAAGTAAAAGAAAAAATATTTAGTCAAATAAAATAGAAAAAGGAGCACTAAAATGTAAAAAATCAGCATATCTGGATCTAACTAGGTTTGACTTCTATGATGTATATCTCCGGGAGTCCCTTAGTGGTTAATGTCATATCCTTGGAAAGAGAAACAAACCTTGATCTAGTATCTTGTCAGACCACCACTACACACAATACTTCACTGTTGAACTGTTCATTAAATGTGTCTAAGTGAATTGGCTATAATTTAGCATTCCATGAGACTTACTTAGATGTGTATCCTCAGTCGGACTAACTAATCTTGTTCTTCATTGGATTTGTAATCTTAAATTACTACTGCTCGGAATGTTTTTGATACATGTTTGTGTGGCACATGATATTTTTTGTGTGTATTTCTTTCTTTTGGCATGGGCCTTTCTAGCATAGGTGCCATATTTTGGGTGGTATCCTTGATCTTAGGGGGAGAAGATTAGGGTGAGTTGTTGAGGGGGAGTTTGTGCTTTATATTTCTATCTTGTTCCCTACTCTTTATGTCCCCTCATTGTCTGCATTTGATTGGTTGTACTTTGGTTGCCTTAATATTTCACCTTTGCGAAATGGGTATATTTTTTTTGGAATATTGGCTTCCTGCCCACCTTTGGCAATTGTGCTAAAAAGGGGGAGAATGTTAGGGTAGTATTTTCCTAGTTTAGTACATTCCTTGCTTTACCTGTGGTTACTTATTTTTATATTCCATACATGCTTCATTGGGTTTTTTGTTTATGAGCATGTGCAAGTGCAATACTTTATGAGCATGTAATGTCCTAATTCACCATTTTGATGTGTTTGGGTGAGTTTGTGTCAAGTCATGTACTTCAGTTTGATTTTACCACGGAATTGCAAAAGGGGGAGATTGTAAAGTCTATGTTTTATGTGTTGACATATTCCGGTGTCAAAACAAATGAATCTAGGTGTCTAGGTGTGTCTCTTGTGTCGTTGCTGTCAAGCATTCGAAACATGAATCTCGAAGAGGGTTCCAATACCTTTCTAATGGTTCAAGAATCACCCAATTCCGATAAGCAGTGACAAAACTAGAGCTTCCTAAAGTTTAGGATATGTTATGACATCCCTCTTCTTTACAAATTGATTAAACTTTGATCACACCACACTAGTTAAATATAAAAAGCATTAAAAACACCACAAGGACTATTATATCCCTAATACTTGCATAAAAAGCATGAAAAAGATTCGGGTCTCTACATGCATGGGCTTAAATATGTTGCAAAGATAAGTGCTAGGAATAGCGGTACTGAGTTTACCGCCATTCCTGGCCCACAGAGGGCTGATCTATACAGGTTTCAGGGGTTCCCTCATGAACTGAGGGATCCCCAAAAGATATGAGGTGATCCTGAGTGGTTCAGGGGAGAGGATATCCCCAAGAGGGGTTCCCCATACCTAGGCACAAGGTAGGGGAAGCCCCTGTGTTGGGTTTGAGCAAAACACAAACAGCAAGTAAAAAAAAAAGGTCCCCTGGAAGTGACCAGGAGCTCACAGTGGATGCAAAAGAAGATAAAAGGGGGTAGGGAGTGCCCTACCCTAGTGCTATGCTTTTTGTCATTAAGGTGGAGGTTGTCTGCAATGAAAGTGCACCAGTGGTGGTGCTGCACAGTGACAGGGGGAGTTGAGGGTGGTCCTAGGGGTTCTAGGTGAAGCTTACAGAAGCTTGGAATAGGGCTTAGGGCCTTGGTTTTCAACAGGGATTTGGAATGAGGATCTTTAGATCTGTTTACTGGTTGTGGAGGGTGTAGCTTTATAGGGGAGCTCTTGGGGACTCAAAGGGGATTAAAGGGAAGGCCTAGAGGGTGTATGGACCTTGTGGAGGTCGAGTAGGAAGGCTGAGGTGATGGTGGAGTGTGCAGGGGGACAAGCAGAGCCTGCAAACTGCAACTCAAACAATGGCGGTAGATGATCTACCGCTATTGATAAACCAGGCAATAAAATATTAGCGGTAGATGATCTACCGCCAATATTGAATTTCTTTAAATTGGGCTTGGCCCATGCACACCCATGGTAGTGGGGGGTTGGCTTTTGAGTTTTTGGGCCCCATGGGCCCAAGCTAAGGGTTCAGGCCCTAGGGGCCTTGGACTTAGGGTTTAAGGTTCTAGGGTTTCCTGGGGTTTAACTAGGGTTTAACTAAGGGTTTACCAAGGGTTTAACTAGGGTTTTCCTAGGGTTGAGGGGACTCAGCTAGGGATAACCATGGTTAACAACCTTAACCAAGGTTAGGAAAGGGGTATAAAATTCGATGCTTACAGCTGCCCCTCTTTGTCGGAGAATGCCGAGGTTCGCAATTTGAATGGTAAAGACTGGAATCATCTTATTTTTATACCGAGATTGGATTTTGGGAATGTAGTATGATGACATGCTTGTATGTTGTGCAAATGGTGGGTGCAATGAAGTAGCACGGACACTGCTGGGGAAGAGTGAGTAGTTCAGTCTACTCACTGAGAATTGATGGATGCGGGGAGGTCATAGCCTGAATGTGCTAGTCGAAGGAATTTAATCAAATCGATCGAAAGACCCACAGGGTGTCGAGAACACACAGGGTATTGACAGGGGACGTGTGAGGACTCGACAAAGTGTGTTTTGTCGATACTCACCTAGGATGCCAAGGACACACGGAGGTGTCAAAGGGGGGGACATGCGAGAGGTAATGCTGCGATATGACGAGATTGTCAAAGAGCACACAGGATGTCGAAGACACACGGGAGTGTCAAAAAGGGATAAGGAGGAGGTAATATTACGGTATGATAAGATTGTCAAGGAGCACACAGGATGTCAAAGACACATGGGGGTGTCAAAAGGGGATAAGCAGGAGGTAATGCTGTGATATGATGAGATTGTCAAGGAGCACAGAGGATGTCGAGGACACACGAGGGTGTCAAAAAGAGGACATACGGGTGGTGTACATTGTAAAGGTACACACCGGATATCTGGGGACACATGGGGGTGTCACAAAGAGAACATGTGGGTGGTGTACACTGTAAAGGTATACATGGGATGTCTAGAGACACGCGGGAGTGTCACAAAGAGGACTTACGGGTGGTGTACACTGTAAAGGAACACACGGGATGTTTGGGGACACACGGGGGTATCACAAAGAAGACATACGAGTGGTGTACACTGTAAAGGTACACACGGGATGTCTAGGAGCACACGGGGGTGTCACAAAGAGGACATGCGGGTGGTGTACACTGTAAAGGTGCACACGGGATGTCTGGGGACACACGGGGGTGTCACAAAGAAAACATGCGGGTGGTGTACACTATAAAAGTACACACAGGATATCGAGGGAACAACTGGAATGCAGCTGTAGCGATGACTTGATTAAGTGTATGCGGTTAAAGTGCAACGTGTTGTGCAACTTGAACATGGTGGATGAGGCTTTTGCCTTGTATGTAACCAGGGTATAGCTAGGGTGTATTGTGGGTGACTCGATTAAGTGCATATAGCTAATGTGCAGCTTGACTGGATATGTGCTAGTTGTGTAGCTAGAGTGTAATTTGTACTGACTGTGTAGGATTGTGGTGCATGAACGGCATAGACGACTTGATTTATGTTGATGTATGGAAAGCTTGACTAGCTCTAGCTTTCCTGCGGTATGCAGGCTGGGTATATGACTCGGTCTTGGAGACCAGTCATTTACTGATTGAAGGTTCAAGAGGCATCTGATCTTTCTCTCGCTTCTGTTGGACCTATGATGCCTCTTGGGCGATTGCTGAGTTCTGTTTGATCTGGCCAAGCCGATGGACAGACACTTAGGGTGATTGACCTAGTGAGTATCGGGACTCTGGCAATGATTGGCAGACGTCACAGGATTTGACAGACTCAGGAGAATTCGAGGATGGTTGATCCAACGAGTACGAGAACTCTGGTGGTGGCAAGAAGACTCAGGATTTGAAGTTGAATGTTTCCTTTGCTTATGAGACTTAATAGGGAGATCACTTTCACAGGGTAAATGGATTGTGTCCTTAGAGATAGAGTACGACGTTAAGTATATTTGTCTTGTTGTGACATTAATGAAACCCTGCTTTGCACCTTGCGGAGTTGGGCTTTGCCGTAGAGTTGAAGTTGTTTTACCGATAGGAGTTGCTCTGCCTTGCTACTGCTGGAGATTGAGTACTCTGCCTGGGGAGAAGCTTGTTGTGATGCTCCTAGACTTAGCCGGGGAGAAGCTTGCTGGAAAGCAAATTGGATGCTTTTTGCTGGGGAGAGTGTTGTAGAGAGCCATTGGAGGCTTCTACTAGGGATCCGCTGGGGAATGTGACACTGTTGCAGACCACTGCTGAGGATCTGTCAGAGAATCTGTTTCTCCGGGGTTATGCGAACCCCAATGACCAAGTCAATGGGGTTTGCATAATTTTTGTGTGATAAGGCCATTGCCGGTTTTCCTTTTGCCTGCGAAGTTGATAGGTTTTCTTTCCTTTTTGCCCCTGGTCTTGAGACCAGGTCTAGGGTTCGCGTAATTTTTGCGCACCAATGCCATTGCTGGTTTTCATTAGGCCCGCAAAGGATTTGAACGGAGTTTTGTTCCCGTTGCCTTAGATATTAGTATCTCACTTTCTGATACTTGCATGATAGTCTGCTTGCACTTTCAGTCTCTAGGGGATCTAGGAAGATTTGTGATAGGACGAAATGTAGGCTGGGGGACTGAAGTTTGGGAAACCCTGGGATTTCTCCTCTATTTTTTGCTCCGCTGGAAAATTTGAGAGAGGTTGTCTCTGCTATGGAGAGTTTCGAGAGAGGTTGTCTCTACTTGGGGATTGTTTTTCAGGAGAGATTGTCCCTACAAGGTTTTGCTGGAGAAAGAGTCTGGAGAAGATGTCTCTGTGGGGAGTCTCTGACTTTGAAAATGTTTCAACTTCTATTTTGGGTTTTCCTTTGATGGAAACTTTGTACCCTTGAGAGTTGACTATGCTGGGAAAGTTAAGTGGATTCTTGCTTGGACTCTGTGGGAAGACATTAGAAAGGCTTTGGCTCCACTAGGGATGTTTGGACTCTGCTTTAAGGGAGATCGGGGGCGGTATGATCCCCTTTAATGACCGCACCTAATTTGTCAAGTTGCCTACATACCCTTTGCAGGATCAGGTCATCACATAGCTCAGGCAAATGTCATAGATTGGCGAGTGAGGGTGTCCCTGAAAAGGTTTTGTGAAAGAAAGGCTGTCAGGCTCAAAGAGCTAACTAGCAGATTTCGTTGATCTGTAAAAGGTTTACATTGTTGGGGATGGAGGGGTGCCAAAGATGGCTTCCTGTCGTTTCCCGAAGCGGCTAAAAATGCAAGCATTTATCAGACAAGATCTTAAGTGCTATACTTTGATTTTGCCCATTTGATTGGTTTGGGATCTACTGATTGGCTTGATACGGCCACTAGCTTTTACCGTGCGAAGCATTTACTCCTAACTAGTAGATTTGTATAACTTTTCTGAAGTTGTTAGTCACTTGTTCGGATGTCAACTTCGACGCATGCCTTGAAAAACAAGTTACACCCTTGCTCCAAGCATTGATGATGGCAGGGTTTCAAATCCATTGTGTATGCTTTTCAGATCTTGACTGAAATTGGAGATCATGTCAGACGACCGGAGATGGGCTTGCCCCTTGCTTTTGATTGCCCCCTACTCCTGGCGTGCCGAGTTTTTGACCTTTATATTCAGAGTTACTACCCGACTCTGTACAGGACGAAGCTTCTAGATGAGAATTCTGCTTTCCATCGTATTCTGCCCCTGAGGATTGTGGGTCTGATTTTCTGTTTAAGTGACCTCTTGTTAAAGCAAATGAGCTTAATCAGCATTCAGCTATACTAGTTAAATATGATAAAGGAGATGAAACTTTTGAGAAAAAGTAATTTCATTGAATTGAAAGAGTTGGACTCTGGACTGGATTCGTACAAGGGCCACTGTGGCTGACTCTTACAGAAAAGAAAGCCTAACTAAGACTGACTTAGACTCGACTTGTTTTTGATCAACCAAACTCGGCAACTTCCTTCCAGATCTCCTCCTGCTCTGATGGGCTGGTGGCACAAAAGTAGCTTGCTTGTGGGCTGATGAGGGGACAAGGTTTTCAGGAGCACCAGTTACCAGGCACATAATTAAGTTTACCTTCATTGATTAGATCTTCGACTGCATGTTTTAGAGCAATGCAGTGATCAGTGAAATGTCTAGGGCCTTGATGAAAGGCACAGTGTTCGTGCTCCTGGTAATTGTGGTTCATTTTAGCTAAAGATTGCAATAGGGTAGGTCCGCGGAGTGCAATCGACTTCCTTTCAACTAGAGTCGATAGGAGTTGTCCGAGTGGAAGAGGGGTGAAATGCTTGGGTGGTATATGCTCTTTGGGGAGCAAACGAGGGGAAGGTTTCGGTGGTTGTGCCACCGGTTTGATATGTTTGTCTGAAAGGTAGGGGCGGATCTGGGTATGCTCTTGTGCCACTAGGAGCTTGTTGAGAGCAACCGTCATATCTTGGAGGAGAGACTTGATTTCCTTGATGTCCTGTTCTTGACAGAGGAGGATTGTTAAGATGATTTCTTGGCCGCTCGATGCTTTTCCATGCTCAATTGCTTGTGTCATTGAGTTACTGCCTCAATAAGGTAGGATCTGAAAATGTAGAGCGAGTCAATACCGGGGTTAAGGTATATGAATCTAAAATGCATGAGCATGCGCGGGTTAGACCCGATGAACGAGGTGAGACTCAAAATGGAAAAAGATTCAATCCCTAAATAGCATTCCTGATGAGATAAACAGGGTGAATGATGGACGTAGCTTGTATGCCAAAGTTAGGTCAATTCTGAGAGTGTTGCTAACTACATGATGCATGGACAAAGTTAGGTTAACTTTATAAATGCATGATTTTTTAGGTGCGATGCAATGTCGGTGATGTTCTGACTAGGATAGATTGGATTCTAAGGATGCTAGTATAAGCAGTAGGAATGGTGAGGGTGCATGGATGATGCAAGTGTTTGTGCTCAGTGACTTAGTAGCATTGTGAATAGAGTGATTTTCCGGTTAAACATGCATGCTCATGATGAAAATGTTAGAAAGGATTTTGCATTTGATGTGCGCGAAGAGAGTACAGGACTGTGCAACTCAAGAAAAGAAAAGACTCGATCCTAAGTAGGTTCGTCAGCGATCACAAAGTCAAGTGACAGGGGCATACCGTTCAGGTCCATGATCTGCTATTAGAGGGATATGACCTCAACCTTCATGTTCTCAATTGCCTCAGTAGTATTAAACATCCGGGATCCGAATTGTTAGATCCGAGCGATCATCTCAGCCTTTACACTATCAAACTGTTCTTGGTAGAAGTGCAGCTAGGCTCAGATTACGGTTATTTATCTAGCGCCGCATTTCCGCTTCTTCTGACAAGACCGAACTATCTGCTCAAGATGCTTGACCTGCTCTTGTGTGGCCTGAAGTTTGCGGTCCCGCTCTGCTTCCTGTAGTCTGAATGTCTGTTGAGCCTTTCATAATTTTCTCTTTCATCTGGATTTAGAGTTGTCTCTTTAGGAAGATGTCTCTCCAGAGAACCACCTTTTCAGCTAAGGGTATGGTTCCATGAGATGGAGCTGAGACTGGTGTGGGGTTTCCTGAGCATAAGCATGCTGGATGGAATGTCAGGGTTTTTTGCCAAAAGCCGGTATGCTGAACCTGTAGGTGGTCCTGATGTAACTACGAAGTCAGGCCACTGATCTCGTTGGGAGCTTCGCCAAGTTGACTATAAGCGTCGGGTCGGGTGAGGCTGTCGGAGTGCACTGTAAAGATGATCTAATCATTTTCCTACCGATCTATCACTGGGATACGCTGAGGGAATCCGAACTGTCGAAGTACTTGGAAAGGTGTACAAGTATGGAAGATGCCCTTTCTGCGGTCCACTGCCTGGTTGAGAGCCTTGAGAAGCTCTGCTAGGATGACTGGTATGACTGAACCGGAGTTTTACATGTCCTCGAGGATTCCAACCAATATTAATTCGATAAGTGTACGGCACCTCGGGAATACCAGCTGGGCATGGCTATCAGTGTAAGGGCGTTGAGACCAGGAAGTTCCGCTGTAATGGAGTCAGGGCTCCACTTGCGCCTGTACTTCTTTCCAAGATACTCTACGGGTATCCGATTAAAAAAGCCATTAGGATCGGGATACAAGCTGGCAGGCTTGATATGCAAGAACCTGGATAGGTCTATCTGATATGTTATCTTATAGCGTGGTACTATAGCTTCGCCGTCCATGTTTAATCCCAAAATACGCTGAATCTCTTTCAGTGTTAGACACAGTTCATTTTTTTACCGAAACAGAACACCATGTGAGATGATTTTCAACACTAGATAACTACGTTTATGAGGCGCGGGTCCGGTTTAACCATGGATAGGTTTAGGATAGTCCCGGTTTTATAGCACTGAGCTCAAGCGAGACGCTGACTTAAAGTAAAGGCCTCAATTATTTTTTGGAGGTTGCTATCACATGCCCCTGAAAAGTTAGATGCACGAGCCGTGATGGTCGACCCATTGACGGAACAATGCCTGAAGGACCTGCCATCTACCTGGACAATATACAGACTGTGAGTGTATTGTGTATGTAGATGAAATGCAAAATATGATGCAAATTTTTTGATTTTTGGTTTGATTGGGTGTGATAAGGCATATGTGATCCGATAGGGCAGATGGATGGAGGTCCGATATGCTTTAGTCCGGGTTGTTGGAAACTGGGGAACCTATCAGGTCAAGGTTAGGGACAAGCCCGGTGAAGGCTTGTCTGCCTGGGATTTGAACCCTATATGCTATGTCCGGAAGCATGGTAGAATGTATCTTATTATAATCACAAGTTTGACTCATCACATGCCTCTAAATGGGTGGTTATCCGGGTAGAATATGTCTGGGTAGCCAACCCTGATTGAGGACAGGTATAAGGTGTAAGCAGGTTAGGGTTCAGAGTAAGCCTCCCTGGGTGGACTGCTTGTAGACTATACCCTAACCTAGGCTATATGTATGAATGCAGGTTTGATGTAAGTGTGTTCTTAGCAGGATAAGGGGGATCACTTAACACCGTATATGCGACTCCCCAATATAGAACATACCTGAAAATGGACGATTGGTGAAAGCGGGAGCGTTCAAAATCCTTCCCTGAGGGTAATCACCCAACAAGAGTAATTCCGTGGACCTCCAAGACTTTTAAGCCTCTGACACTGAGGATGATTATCAACCAACCATAAGCGTAATAAGCCTGTCTACTGAGTTTAATAGGACAATTACACTACTATAACATGTATGGTATGCACAGTACACAATTAATCCGAGAGATGTAAAATGATTAGTATTAGGTTAAAATACTTAGGCATTTTGAATAAGATTGAGGTTTAATTTGCTTAATCCTAGGTTCCGGGTTGAACCATATACAAATTTCCCCAACAGAGCTGCCAGAGCTGTGACAACGGATTTCAAACTCACGAAATATGGTATACTCTCTCAGGTGTGAAGATGTTTAGAGTCACCACCTATTCATTCATAAGGGATAAGTCCCCCGGGAGTTGGATAAAGTCTTGGTCTGCGATTGAGATCAGGGTAAAAGGTTTGGTTAAGTGCAGGGAAGGTGTTAGGCACCCTGAGACTTCCATTTTACAATAGTTCCCTACTCCCTAGGTGTAAGCTAATTAAAGTCAATGTTTGTTAAAATACCTGAGTGTTTAAGCTAATATTAATCCAAGAAATGAAAAGTTAACTAGGGTCGAACTCGGGTTGGGTTGCTTACGTACTCACAAGGGTGAGATCAGACTAAGTACAGTTCTGGCACGTAAGCCTGTGTCGAGGCTAGGGATGTGTGTGTGTGCACCAAGGGTGGCTGACTGAACTAGTCCGGTAGACTAGGCTTAGCTAACCGAGGTTGGTCAAGTGCATGGTTCAAGCTCGGTAGACTTAGGGGTAGTCTGGTAGACTAGGTTTTAGGTCCGGTAGGCCATAAGAGAAGCCTGGTAGGCTAAGACAGAATTTGACCAATATTAGGGTTGCTAACTGGAATTAAGTCAAACTAACCACAGTTAGGATTGCTAACTACAGTTAAGGGAGGTATGGTCAAACCCGACAGGTTGAGATGGGGCTCGATAGGCTGAGGGGTAAGCCCGGTAGACTGGATTTTAGGCCCGGTAGGCCAAAATCAAAAATAACCGAAGTTAGGGTTGCTAATCTGGGTTAAAGGTGGTCTAACTATGGTTAGAGTTGCTAACCAGGGTTGAAAAAATGGCAATATCAGTTTTATGGTCCATTTGGTATATTAAAGGATTTTTCCAGAATTTTTGTCTCATGGTTAGATCAATTAACCATGGTTAAAGTCTAACCAAGATTGGGTTAACCCATGGTTAAGGCTAGGGAAGGTCAGAAATGGGTTCAAGGGGCTAGGTAGGGCCTAGAGTGGCCTCCTACCAGGCCTGAGCTCTATGCAAAGCTTGGAAAATCAAAAAAATAGAAATGATGGTAGAGGTTCTACCACCATTTTTAACTTTCAATTAACCATGGTTTATTGGTCTTTAACTGGGGTTAGAGGATTAACCCAAGGGTTAAGGACCCACTGGTTTTGAAAAGAGGAGTCCCAAGATCGTCTTGGGCCTTTGGTGGGCCCAGGGGAGGCTCTGAAATGGGCCTGAGTTAAACCCAAAAATACTGCACATGAAATGATAGAATGACGGTAAATGATCTACCGTCATTCTTAATAGTGTTAAATTTCTGTATTTTAACCATGGTTAGGCTTATGCCATAAACCTAGAAAGATTAGGTTAAACTCAGGGAGGTCAGAGGTGGAACTGGATCAGGGCTCACCTGTATGGGCTTACATATGCTACAAAGATAAGTGTTAGAAATGGTGGTACTGAGTTTACCGCCATTCCTGAATTTTCTTAAAACCAGGTTGGTGTCCACAGGGGGCTACAGTATACGGGTTCCAAGGGTTCCCTCATGAGCTGAGGGGCCCCTAGAGGGTATGAGGTGATCCTGAGTGGTTTAGAGGAGAGGATATACTCACGAGGGGTTCCCCATACCTATGCACAAGGTAGGGGAAGCCCCTGTGTTGGATTTGAGCAAAATACAAACAGCAAGTAAAAAAAAAATGGTCCCCTGGAAGTGACCATGGGCTCACAGTGGATACAAAAGAATAAAAAAAGGGGTAGGGAGTGCCCTCTCTTGCTGCTATGCTTTTTGCCATGAAGGTGGAGGTTGTCTGCAATGGAACTGCACCAGTGGTGGTGTTGCACAGTGACAGGGGGAGCTGAGGGTGGTCCTAGGGGTTCTTGGTGAAGCTTATAGAAGCTTGGAATAGGGCTTAGGGCCTTGGTTTTCAACATGGATTCGGAATGAGGATCTTCAGATCTGTTTACTGGTTGTGGAGGGTGCAGCTTTATAGGGGAGCTCTTGGGGACTCAAAGGGGATTGAAGGGAAGGCCTGGAGGGTGTATAGACCTTATGGAGGTCGAGTAGGAAGGCTGAGGTGATGGTGGAGTATGCAGGGGGACGAGCAGAACCTACAAACTGTAACTCAAACAATGGCGGTAGATGATCTATCGCAATTGATAAACCAAGCAATAAAATATTGACAGTAGATCATCTACCGCCAATATTGAATTTCTTTAAATTGGGCCTGACCCATGCACACCCATGGTAGTGGGGGGTTGGCTTTTGAGTTTTTGGGCCCGTTCAGGCCCTGGGGGCCTTGGACTTAGGGTTTAAGGTTCTAGGGTTTCCTAGGGTTTAACTAAGGGTTTAACTAGGGTTACGGGGACTCGGCTGGAGATAACCACGGTTAAAAATCTTAACCATGGTTAGGAAAGTGGTGTAAAAATTGGGTGCTTACAGTATCTACCCTGAGAATAGTGTTTTCGTCCAGCACTTGTGATTTCTTTAGACAAGGTATCCTAAAGGCTTATGGCATGCCTTTGGTATACGATGATATATATATATATATATATATATATATATATATATATATATATATTATATACCTGAGAGAAGGATTATGATATGTGGTTTGGAGGGCTAGGAGAGAATTTGTTGAAAGAAGATAAACTTCTTCTTGAAGTGGTTTAATCTTTTAACCTTTGAAGAATGTATCCAAAGTATTGTTTAGGTCATAACAGTTCAAAGGATTAAATCATAACTGAAAGTGTGTTATGGTGGGTTGATGAGCTGACAACTCTTTTCTTAAAAGAACACATGATGTTTAACAGATTGGTTCCCTTTAACGGATGTCAGTTACTTTTAAGCATCCATTTGATTAACAGATAGGCTTCCTTTAACGGATGCAAGTTATTTTTAACAAAATATAAATTAGTTACTGATAGAATGACTCAACTTAACGGAAATACAGTTGTCATATGTAAGAATTAGTTAGATGTCACATCAAGGAATATTTTTATTATTAATTAAAAAATAGTTTTTCTCTATAAATAAGAAATGACCAATAGGAGTTGGGTAATGGAATGAGATCTGATTTTAATCAGTACTCTGAGATCCTTATAGAGGAAGAAATCTCGAGAGAAAAGTTTCAGTTTTCAGATATTTCATATGTTTTTGAGTGTTCTGAAGGAGAAAAACTGTCAAGTTCATCAATATTCTTCACTGTTCCCTCGTCTCTCCCTCGTATCACTTCCATATTTTATTTTCTTTTCCTCTTTTATTCTACACTTTTAGGAAACCAAAGAATGACAGTTAACAAGAAGTGTAGCTGAACTCCTTTGGCTTGCAAACTGATCACCCAGAAATATCTGAGGTGGAGCTTGATTATGGCGATCCAGTCATCAAGGGCTTGAAGATCCATCCTAATCAGCAAGCTTCCAAATCCTCAGTTTCAATAGCATCTAAACTTGAGTTTTAAAAAAAATATTAGAAAATAATAACATGTCCCTTTTAAACTCCTTTTAACTGTGGTTAAGATTCACTGACCCTTAAGATTAAATAACTCTCTTTGGTTTTTAGAAAAATAAAATAAAAAATTTAAGGTGTCTCCTTTTAGCTCCCTTTAACTGTGGTTAAAATCAACTAACCCTTAGGTTAAAGCATCTAACCATTGTCCTTGATTTTTAGAAAAAAAATTAAAAAAATATAACCTATCTTTTAACTCCCTTTAACTGTGGTTAGGGTTCACTAACCCTCATGGAAGGGGACATGTTAATTTTTTTTTAAAATACCAAGGACAATGGTTAGATGCTTTAACCCTAAGGGTTAGTTGAACTTAACCATAGTTAAAGGGAGTTAAAAGGGGACAACTTAAATTTTTAATTTTTTTAAAGCCAAAGTTAGATGCTTTAATCCATAGGGTTAGTGAACCTTAACCACGGTTAAAATGAGTTAAAAGACACGTTAATTTTTTTTCTTCTGAAAACCAGAGTTAGATGTTTTAATCTTAAAGGTGAGTGAATCTTAACCACAGTTAAAGGCAAAAGAGAAACGTTAATTTGTTCTAATTTATTTTTTCTAAAAATCAAGGTTAGACGCTTTAACCCTAAGGGTTAATGAATCTTAACCATAGTTAAAGGGAGCTCAAAGGGGATACATAAATTTTTTTTTCTTTTAAAAACCAAAGTTAGATGATTTATCTCTAAGGGTTAGTGTATCTTAACCTAAATTAAATTTTTGTTAAAAGGGGACACCTTTTTTTTTTTTTTTGTTGAAAAAACCAGGGTTAGACGCTTTATCCCAAGGGTATCCCAAGGGTGTGAAGGGTTAAAAACTTAATTAAAGGGAGCGTTTGGTAAAATGAGGAACGGGAAATTGGCAGCTCAACGATTTGTCGAGAATGAGCAGTGGAGGGTTGAGAAATTTGAAGAAGGATTGAAGCCGGCTATCAGAGGGAAATTGGCAGCTCAACGATTTACCTCATTCTCAGAGATTTTAGATAGAGCACTCAGAGTAGAGCGAGTGCATGAAGAATGGGCACAGTCTAGTGCTAGCAAAGGCAAAGGGACAGTTGGGAAGCCCTGGATAAAGGAGAATAACCGGCAGTTTACTAAGAAAAGAAAGTTCGAGGACATGAAAAGCCAAGGGTCTACAGGAAGATTGGGGCTTAAGTGCGAGAAATGTGGTCAGGGCCATTTGACTAAGGACTGTAGAGCGAAGGTTTGCTTCCAGTGCGGAAAGCCTGGACACTTCAAGAAGGATTGCCCTAAGGCTCAACCACTAGCGTTGGAAGACGGAAAAAGAAGAGTGTTTGCAATTACCCAGGAAGAGGCAAAGCAGACCGAAGGTGTCATTGAAGGTAAACTTTTAGTATTTCAAGTACCTGCTTATGCTTTGATTGACACTGGTGCTACACATTCGTTTTTCTCTACTCGTTTTGCTAAACACATAAGTTACAAGCCTGATACACTCAAAAGCATAATGTCTATATCTACACCATCAGGGAAAGTTCTGTGCACAAAAACAGTTTATGATAGGTGTCCCATACTTGTCAATAGTGTACGGATGTTAGTAGATCTGATCGTGTTAGACATGAAGGATTATGATGTTATCCTAGGGATGGATTGATTGGCTAATTACCATGCAGTGGTAGATTGTAATGCCAAGAAAGTGATATTTCGAATTCCGGACATCCCAGAATTCAAAATGCAAGGGATTATCCGAGGTCAAGCACCCAAGCTAATATCAGCAATTAAAGCATGTCACCTTCTAGATAAGGGGTGTACTGGGTATTTAGCTGCAGTGGTGGTCGATAAAGATGAAGATGACACTTTAGGGAATAACCCGGTGGTCAGAGAGTTTCGAGATGTGTTTTCTGATGAATCACCAGGACTCCCTCCTACTAGAGAAATCGATTTTACAATTGATGATACTCCAGGTATAGACTCGATATCTAAAACACCGTATCGGATGGCTCCGGCTGAGTTGCAAGAGCTGAAGATTCAGTTGCAAGACCTATTAGATAAGGGCTTGATCCGTCCTAGTATTTCACCATGGGGAGCACCGGTGTTATTTGTCCGAATGAAAGACGGGAGTCTGCGTCTGTGTATAGATTTTCGTCTGCTGAATCAAGCGACGATCAAGAATAAATATCCTCTCCCCAGGATCGATGATCTATTTGATTAGTTGCAAGGTGCCCAAGTGTTTTCAAAGATTGATTTACGGTCCGGCTATCACCAATTGAGGGTCAAAGAAGAAGATATTCAAAAGACAGAATTCCGAACTCGGTATGGTCACTACGAGTTCTTGGTGATGTCTTTTGGATTGATAAATGCGCCTGCGGCCTTTATGGAGTTGATGAATCATCTTTTCAGGCCGTACTTGGATCAGTTTATTGTGGTATTTATTGATGATATCTTGGTGTACTCACCTAGTCATGAGAAGCACGCTGAGCACTTGAGGATTACGCTACAGACATTAAGAGATAATCAGCTGTATGCTAAGTTCTCCAAGTGCGAGTTTTGGATGGAAGATGTAGCCTTTCTTGGGCATATTGTGTCAAGAAATGGAATATCTGTTGATCCTTCTAAGATTCAGGCAGTAACCGATTGGGCAAGGTCATCCACTGTTACTGAAGTTCGAAGTTTTCTGGGATTGGCTGGGTACTACTGCAGATTTGTAGAAGGTTTCTCGAAGATAGTAGCTCCATTAACGGAATTGACTAAGAAAGATGTGAAGTTCAAATGGACGGCATCTCGAGAGCGAAGATTTCAAGAATTAAAGAAGAGATTAACAACCGCTCCAGTACTGACAACTCCCTCAGGATCTGGAGGATTTGAGGTGTATTCCGATGCTTCCAGTAAGGGACTCGGTTGTGTCTTAATGCAAAACAAAAAGGTCATTGCTTATGGTTCGAGACAACTCAAGATTCACGAGCGGAATTATCCTACGCATGACCTAGAGTTAACTGCGATAGTGTTCGCACTAAAAATTTGGAGACATTATCTTTATGGAGAGAAGTTGGTGATCTATAGTGATCACAAAAGTTTAAAGTATCTATTCTCCCAAAAGGAACTCAATATGCGACATCGTAGATGGATGGAATTCTTGAAGGATTATGACTATGTAATCCAGTATCATCCTGGTAAGGGTAACGTGGTTGCTGATGCCCTGAGTAGAAAGACAGTTAGATCTGTAGCATATATGAGGGCAGAGCGATGGAAGATGATCGAAGAATTCAAGAGTTGGAATCTGAGTCTAGGATTCCAGGGTAATAGTGTCAAGTTGGCTAGTATTCAGACCAAGCCAGTGTTATTACAAAAGATTCAAGAAGCACAGTTGAAAGATCAAGAGATCAAAGTTATCAAAGATAAGATTCTTCAAGGAAAAATTGGTGATTTTGAAGAATCTGAAGATGGAATACTTCGATTCAAAGGTCGAATCTGTGTGCCTAGAAATCCTGAGTTGAAGAATGAACTATTCAATGAGGCACATCGATCTCGTTTTGCGGTGCACCCGGAAGTACAAAGATGTATCAGGATGTGAAGAATAACTACTGATGGAACGGCATGAAGAAAGAAATTGCAGAGTATGTATCTCGATGCCTTGTTTGTCAGCAAGTCAAGGCAGAAC
The DNA here is from genome assembly GCA_015143295.1 of Tetracentron sinense. Lineage (NCBI taxonomy): Eukaryota > Viridiplantae > Streptophyta > Magnoliopsida > Trochodendrales > Trochodendraceae > Tetracentron > Tetracentron sinense. Next base: position 33,396,487 of record CM026570.1, on the reverse strand, counting down.
ATCAGAAACCACCTGGATTGTTAAATTCATTGCCTATTCCCGAGTGGAAATGGGAGCACATTACGATGGATTTTGTGGTAGGGTTACCAAAAACAAGGAGTGGACATGATGCCGTTTGGGTGATAGTTGATCGATTGACGAAGTCGGCTCACTTTCTTACTATCAAGGATACCATAACCCTGGAAAATTTATAAAAGTTGTACATCAAGGAGATTGTGAAGCTGCATGGTGTGTCGGTATCTATTGTGTCAGATCGCAATCCGCAATTAACTTCCCGATTTTGGAGGAGCTTGCAAGAAGCTTTAGGTACGCAGCTAAACATGAGTACAGCTTATCATTCGCAGACCGATGGACAGTTTGAGCGCACAATACAAACTCTAGAAGATATGATGCGCACTTGCAGTCTGGACTTTCAAGGAAACTGGGATGATCACTTGCCATTGATCGAGTTTGCATATAATAACAGTTATCAGGCAAGTATTCAAATGGCTCCTTACGAGGCCTTGTACGGCAGGAGTTGTCGGTCACCAGTATGTTGGACTGAAGTAGGGGAACGTAAACTACTGGGACCTGAGTTGGTGCAAGAAACAACAAAGAAGATCGAGTTGATTCGATCAAGGTTATTATCTGCACAAAGTCGACAGAAAAGTTATGCAGATGGAAAGCGCCGAGACATAGAGCTTCAAGTCGGCGAGCATGTCTTTTTGAAAATCTCTCCATCAAAAGGTATTGTACGATTTGGAAAGCGGGGAAAGTTAAGTCCGCGATTCATTGGACCTTTTGAGATTTTGGCTAAAATAGGAGGTGTAGCCTACCGTTGGCGTTACCACTAGAGCTAGCAAGGGTTCACAATGTATTCCACATATCCATGTTGAGAAAATATATACCTGATCCCTCGCACGTGATACGATATGAACCAATTCAAGTCAGAGAGGACTTAATTTTCGAAAAAAAGACAGTGATAACTGCAAGGCATCCTTTCCCACACCCAGACTTGCAAAAAATTTAGGGAGACAAATGAATCTATATCGAAACGCCCATCCGACAGTTTTTGTTCCTTATGCAGCCTATCAAGACGACAATATTGCATGCCAAGAAATGCAGGAGCGAGAGCATACCTGGCACCCGATGCATCCTTGTTGCCATAGGGAATAGGCAATCTTGTTCCTTCTCGTAGGGAAGGCCCTCAAAAATAAAGCGGGAGAGTCAAGCTGCGATGAATGCTTCCAATTGATTCACATTGGGATCCGCCTTCTTTCCTATAGTTTGGGGTTCGGCCTCATGCGAAGAGTGGCGAACCCATCCACCGAAATTGGCTCGGTTGGTTTGTCGTCCCTCTTTGGTCGTCTTACTCTTCTGTTGCGTGGCCTTCAGCATTCCCACAGCTCTCTCATCTACCTGATTGTCGAGGGAATATAGGTCATGCTCACCAAAAATTTCTAACCCGAATAAAATGTTGACATCCTCGAGAGACGGTGACATCTCCCCCTAATTAAACCAGAACGTGTGTATCTCCACATTCCATCTGTACATGAGGCGTTTCATTGCATCCAAATCTCGTTTTATATCAATGTCCGCGAACAAAGTCACTTCTCTGAGAATTCCGGCCCGATCCAACATTTCTCGGTGCTGCGCGATGATGTTCGTACACCAAGCTTTCCATTCGGCTGTAGCAGACGGACGTGATTTGAATGTAACCTCTGAAATAGGATATTTGTAGCCATAACATTGGGTGAAAGTAGTGGAATCTGGTGGGATATTTAAGGGCCACATTTCATCGATTACGTCCCCATGAGGGGTAACCCATCCATCATCTAGTGATGGAAACTGTGTTGGTTGTAAAGCCGTGTTGGGCGCAGACCAAAATGTCGGACCAACGACGTCAAGGTCTTGCTCGATGGAGGATGCATCTGTTGACATTATCTGCGGAACTAACGATACTCGATTACAAACACAGTGCTTTGCGATAAAGATCACAGAATCTCAAACTGAGGTGAAAAATTGGAGAGATTTTTGACTTGGAGTGGAAAGGGGTCGTTTGGATGGTTGGGGTTTGGAGGTAACTTGGCTGGCCATCGGGAATCTTAAATGCGAACTCGAAAGAAACGGGATCAGATTTGGGGATATGGAGGTAACCTGTCTGGCCGTCTAGAATCTTAAATGCGAACTAGAAAGAAACATGATCGGATTTGGGGGTTGGAGGTAACCTGTTTGGCCGTCGTCGAGAATCTTAAATGCGAACTCGAAAGAAATGGCATCGGATTTGGTCTTGCTCTCGCAAGACCAAACCCGTCTTGCCCTATTTCAGTGTCCAACATGTGCCGATAAAAGGGAAAAGTCTTTTCATTTACTCCACTATTTTTTGACTTATCTCCATTTGATATCTTCTTCCCTTTTTATCGCCACATGTGGAAAGCCCACTGGGAGAAGACGGATTTGGTCTTGCGAACGGGTCATGTGCAAATCACACTTTCCTTTGAGAATGTCCCTATGTTTTTGGCTGTACCATGCTCATCTAGAACTGAGGTTGCAAGTTGTGAACCCTAAGGGTGGGTGAATCTTAACCATAGTTAAGGGCTGTCAAAACAGACACATGGAAACCTCAAGGGTGTAACCAGAATCCAATTGTGGTTAAGATTCACCCACCCCTATAGTTCGCTCACATATCCTTAGTTTTTAAGAAAAAAATTACTTTGTTTAAAAATCGTGAAGAACACGTTGGTTATAGAATTATGACATAGGCACATTTTGAGACTCAAAAAGCTTTAGGGGCTTTTTGGGTACGAATAAAGGGGGTGGGCGGGGCCTTAGCGAAGCGTTATTCTTAAGAAACGTTTTACCAAAGAGAGCGAGGAGTCCAATTATGCCACTAAGGTCACCATGTGTCCTGTTTAACACTACTTAATTGTGGTTAAGTTTCACCCACTCTTGCGTTCCACTTCATCTTTAGTAATAACTTCATGTATCTTGTACCTTATAGTTTAGAGAAACGACAATATTCAGCATTTCAGGAAAAGAAACCCAAACCGTCAGAATTGCCCGATTTTCCACAACTTGTGTGAAATGCATCTTCTACATGGGAGTGGCAGTTTGGGATGGACCAAGGTCTCGTCGTTGAAGTTGCTCGAGCAAATGCAACCTCCCAGAAAATTGCAACCTCCCAAGGTGCCCGGAGAACCCTTGGCAAACCCAGTAGAGATGCAAAATTATGTCGGGTGATCATGATAGAAAAGGAATACAGAGACTCATAAGAGAATGCCACAAAGTTCCGAAGTCAAAAACATGGTTTCAAATTAGAAGGTGTCTACTGTATTTGTTCTTGTATAGGTAATGGTATTTTGGGCAATTACAAGTAAACCAGTTTTTTTCTTCATCCATACGAGTTTCTGTCGTTTCTGCTCCTCAGCACAGTATCTGGCCATCGAATCCGAACGAAATGAATCGTTCCCAAAAAACAATACTTTTCCGTTTTCTCATAGAACTAGGGTGAGATTGTTCGCGATTGCATCTGATATGGCGGAATATTTAATTAATTAATTTGTACAATAGGAAACAATTTATAAACCTGCCTCAATTTTGCGATATCTTCAAGAGGGAATTGCTTAACTTCTGCTGCATTACCATGTAGTTTGGTCAAAAAAGAAAAAAATAAACCCCTTTTTAGCGCACATCAAAAGTTTTTAAGTTTCACTATTAATGTAGGTAAATGATATCTCTTATCCCAAAAAAAGAAAAAAAAACCAAAAAACTTCACTGACAGCTGAGTTTATGCAAGGTAACACTAGACGACATTGTATAATGCATGGTGTGCTAATAACTGCTCCTTCTAAAAAATTACTTTTCAGATTGAAAGGTCATTCAAAAATATGACTATATGTGTCGCGACCCAAGACCCACCCTAGGAGTTAGAGTGAATCTTGGACGACTCAATCATGACTTACATGACTTGCTTGACAAACCAACCTGCAAAAACCCACAGAGCATATACAATAGAGGACATTATAGCGGAAACATAACTATAAAACACAGCGGAAGTCTAACAAACCTCTAAGTATATACATATGGTCCAAGTTTATACAAAAAGTAACCAGAAGAAAGTGCGGACAGACCCGCCAAAATACATGGATAAAATCTCTCATCTCACCCACAGCTAATCCACTCAGAATCTACAACCACCTAATGGTAACCCTCTACTGGAGGTTCCTCAAAAGGCTCCTCGACGTACTCCTCCTCCACCCATGGACTCGGAGCACAGATATCAAATGGAGCAGCTGCTCCGCCGTCACCTGCCGACATAAGAAGTACGGCTGAGCATGGAATACTCAGCGGGTACTAAGCACTAACCAATAGTCATAGCATACAGATAGCATACATAAAGGAGGAAGCAAGTTGCATATATAGAACATGAACCATTTATATCATACAAGGAAGCAAAACAATTTATAATCATGCTTGTATTTCGTAGAAAGCCGATGAAACCTCTTGAAAACGTCGTGCACTTGACTTGACTTGAAAATACTATTTCCGTGCTTGAAACTTGTTAAGTTGTCTTATCTTGTCATATCGTGCGTGTCATGTCATGTCATGCGTGTCATGCGGGTATCATGCTTGCTTGTTCATAATTTAAACATGTTCACATGCCTAGTTGCCGTTCATAGTCCGTCACAACTAGTACCCTATATGCAGATGGGTATGCCTAGTTGCCGTTCATAGCCCGTCGCAACTAGCATCCATGCAGAATGTGAATGCCGAGTTGCCGTTCATAGCCCGTCGCAACTAGCATCCATGCGGAATGTGAATGCCTAGTTGCCGTTCATAGCCCGTCGCAACTAGCATCCATGCAGAATGTGTGATGCTATGTTATGCGTGTCATGCCATGCTATGCTATGCGTGTCATGCGATGCTATGCATGTCATGCGAGGGGATGGGAGACCTTTCCCTATGCAATGCATGATTGTCTTGCCCTTGTCAGAAGCGGAGTGAAACATATCTTAGGATATGCCCCACCTCTATGTCCCATACTCAAAACATCGGTAAATCACGTCATTTCATGCGTGCTCGTGAGATCGTGTGCATACTTGCATTTGGAATTAAATATGACAATTTGGAGTGATTCACAAGGCATAGCATATAACAATTTAAGTAATTAATAATCTACACATTTTAAGAAATGTAAGAAACACACTATCATGAACCCTAACAAATTTCAAGAGAAATTAAACATGGGTTCCCTTAATTTATCATTTATTTCATTCACCTTGGCATTTCATCAAACATGTGGTGTGTTCATTATTCACTTAAACCTAAATCATGCTTTTCTATGTGGGTTATGCTCACATCACACTTGTATGTTCATTATTAGTACAATGCCCTTTCCCATTCGTTCATCACATCATCCACACGGCATCCATTCGCCAACATCCATCTCCATTCACCATTCATACCACCAATCTCATAACACATATATAGGTGAAAGAAAACAAGAAGAAATAAAGGAAAAAGGGAAGCTATAACTAGGAGGGTAGTAAGAAGTACCGACCTTGAAGAGATGAGGAAGAAACCCCTCTTCCAAACGACCGTGAGTTGCTGCCCTAGCTTGGAACACGAGCTCCACCCGAGCTTGAGCCGAGATCTTGAAGGAAAACGTGCTTGAGGATGATCTAGGGTCTCAAACCCCTTTGATTCCTCTTCAAAATGGAAACCCTAGGTTTAGGAAAACCTTCTCCTTTCTCTCTATCTCTCAAAAGACTCTAAGGGTTGAGAATGAGCCCTAAAGGCTCGGGCAATCCTATATAAGAAAGGGTATAACACCCGAATGCCGAAAATGCCCTTAGTGAAAATTCTGCAAAACGCGAGGGCCGAGCGATCGGTGTTAATGACCGATCGATCGGTTGCCTACCGATCGATCGGTTTCATAACCGAGCAATCGGTTAAAAGTTCACTCTCTGGAAAATTTCTCCATACAAAAATCTTGACCAGTCGATAGCCTCCGAGCGATCGGTTTTGGACCGATCGATCGCTCCATGGACCGAGCGATCGGTGGTCTGCAGGTCCAAACTGTTTTGGCCATAACTTTTGACTTGTTCGTCCGATTTTGACGATTCAACTTGCGTTGGGTTCGTACTTCGAAAACGAACATTTTTGACGTTTCGGAATTTCAAATTTCTTCCTTATTTATTAATTGCATTACTTTAAAGGAAAAATGGCTACGAAGGGTCATGCATAAATGTGAAAAGGTCCGGGGCTCTACATCCTTCCCCCCTTACAAAAATTTCATCCTCGAAATTTGGATGAGACATGCATTACAGAATCAAATAATATTACAAGCTACATATACAAAACCTATACAAAATTCATTCAAACAATTCCGGGTACTTCGCTTTGACTTCGGCTTCACGCTCCCATGTAGCTTCTTCCCGAGCATGGTGTTTCCATTGCACAAGAACCAAAGGGATTGTCTTGTTGCGAAGCACTTGATCTCTTCGATCCAATATGTGAATCGGCTTCTCAACCAACGTGAGATCTTCTCGAATTTCCAACGGTTCCAATTCTAGTACATGCGAAGGGTCCGCAATGTACTTCCGAAGCATAGACACGTGGAAAACGTTGTGAACCGCGGCCATGTGAGGTGGGAGAGCTACTCGATAAGCAACTTCACCAACCCGCGTGATAATCTCAAACGGTCCAACATAGCGAGGACTGAGCTTGCCTCGCTTGCCAAATCTCATGATCCCTTTGCTAGGAGATACTTTCACAAAAACTTGATCCCCTACCTGAAATTCCAAGTCCCTACGGCGCGTGTCCGCATAACTTTTCTGGCGATCTTGAGCGGCTTTCAATCGATCCCGAATGATCTTAACTGTGTTTGCAGTTTGCTCAATCAATTCTGGACCAAGTAATTTCCTTTCTCCTACCTCATCCCAATAGAGAGGAGACCTACAACTTCGCCCATACAAGGCCTCAAATGGTGCCATTTGGATACTTGCCTGATAGCTGTTATTGTAGGCGAATTCAACCAAAGGCAAATGCTCTTCCCAACTGCCTCTGAAATCCATCATACAAGCCCGAAGCATGTCTTCAATGACTTGGTTCACTCTCTCGGTTTGTCCATCCGTCTGTGGATGAAAAGCGGTGCTGAAATCGAGTCGGGAACCCATAGCCTCCTGGAAGCTTTTCCAGAATCGCGATGTGAATCTTGGATCCCGATCTGACACAATACTAACGGGCACTCCGTGCAACCTCACCACTTCCTTGATGTACAAAGCAGCTAACTGACTAGAGTTGAAAGTAGTTCGGTACGGTAGGAAATGAGCGGATTTCGACAAACGATCCACTACTACCCATATCGCATCTGAGCCCCTTGCCGTCTTTGGCAAGCCAACTATGAAATCCATGGATATATTCTCCCATTTCCACTCGGGAATCGGAAGGGACTGTAATAGACCGGCGGGCCGCATGTGTTCTGCTTTCACCTGTTGACACACCAAGCACCGTGCTACATATTCCGCAACCTCCCTCTTCATATTCCGCCCCCAAAAGTGACTCTTGAGGTTCCGGTACATCTTTGTACCCCCTGGATGCACTGTGTACTTCGAACGGTGTGCTTCGTCCAAAATCTCTCTTCGAAGATCTGCATTGGCTGGGACGCACAGTCTTCCCTTGAATGTGATAGCACCCCGACTAGTGAGAGAAAAGTCTTCACTGCCCTTGGCAACTTCCTTGTCCCGAAAAGCCAACAATTCCGCATCCATGGCTTGATATTCTTGGATCAAATCTATAATGTACGGCCGAACCGTAACATTTGCCAAGGTAGGACCACGGACAGAGTTATTCACACTGATGTCCAGATTTGCCAAATCTTCTAGTAGCTTCCATTCTTGAACCAACATGTGTGCTAACAACCCCTGAGGTCTTCTACTCAGAGCATCAGCCACTACATTTGCCTTACCCGGATGGTATTGAATGGTACAATCATAATCCTTCAGAAATTCCATCCAACGCCGTTGCCTTAGATTCAATTCCTTTTGGAAAAAGAGGTACTTGAGGCTCTTGTGGTCCGTATACACATAGAATTCCACCCCGTACAAGTAATGTCGCCAGATCTTGAGTGCAAACACGACTGCAGCAAGCTCTAAGTCGTGCGTGGGGTAATTCTTCTCATGCTCCTTCAATTGCCTCGATGCATAGGCAATGACCTTCTTGTGTTGCATAAGCACACATCCAAGTCCAACGTGTGAGGCATCACTGTACACCTCATACCCAAGAGGTCCGGATGGCACTGTAAGGACAGGAGCTGTAGTAAGCCTCTTCTTCAGTTCCGTGAAACTGATCTCACACTTGTCGCTCCAAACAAACTTCGCATTCTTCCTTGTCAGGTGAGTAAGCGGTGCTGCAAGGCTAGAGAAACCCTCAACGAATCTCCTGTAGTAGCCTGCCAACCCAAGAAAACTGCGTATCTCCGTGACACTCTTGGGCCTCGCCCAATTCATGACTGCCTCTATCTTCTTTTGATCCACCAAAATGCCTTCCGCCGATACAACGTGGCCTAGGAATGCCACCTCTTCCAACCAAAACTCACACTTGCTAAGTTTGGCGTATAGCTTGTGCTCTCTTAGCATTTCCAAGGCAAGGCATAGGTCGCGTGTGTGATCTTCCCGTGTCTGGGAATAGACCAAGATGTCATCCACAAATACAATCACGCACCTATCAAGGTGTGGCCGGAACACCCGGTTCATCAAATCCATAAAGGCTGCCGGCGCGTTCGTGAGTCCAAAAGGCATTACCAAGAACTCGTAGTGCCCATATCGAGTCCTGAAAGCAGTTTTGGGAACATCTTCTGCCTTAATCTTCAACTGGTGATAACCCGATCGAAGATCTATCTTTGAGAAAAATCTTGCTCCCTTCAACTGATCGAACAAGTCGTCAATCCTAGGCAATGGATACCTATTCTTTATAGTGACTTTGTTCAATTGCCGGTAATCGACACACATCCGCATCGAACCATCTTTCTTCTTGACAAACAACACTGGGGCACCCCACGGTGAGACACTTGGTCGAATGAAGCCAAGGCTTTGTAATTCTTCCAACTGAGCCTTTAACTCTTTGAGTTCAATAGGGGCCATTCTATACGGAGCCCTGCAAACAGGAGCTGTGCCTGGTGCAAGCTCGATCATAAACTCAATCTCCCTGTCTGGAGGCAATCCTGGCAACTCCTCTGGAAATACATCCAGGAACTCACCCACAACCGGAATAGTTGATGAGTCCTTTGCCTCGGGGTTAGCTACGCCCAACGCCGCAAAACGAGCAATAGATCTGCTTTTCAACCCGCGAAAGTGGAATGGTTTTCCTTCTACTGGCTTGAAGAGTACCATTTTCTCAAAGCAAGCTACATGCCCATGATGTGCTGCTAACCAATCCATTCCCAATATGACATCAAAGTCTTGGAATCCAAGGACGATGAGATCAACCGCCAACTCGTGGCTTCCAACTTGGACCACACCATTTCTATACACTTTATCTGCCAATACTGTTTTGCCAAGAGGAGTCGAAATGGCTAATTCCGGTTCTAGCTGACTTGGCTCCCCAGAAAAGCCTTCTGAAAAACTCGGCGAGACAAACGAATGAGTAGACCCGGTATCAATCAACACTCGAGCCAAATACTCATTGACTAGTAGGGTTCCTGAAATTTTAGCTAGTTACGTCAATTCAAGCCTCAACAGTGTATACACGTAGGTAAATATATATATAGCATACCAACTACGTACACAAGGAATAAAACATAACACAACAATCACGAATAAGGAAAATAACTCCTAACGCGTACCTTGCACCACATCGTCAGATGCAAGTGCATCACCCTCTGTCAAGGCAAAAACTCGCCCCTGGTTCGCCTGGCGAGACTGAGGTGTAGACCGGGTAGTCTGAGATGACGCCTGATATGATCCTGCTGGGCGTGCTGGTGGCCTAATCCCCTGAGACTGGCCTGGTAAATGCCGGGTAGGGCAATCCCTGATCACGTGGCCCTGGCGACCACAGTGAAAACATCCACCCGATGCTCTTAGGCAATCCCCAGCTGGGTGCCGTCGGCTGCATGAAGGGCAGGCCTCGTGTGTGCGGGTAGGAGGGGTCTGAGGTGGAGCATATCTCGCCACCTGAGGTGCAATTGGCCATGGGGCCGGGAGAGCCTGAGGTCGAGGTGCCTGTGGCACGTACTGCCGTGGTGCTGGGGCCGTATAAGTCGGCCTCATCGGTGGTGCTGGCCATGTATACTGATAAGGTCCGGTACGATTCCGCCTCTCTGGAGGTGCTGAAATACTGGCTTGGCCTCTCGCCAACTCTCTCTTCTTAGACACTGCTTCAGAATTAGCCTCAACCAATAAGGCCTTATCCACTACTTCGGCGTAAGTGGCATGCCTGAAAACCGACACTTTCTCCATGATGACATCCTTGAGCCCTTGCTCAAACCTCCTCGCCTTCATTGCCTCGGTGGCAATCATATGTGTCGCGAAGCGTGATAGCTCCGAGAACTTGGCCTCATAAGCAGCCACAGACATCGAACCTTGCTCAAGGTTGATGAATTCTCTCTCTTTCTTTTCCCGTGCACCGATCGGAAAATACTTCTTGTAAAAGTATCCTTGAACTCCTCCCAAGTCCAAGGTTGACCCTGCATGGTCAAGTCTCGCGTCCTCAATGCGGACAACCACCAATGGTGGGCTTCACCCTCTAGCATGAAAACTGCCCATGCTACTCTATCCTCCTCTGTAGGCGAGAGGACTGCAAAAATCTTCTCCATCTGGAGGATCCACGCCTCCGCAGCAAGAGGGTCCACACTCCCATGGAAGGATGGAGGCCTCAATCTCCTGAATGCCTCAACTCCAGCTGTACGATGTACTGGAGCTGCGGGCGGTGGAGTAGGTGCCGCTGATGCCGGTATAGTTTGCCGAGCCGCCAGGATGGCGAGTGTCTCAGCAATAGAGCCTAAGACCTGGGAGAGGTCCGGCTGCTCATCCTCATCTCTGGAAGAAGATGAAGCTCTGGTGTGTGGTCCACGACCCCGTGTGCCCCGCCTCATGACTAAAGTCCTGAGAACAATAGCACCACATGAGTCTCACTCGAAACCACAGTTTATTTCCATGTCATTTCACAATAATTCAATTTGTATTAGTTGTATAATACTAATATACATCACATCAAGTCATCAGAGTATTCATCACATTATACTTATACTTTAGTGTTCTAGCGTACCTAGGACCCGTACTTGGTTAAAGCAACCATTTTAGACTAAGACTAAAGTTTAGTCTTAAACTTGGAACCAGACTCGTTCCCGACTCACTTCCTTCCTAACTTGTTTCCTAACATATGCTCTTGTCAAGCCGTGGTATAAGATTCTAAGTGACCCTAGAGACCTAAAGCCTAAGCTCTGATACCACTTCTGTCGCGACCCAAGACCCACCCTAGGAGTTAGAGTGAATCTTGGACGACTCAATCATGACTTACATGACTTGCTTGACAAACCAACCTGCAAAAACCCACAGAGCATATACAATAGAGGACATTATAGCGGAAACATAACTATAAAACACAGCGGAAGTCTAACAAACCTCTAAGTATATACATATGGTCCAAGTTTATACAAAAAGTAACCAGAAGAAAGTGCGGACAGACCCGCCAAAATACATGGATAAAATCTCTCATCTCACCCACAGCTAATCCACTCAGAATCTACAACCACCTAATGGTAACCCTCTACTGGAGGTTCCTCAAAAGGCTCCTCGACGTACTCCTCCTCCACCCATGGACTCGGAGCACAGATATCAAATGGAGCAGCTGCTCCGCCGTCACCTGCCGACATAAGAAGTACGGCTGAGCATGGAATACTCAGCGGGTACTAAGCACTAACCAATAGTCATAGCATACAGATAGCATACATAAAGGAGGAAGCAAGTTGCATATATAGAACATGAACCATTTATATCATACAAGGAAGCAAAACAATTTATAATCATGCTTGTATTTCGTAGAAAGCCGATGAAACCTCTTGAAAACGTCGTGCACTTGACTTGACTTGAAAATACTATTTCCGTGCTTGAAACTTGTTAAGTTGTCTTATCTTGTCATATCGTGCGTGTCATGTCATGTCATGCGTGTCATGCGGGTATCATGCTTGCTTGTTCATAATTTAAACATGTTCACATGCCTAGTTGCCGTTCATAGTCCGTCACAACTAGTACCCTATATGCAGATGGGTATGCCTAGTTGCCGTTCATAGCCCGTCGCAACTAGCATCCATGCAGAATGTGAATGCCGAGTTGCCGTTCATAGCCCGTCGCAACTAGCATCCATGCGGAATGTGAATGCCTAGTTGCCGTTCATAGCCCGTCGCAACTAGCATCCATGCAGAATGTGTGATGCTATGTTATGCGTGTCATGCCATGCTATGCTATGCGTGTCATGCGATGCTATGCATGTCATGCGAGGGGATGGGAGACCTTTCCCTATGCAATGCATGATTGTCTTGCCCTTGTCAGAAGCGGAGTGAAACATATCTTAGGATATGCCCCACCTCTATGTCCCATACTCAAAACATCGGTAAATCACGTCATTTCATGCGTGCTCGTGAGATCGTGTGCATACTTGCATTTGGAATTAAATATGACAATTTGGAGTGATTCACAAGGCATAGCATATAACAATTTAAGTAATTAATAATCTACACATTTTAAGAAATGTAAGAAACACACTATCATGAACCCTAACAAATTTCAAGAGAAATTAAACATGGGTTCCCTTAATTTATCATTTATTTCATTCACCTTGGCATTTCATCAAACATGTGGTGTGTTCATTATTCACTTAAACCTAAATCATGCTTTCTATGTGGGTTATGCTCACATCACACTTGTATGTTCATTATTAGTACAATGCCCTTTCCCATTCGTTCATCACATCATCCACACGGCATCCATTCGCCAACATCCATCTCCATTCACCATTCATACCACCAATCTCATAACACATATATAGGTGAAAGAAAACAAGAAGAAATAAAGGAAAAAGGGAAGCTATAACTAGGAGGGTAGTAAGAAGTACCGACCTTGAAGAGATGAGGAAGAAACCCCTCTTCCAAACGACCGTGAGTTGCTGCCCTAGCTTGGAACACGAGCTCCACCCGAGCTTGAGCCGAGATCTTGAAGGAAAACGTGCTTGAGGATGATCTAGGGTCTCAAACCCCTTTGATTCCTCTTCAAATGGAAACCCTAGGTTTAGGAAAACCTTCTCCTTTCTCTCTATCTCTCAAAAGACTCTAAGGGTTGAGAATGAGCCCTAAAGGCTCGGGCAATCCTATATAAGAAAGGTTAACACCCGAATGCCGAAAATGCCCTTAGTGAAAATTCTGCAAAACGCGAGGGCCGAGCGATCGGTGTTAATGACCGATCGATCGGTTGCCTACCGATCGATCGGTTTCATAACCGAGCGATCGTGTTAAAAGTTCACTCTCTGGAAAATTTCTCCATACAAAAAAGCTTGACCAGTCGATAGCCGGCGAGCGATCGGTTTTGGACGACTCGATCGCTACAGGAACGACTAGCGATCTCGGGTCTGCAGGTCCAAACTTTTGGCCCTAACTTTTGATTGTTCGT